>FWPY01000031.1:3600000-4012752 GCA_900174645.1 Sonneratia alba
ATCCTCTCGCCGCTTCCGTTCAGCCTCCACCGGACAGGAAACCGGCCCACCGACCTGGGCCACTGGGAAGCCGCCGCCACACTTTTGGCAGCGGCCCACCACGAGGACCTGCCGGCAGGAGGGGCAGGACGAGTGCGACACGAGCCACGTGTCAACGCAGGCCACGTTGGAACCCGTGCCCGCACTGGGGCAGGACCCTGAGCTCGTCCCCTTCAGAGAACTCCGTGAGGCAGATGGAGCACTCGGCGACGAACTTGCTGGCGGGCCCGGTGGAGGAGGACGCGGAGGATGTGTAGGTGAACTTGGGGAGGGAATTTAGGACCTTCTTCTTGACGCCCTTGTTGGCGTTGTGGGAGGCGGCGGCCGAGGACGGGCCGCTCCCGCCTGAACCTCGACGACGGCAGGTGCAGCGGACGACGGCGATGAGGCCCACCACGCACATCAGGGCGCACAGGAGGGCGGCGAGGATGATGACGAAGTCGGAATCCACATTCGTGGCGTAAAAAGTGGAGGCGGCGCCGCAGCGGCGGAGGCGGCGGAGAGGGGCGCTGGCGGTGGCCGGGTCATGGGACCAATAATGGAGTGTTTATGAGAGAGGGGCCTCGGGAAGGTTTTTCCGACAGGCAAGCGAGATTAAATGGTGAATTCTTTTGCGGTTCTGCTAAAAATCGACTCAGCCTTAAAAGTAAGGGAAGGGGCAGAGGAGAGAGAAAAGAGAATATACATTTTTTATATTTTATGGTGTAATATCAGTTATCATCTGATATATTATATAATTTTAAATGTATATTTTTTAAAGTTTTTTAAATTTTAAATCTGATTTATTATAGGTTATTAATTTACCAATAATTTATTACTCACCCAAGTTAAAAGGAAAAGGATAAGGAGAAATTAATTTGTCCCATTAATTTATATTCTAACATTTTTCCATTATATTAAACATATAAAATTTTCTAAAATAATAATTCATTTATTAACAATCAATAATTGCATGAAAAATCTCAAAATTATAGTAAATGTTAGATTACACTAATTATATTAAAAAAATCCTCTTAATTTGGCTTTTATTGACCGTAATGTTTCACCATCTCTTTTGGATTTCTCATGCCTTTGGACCAGTGGATCCTAGGCTCGATCGCAGGTCTCAAAGCGTCAACCGAATTCAATGAATGGGGCACCGGAGAACGGTAAGTCGCCGCGACCATCATAGCGGATTGGACAGAGGTGAGTGGACAACGCGCGTTTGAACTTCCCCTCCTGGCGACCAGTCTCGTAAGGCGACAGTAGCCTTGAAAATAGGAAGCTCTCGTTCTTACCCTTTCTGAACTTGGTGGTAATCTTTTTATATAGTCGAAACAAGAGAGGACCCTGTAGTCCTCGAGCGAAAGCTCCTCGATGGCATCCTGTCCGACTTCAAGCCAGGGACAGGATCCCGGAATTTGTTGCAGGGGACATGATGAGGCTTAGGTGGGAAGGCGCCCCCTATTCAATCTTTTACTTGAAAGAGTACGATCATCGATTCCTTCCTCACCGCAGATCGGTCCTACGTCAATTCTCCTCATTCAATGAACTATGTGTGTACGATGAAGGAGAAGAAACCACTGTGGGTGTGGTAAAGTGGTTCGGTACTCATCATCCCAATGGGAGAGCTCGAGTTTGAGTCCCATCTGCGGCGGAGAGCTCTTAATCCCTTAAATTGACCGATCCGGGACGATCCGAATTAGTTAGCTGAACAAAATTCAACTGGATACCGGCAGTTTATAAAAAAAAAATAAAGGAAAAGACTGGATTATCTTTCTCTTTTTTTTTTTTTTACCTTATTACACTTCAATGGATTGGAAAACCCGTGGGTTGTCTTCGCACCCACCGCCTCCCATCCCCACACCCAACACACACACACTCACGCGCAAAAATGCAATCTATAATAAAAAAAATAAAATAAATTAAGTTTATAGCCATTATATGATTCGAGATTCAAATAAAGTCTCTCATTCACTAATACAAAGAGTATAGATGATTCATAATTATGATAATTTTATCATTAAGTGAAGTAAATCATGCAAATGAGGCCATGGCTGAATACAGAAATTGGATATTTCTGTGGGCAGAAACCGATGCATGGGGTCCATGAATTAATAAGTTAACACGAGGGAAGCACGCCGCTTGTCGCCCTATCTCCCGAACTTCACCGTACAACTTGGCCGATTCCTACCCTGACAAATCAGGCCAATAACCATCGCCATCGGCTTTCATTTTTCTCCCGCACAATTTCCTGTAATGAGAAAAAAGATCCCCCTTCGGGTAACCACAGCGCCCGATTTGAGGGCCGACCGTCTCGATCCTCGAAAAAGCTCAGGAATTATTTATCAGATCCAAGTTGGGGATGCTTTGAATAATGTTAGGTCCCCGTAATCCTCTTACTAATGGAATACGATGGAAGGGAAATGAATTATCATCACTTTTCTTTCTGTTCGATACCAATTTTAAGATCGATGGAATAGATTTTGATATAAGAACTGTATTTACAATGTTTTCTTTTTTAAGAATATTTTATAATTAAAATTAAATTTTTAGGTTTTCCTATGAGTCTATGATTAAAATTTGTAATTGTTTAAGTATTATATAACATTTTACTATAAAATTATAATAAAAATTTGCTGAAATTTCAGAAATTCTTCATAAATATATTTTTTGAAATTTACAAAAGTTTTCTAAATTTATAAATATTTTAAATTTACTTTTTAATATTTTTATTTTTAATCATTTTAAAAAATTGAGCATTGATCTTTACACATTTTTATTTTTATTTTTAAAAATAAATATAAGAGTAAAATCGGAAAAACATGTGAAGGAACCGTCATTTCTTAGTCTAATCCAAGGAACCAAATAGGAGGAATAAGAGAGAAATTGGAATAGTCATTTCAATTTTTACTTTTTTGCACAACCGAACGAGAAAGATGAAATAAAGGGTAGGATGATTATTTGGATTCTGATTCCGATTCCATTTTTGCATAGCCAACTGATCTTATCTTACAGTTGATGGCCCCCTCCCGCGGCTACGACTTTTGCCTCCTCTGTGGGGAGGGCAGAAAGCGAACGACTGAGCATTAAGCAAAAGGGGCGTACATCAATGATCCAATCGGGATAATGGCGTTCGACTGATAATGCACCGCAGGTCTTAATGGCCGGCCATCTAGATCATATTGTACCGGAGTTTTGATGGGTCGGTCTCCTCTAAGCTCAAGCTTAGCTTTTACCTGCGGTAGGGCTTTTTTCCACCAACGCTTGCGAATAGTCTGTCAAGTGGGCCCCCGCTTGGGCCATTTTTGTGAAATCATGAACTTCCCCGTAGAGGTATATCATATGGTAATTCTACGGGGTGCTTGGTTTTATGTAATTTATAGACTCTGCATTTGAAATCCAGGCGTTCAGCTATAAATTACGGATGACAGGTCTCGGTCCAGATCTTGAGCCCGAATCCGATTCCAGGATAACAAAACTGCATCTCGACCCCATCCTGACTTCCAGTGGAAGGTTCCCTACCCGCTGGAAGGGAGAATTCATCGTCCTCCTCACACTTGCACGACCGGTCACACTTCGAAGCGGAAGACGGGACAGCTCCAGGCTGAAGCAATTGAGAAATTTGATATTACGAAGATAAACCCAATGTACAACAATAGTTTCCTCTACTCCCCAGACATTTCTTGTCATACTACACGGGATACTCGAGCTAATTTAGCCGGGATCGAACACGAAAGCACTGTTTCTCCGGTGGATGTTCACGTCTCTTTCAATGCAGCAGGCTTGACGAACGAGAAGTTGTCCTCATGACTCGTTTCCTCATCATGGTGAGAGTCATTTGTATCGGCATGAGGGTCGACCCTGACGATCAGACTGGCACTTTCCAAATTAGGAGTCTGGGTGTCAGTCTCATAGTCCGATGCGTCATTATCCTCGTATGTGGATGAGTGGGTTGAGTGCCCGGTGGTCCTGAATCGATGCAACGTTGGCCCTGTGGAGCCTGAGTGGACAGTCGAAGGGCTCGTGGGGTTCGAGCTCCCTCCCAGGGTCCGGGCTGGGGATTTCCCACCCTTCCCTAACTGCCTCTTCTTAACCGCCATGTGCCACTTCTTGAGTGCCTTGGATGTCTGCTCGTCGAAGATCGATTTCTTCATGCAAGAGCCCATCTGCAATTGAACCAACAGGAGATCGATCAAAATCCACGAACTACTCCCATCGAAGGTGTAGTAAGTTAAACTTACAGAAACAGATTAGCATTGATCCGAGGATTTCTTCCATGAAACACGAGTGCACGAGAATGCAAGGAAATTACTTCTTTAGAAGAACTATACCTGAGCTACGAGAGCGTACAGCGGGAGAGTGATGTAGCTGCACAGGCACAAAACTGCAAGGCTGCAAAATATCAAAGAAAATTGCCCGACAGTCTGATGTTAGAAGAAGAGATTACATGAGCTGTTTTCGTTTTGGGACAGAATATGAATAGCTCTGTTAGAATGCAATTTGGCCCACCCCAAAGCGACTTTAGCTATGGCGAGCTTGATATTAGCATGGAAGCAAGATGTCAACCCGAATGAATACTGCAGAGAAAAAGAATATGGTCATTTGAGACGGATAAGCAGAATGATGAAGCAACAGTGTAGTTTATTAGAAGTATTCAGTCTGTACCCAAATCCACAGGAAGTACGTTATTTGGAATGCGTTCTGCAACAAGTGAACCACAACACAATATTAGAAGACGACAGAGTTGATGTCAAACTTCTGCAACTGAAAGGATTTTATGGTTTGAAATACTTCATGTTGATGTTAAGAGGAACAGGTTAAATACCTGAAACAGAGCAAAGTGGATCAGATGAAGGACTAACTGGGGCCGACTAAACCAAAAGTACTTGTCAGACCCTTGCACAAGGGGAATTCCTTGAACCACAGCATGCCTCTCTGAGATCTCGAGGGCCATTTTTGTCAGAATAGCCTGAAGCTTCGTCCCAACTGCTAAAATTATCTGCAATGATTGGACGGTAACAGATTACAGAAATTTTCGTTGAGAGGATTGAAAGTTCAAATAGATGAGCATTTATCTTACTATTACAGGGATCAGTGATGCCCAAAACAATACTTGCCATCCTGAGAGCAAAAGAGAAAACAATGGAAAAAACTATGCATCAGTATCTGAAACAAAAGTTGCAATGCCCTTTGAAAATGATTCTTGGACGACTAACTCACCTCTGACATTGAGAAGCAAGAAAACAACGAACGATGCCCACAGGACAGGACTGCAAAAAATCAAGTGAAAATTGTCAGACTGCATTCCTTAGGCTGTGGATTAATTGAGCCGCGGGTAAAAGATTAGGTACATGCCTTACTCCCACGACAAGCTTGAAGTCATCCTCTAGTGATCTTTTGATGTACTTTTGAAAGTCAAATTTACTTCCGGGGGCTAGATGGACCTGAAACAAATTTTCAATGATATCAGACAGAGTTTCAGGAGACACAATTCAAACTCCAACTCATTATAAATTGTCGGTGCATATAGACTCACAGTTATAAACCCATTTCGTAGTGTCAGGTAGTCCGACTTACTAACAGACCTGAAAAACTGCCGAAAGAAGCAGCCCTACAAACAACACAACCCAACTTAGTCTCGGCAAAGTACCACATGATTGATTGCACAGAGGAAGTTCTTGCCCAGACCATCCCTATGAAGATTTACCGACAATCACCACTGTTTGTCATTGCCATTATCAATCACATGTTAAATTTGATCGCAACTGATGGAAAGAATCAATTGTTCTGGCTGATTTGGTGTTAAAGGAATCTTTATACAAATGATATATGTAAGACAATCTCCTACAATGGATAAACTTACAACGTAGAAGAAGAACGGAATCCTAGTCCAGAAGCTTGTGTGCGCCCGGACGAAGGATGTTTCGTGTGCAAGCCTGAACCGTGATGGATCTGTGCAAGATTTGATCAATATATGATGAGAGGATATTTCTGCCAATTATAAGCTAAGTTTGCTACATTTCTCGGGATGGAAAGCATACCATTGGAGAACTCGTAATCATGAGATGAGGTCTCCCGTTCCCATTGTTTCCAACCTCGTATCTGTTCTTAACAAGGTTTCAGAGAAATAATGGAATTGTTAGCAGAAATTTCAGCTAGCATTCAATTTAGAATAGTAACAAGGGTCATATAGAACAATTCCCAAACCTTTAGCCTCCCAAGAAGCATTGTGATAGCACTGTAGGCAACATGAAAGACCGCCAAGAAAAATATCAGAATGTGAAGTTGATGCAACCCATTGACAGATATCAGCGGTTCATACCCCTGCTCACATGAATAAGAGTCGAATCAGCTCCAGAGGTAAAACGCGCCGCTCAACTGGCAAGATTACACTGAAATCTCAGGGCCATGAGAAACTGATCTATAGTAGGTCAACTCATCGGCTTCACGGCAGTGTTAAATCAGATGACAAGTCAGAAATTTAGATCTCCACAGCATTTTAAAGAACTATCCACAGCTCATCTGTTCTTATTTTCCAAGAGACTTATCAGACACGTTCAGCATCACCTACCGCCTTACAGTTCGGGGCATAGCTCCCAACAGCTAGATATCTCCTCTCGAACCACAGAAGTCTCCTCCGGGACTCGGAATCATCATTGTATCCATCGGAACGGCAAGGCAGCATGGTATCGGCAACCTTCTGGGGGATGCAGATTCGGGCAATGTAACTCTGGCCGAATGTCAGGAGCAGCGAGATGAAACCAAGGATCATCAGCTCTGAAAAACGGAAATCGAACCCCGATAGCGTCAGGTTTCTGTATACGCCAAAACTGTTCGAACTCGGATAACTCGCAAGGGGGAAAGGAAGCATACCGGCTTTGACCTTCTCCAGAG
This sequence comes from Sonneratia alba, assembly GCA_900174645.1. Classification (NCBI taxonomy): domain Eukaryota; kingdom Viridiplantae; phylum Streptophyta; class Magnoliopsida; order Myrtales; family Lythraceae; genus Sonneratia; species Sonneratia alba. The sequence goes on from FWPY01000031.1 coordinate 3,606,916, forward strand.
CCTCAAAGAGGGCCTTCTTGTGCCTCTCTGTAAGCCACTGAAAAGACGGAGATCACTTCAGAAACTGAAGAACTCAAACAGAGATTGCGCATCGCAATATCATAGCGTCAGGTTTCTTGGACTGATCAACTCTAGTGATCAAGCGAATTCCTTTACTTTTTCCCCTTTCATTTAATGATCAAGAAGATTTGCGACCCGTCGGTGTACTCTCGAGAAAACGGCCGAGATGTTAACGAAGGACGGGGAAGGACATCAAATGAAGATCCGCTCTGTTTCTTTCTTTCTTTCTTTCTTTTGAACCCTGTTCTTCCCCGGGGGGTGGGGGTGTTGGGGGTGGGGTGAGAACATTACCGTTCCGACTTTGTGGAGGAACTTCTCCAAGGCGATGGAGACGATAATGATGACGGCACAGACACCGGAGACGGCCCATGTCGGGGTCTGGTCCAGCTCCCTCGTCTGCGTCCCACTCTCCGAAACGGCCATAATTCTCCCTCCCAGTCTTCACCGTATCCGACTGTCCTCTCTTGCTCAAGAAACACAGAGTTGAGCTACAGCCCGAGGAGGAGACGGAGAGCAAGAGGGGGCCCGAGGAACTGAGATGATTGAGCTGTACGGGCGCTCGAATCTGATGATGATTTTGGGACTTGTGGGGCCTATGGAATCGACTGCACAGGGATGGAGAGTTTCGAGGGAAGGAGAAGACACGGCTCAATAATGTCTCAAAGGAGTGACATTACCGCCATTAGCGAAACAACAGGAGCTGAATTGCACTGTACTGTATCATTATTGAAAACGAAAAACTTTCCTTCGCCTTCCTCGCTTTTTGTCGGTTTTCCCACTCTCTGCCTTTAAGATCTGACTCCCTCGGAATTAAACACTGCTGTTGAAAAAATGCCGTTCAGTGCCGTCGCATTCTAACTTTTATACTATGGTAAAGAGTTTGCGTGTAGGAACTTTCAATTTAATATTTAATTAAAATTAATTTAATCTATCATGCCATTGAAATCGATTGATTTAAATAAGTTTATGTAAATCTATTATGGAATATTATACAATTATATTTTCCCATTATTGTGTCCTAGAAAAGATATCAAAATAGTTTAGGGAAAGAAATAATGACATGGTATAAATTAATTAATCATTAATAAAAATATATTACTAATGTCACACACATCCTTTTCTTTTTTAATTTTGGTATTAGATTTGCACCACATTAATTTTGGCAAAATCAATCATGAAAGAGATTGCGAATGATACATTTTGAAATCCTAAAAAGTCTACTAAATCTGTCTATAAAAAAAAATCTAAAATAACTTCTTAAGAAAAAATTTAAAAAAATTAAGCTGTAAAATTTTAAACTCTAAAAATCCATGAAAAATAAACTGCAAAAATCCTACTGATTCGTAATTGTTTTTCTCTTGATAGGACATTAAAGATCTTATTTTTTTTTCTACAATGTGAATTTTGTATTTGGTAATAAAAATTAAATAGTTGTCTATTTTTTCAAAACACTAAATAAAATGTAAATTAAATGTTCTAAAAATTTTCGAATTGGCTCATTAGATAATCATTTGATTATATATGAAGAAAATAATTGCTTAACCGATCTTCAGGTACAAGTTTAGGTAATTTTCTTTTTTCTTTTCTCTTTTTTTTTGGGTGAGCTAGAGAAAACGAAGAGGAAAAGTATTTATATAACAGTTATAGTAAATAAGTAAAAATACTATTTTCCATTCTTATCTAATTGTTACGGTTTATTATTTTTTTAAAAAATTATTTAACATATTTTTAGTTTTTCTAGTGATAATTAAAATTTTTAATATTTGTCATTTTTTTATATAACGTATTATAAGTAGATTCCAGGGGTTTTGAGAAAAATAGAAAAGGAGAATTAATAATCAATAAACCAAAGTAATAAGCCGCTGTGGACAAAGACAGCTTATAAGTGACAACACATTAATTAATTCTACCCAATTTAATTAGTTCAATTAATTCATTCATTCAATTACTATCCAATTACTGGGTTCCAGCTGGGGACAAAAATATCCCGAAGGTGTGGCTCCGCGACAAATTGAACTCCAAGATCGCATGTCGGGCGTGAGGGTCAATATAGTCATATGAAAAATATTTAGTTGAATAAGTCCGTTTTAGGGATGGCAAAACTGACATGCCCCGGTCGACTGGCCCAGCCAAGTTGGCTATGTGGCAGGTCTGAGCCTGACAGCTGACCTGACCCGTGCCCGTCAAATGCTCTAATATGTTATATATTGATATATATTATATGATCCATAAAATGCACAATATATGATATATAATTAGATATTGAAATATTATATTATATATTTACAATATATATTAAGTTAATATAATGGGCCAGGCATGGGTCGCACTGAGCCGACCAGTCGTGGGTGTAGCGGGGCAGGCCTGGTATTCAAATACCCACCCTGCCCCGAGCCATTGCCCTAGTTACAACAGTTGCCAAAAATAAAATCTCTATATAGATTAATTGAAATAATTTAATATTTTAAATAATTTAACATGTTCAAATAAAAAAATTATTTATTTTTTTAAAAAATTGACTAATATTTAATTTTTATTATCAAATATAAAATTTACTGTAGACAAAAAGGAAATCTTGAATAAAAGAGAAAAAAATTATGAATGATTAGGATTTTTGCAGTTCATTTTTGAAGGGTTTTTTTTTAGTTTTAAAATTTTTAAAGCTTAATATTTATAATTTTGTAGTTTTTCTCGTAGGATGTTATTTTAGATTTTATAGATTTTCTAGGATTTCAAAATTTATTACTCATACTTTCTTTTTATGATCTTCGCACATTTGCCCCTTGCCGGCCATCCCTATTTACAGGTTGGTGACGACAAAAAATGGCACGAGAATGTAATGTCGCTCCTCCACAAATTGGACTTTACTCCAAAGTTCACATGTGGTGGTACCAGACTGGTGACGGTCAGATTGACACGCGGACAAAGATCGTTCAAGTCAATTAAGTCGGAGAGCACCTATAGTCTAACACTTTGAAGTATTAATATAAAGTGGCTCATAATGATTTGAGATACTAAATAAAATTTTGAGTTTAGATCTAATAAGTTAAAAAAATTACCACCTTAATTACATTTAATATATTTAAATACGTGTTAATTAGAATTTATCGTGGTGAGGTGACCGGAGCGGAATTGCAGCCACCCCGAAAGACAGCTGCAAATTAACCTAATAAATTAAAAAAATCACAACCTCAATTACATTTAATATATTTAAATACGTGTTAATTAGAATTTATCGTGGTGAGGTGACGGGAGCGGAATTGCAGCCACCTCGAAAGACAGCCGCAAATTAAGGGGCCTTTTTTCCTTAGGTTTGAAAATCGCATGAAAGGGCCATTCGTGAATATCGAGAAACACTGGACGTGAAAATCTAATTCTCTAATATTACTTAGTCGAGATGAATTAAAATATAATTTTTTTTAAAAAAAATTAGATTCTAAATTCACGTCGTTACAGAGAGAAAAGAGAAAATAATGCTGACACAGCTTGGGCTTCTTCTTCATATATATATATATATATATATTGTTCCCCGGGTGAAATTTAATGTGGGAGTTACGCAACATTACATGAGTTGGCAGCAGCTTTGATGCTCGCAAGTAAGGAATGAATAATATTGCACGAATTTCAACGATGTTATTTATTATATATTTTAATTATCCTATTTTGTTCCACTAATATTGGATCAATCAGTTTTCTCCTCTTCGAGTCTCCAACTAGTCAATTTTTCCCCCTCATGTAAAATGTCCTAAAATTTTCGCATACGAATTCCCGTTCACGGCTGCAAGATTTTTTTATATTAAATTTTTTTTACCTCTAATAAATATATGGTTCAGAAGCATAAGTCATAATGTTATATGTAGAGCATTCAAATATCAGGCAATACCAACGGTGGGTCCAAAAAAAAAGAAAAAAACAAGTGGGATTGAGTGTTCTATCGCGTTGACGAAAGGAAGATATTATTTTTTAATGACGAACTTGTTGGAAATATATATATATATATATATACACACACATACGAACCGGTGTGGACAGTATAGATTCCAGCAAGCGAACAAAAATATCAGAAGCTGCTGGGTAGGATTGGAAGTGTAGCTATATTATATTACATTACATTATATTATACATCTCGACTCCGTCACCTTTCATCTGAGTGCGTTATAATTAGTAATGATCGATTGCTCTTCTAGATATCAGATGAAAAAGTATACTATAATTTTTTTGGTATTGACAAATGACAATTCCCCTTATATTCCACCATGCTTCTCGTTCACTGCATTAAGCCCATTTCGTATCGTCCTACTAAATGGGATTTTAAATATACTGTAGCGTAACTACGCGCTCCCATCCCATGGGCCAAAACCGGATTTTTGAGAAAGGATAAAAAGAAAACCCCCCTTATATAAGGCAACTTGATGATGATGATGATTATTATTTGTATAAGATCTCTATGGGATCGGGGGCTTCTAGAATAGAGAATAATTACATCATCTCTGCAACCAGATCAATAATTAATATCTGCAATTTTGGTCAAAATTTAAAGAGAATTGGCCATAATTTACAAGATCTTTCTGAAGTTACACTGTCAATTTTAACATAAAAAATTGAAATTTTCATCATTAAAAAAAAAACTAAGTGAACTAAAATGGCAGTTCAACTCTTTTACTCGTTGAGAGTCTTTTTGGGCCCAATAATTAATTGAGATATTAGTGGGCCGGATGAGCAAATTATTTGTGGACCTGGGCCTCAAATAGGCCAGATAAGCCCATTGATGAAGATTCTGGCGCAAAACGCCGACCGGCCGATTTCGGCATTATCGATGCAAGAACAGTGTTCTTTTTTTTCGTCATCCTTGCTATCTCTCTTCGTTCTGCACTCCCGAAAGATATCGAACTCCTCTTCAATCTCAATTATCTCTTCCGGTCCATTCCCAGGGAGATGGCTGCCCTCAGTGGATCTTTCGTTTCTGGGTCAGTCAAGAACCCCCAATTGAGCTTCATATCTGGTAATTTTTCTTCAAAATTTTTTTAATCCTGCTTTTTCATTTGACGATGAACCAACCCACCTCCATCCACTGGTAGTTTGGCCTAGAACTCTAGAATTTCAGCTGTAGATATGTGAAAATTCTGATATGACCCGTTATCTTTCTCCTATCTTAGAACTTTGTTTGCACAAAGTTTTTGCTTATTGCCCTTCGGTACCTACCGCTGTTTCCAGTGGTGGAATATGCGGTTTCTTTATGTTGAATGCGTACAAAGATAAGGATTCTGCTTATTGATGATGCGGACTTGAAAGCTCTGTTATTGGTCCAGCCCCGTTAATCATTTCTTCTTCACTTCATTCTTGCTATTTGAAGTGCAATATTCTTTAAATAGTGGTGACTATCTAGCTGCTCTCCTATTTTGAACGGTCTAAAGAATGATTGAACGGTTTTTGCCCCCTTCTGACGTTTCAATCTAAAGATGCTAGATTTAAAGTATTTACTCTGATGTCTTACCTCTTTTCTTTGATGGGTGTCGAGATAGAGAAAACATCGAATAGGACTACTCTACATTCCAAAAAGAGCTGTGTGGGGACCACCAGGCTGGAGCTTCGCATAAAGTGTGGAACCCAAGCTAGTGTCCTACTTAAGCTCAAGCCCAACTCGAGCATGTTGTATATGATTTTAAGCATGACTTGGCTTGCTAGGTTTTAGAATGGTCTCAAATTTTGCCAGACTCAAACTCGAAATTGTTCAGACTTGACTCACACAAGAAACATTTGCTCGATCTTGAGCAAGTATGTTCTTTAGGCTTGACCTTTCTCTGGTTCCTATCTTTTGCCTGGCATGTTTACATTTGTATATCTAAATGCTTCTTAGTGATTAAAGATCAAGATGGGTCTAGCTTGACTACAGCTTGAGCTTGAGATTCAAAATTACCGGTAAATTGCGTATATCTGTACATTGAGACTAACAATTAGTAAATTATTTTATGAAAGAAACTCTGTTTGGCTCATGAGGTACTTGAGATTAGTATTGCTAAACCTGACCTCGTATTGCTTGGTCAGTTGGACCTGCTAGATCAGACTATCCTAATTTTCAAGAAAGTCTGCAATCTTGTTTGATCTTTTTTTTTTTTTTTTGGATATTGCATTAGATATTTGCTGTGCCGTTGCTGGTGTAAATTCCATATAGATAAATTTCTCTCTTGACTGGCATTTATGATCTCTTCTCATTAAGCCTGTAACTCTCAAGTAATCATCATTAGATAATTTGGTGATTCTACCATTAATTTCATGAAGGTTCTTCTTTGGTGCCCTTGGAACATATGAGCGGCAGTAATCTTCTTTCCACTAACAACTTTCCGGGTAAAGTAAAGCTTACAACTTCAAGAAAGCTGCTGACAGTTCGAGCTAGGTATGTGCAATCCTGTTTTTGGAGATGCATTCTAGGGCTTCTATGTATTACTCTTTACATACAACAAAAAATTCATTTGTATTAGCTAAGGCTATTCTCGGTGGTCATGTAGCACATGTGTATATATATATATATTGAAATAAACAATATGAGGCTTTTGGCTTGGGGGTTGTTCAACAAAACTTGATAAGTGATGTACTTAAATTAATTAATAGACAAATAGGAATCCGAAAGCAAGGGAAGGGTAGAGGAAGAAAGAGGGCAAAGTATATTAGTTGATTCCATTAATGGGTCATTCGGTTTTCACTTTGTTGCCTGGAACCAGAATTTGAAACAGGGATGGAATAATTGGAAATGGGATGGCATATTTCAGTTCCTGTTTGATTTAATGTGGGACCAGAATTTGATTCCCTTAAAACTTTTAAGTAATAATATAAAAAAGAGTTGGAACAAAATTTGTAGCTAACATGGCATAAATATTATTCATATATGAATCATATTATAATTTTTAAACTACATATCTTGTCATTTTTAAAGTATAAATCAATTTGATCTTATCATCATTTGCATATTTTTTTGCTTAAAATAATATTATGATCCCGACTAGAATTTTTTATTTAACCTATTAGAAATTTTGGTACTTATAAAATATAAAGAATATATATATATATTTGCCAGATTAGCAGTTGATTATTACAAAAAAAAAATTTCACTATTCATAGAGAGTAAAGTAGATATATAATTTCAATAACAAAAAATCAAAATGAGTAGAGGTTATTTTTTATTCTGGACCTTGATTTGGTATATCAAGGGATGAGATTTCCTCATTTATGGGAATTGAATCCCTCATTTGAAGGAAAGGGGATGGAATTTTACCTTAGTGAGCACCCACAAGGGAATTGATCATTTTGATTTCGTCTTTGGGACAAATACACAAGAACATCATAACATGCATATAAGATTTAGTTTTTTGCCAAAAATAATGATGTAGTCCTTAAACCTCTTCAGACATCTTTTGATTGTCTCCTCCCTCCCTTTATTGTTTGCATTTTCTTTGAACGACTATATTTCTATGTTGCTAAACAATTAGACTGTCAAACACCGTGTCATTTTTTGGATTGTTGGACAAATTTCTTGGCTCATTGTTTAAGCTCATTTTTAGAGATTATCATACTCTCTTTGCTTCGTTTTGGGTGTTTATATTTATTCTTTTTTACAACTTCATGTTCCTATAGTTTATTTGCTGGGATGGAGAGTGATATTGATTCTTTGGATGAACTGAGGCACCTTTCTCGACTCTCATTAGTTATATGTTTGGTTTCATTTTCTTATCAACAATATGTTTTGCAAACTTCATAGCTAATATGATGTGAGTGCAGTCAGGATGGAGCAAGATCAAGCAGTGCCAGTATTTTTGTTGGCGGATTTGTCTTAGGAGGAATTGTTATGGGGGCATTGAGTTGTGTTTATGCACCTCAGGTACCATTGAAATGCCCTGTTTGTCATTTTTTAAAAATCACACCTAACATTGAATCTTCATGTAGTGAGTATTATGCATGATTTATTCAGAAAAAAAAGGGTATTATGCATGATATGTTTTGGTGTATGACCCCACAGATAAGCAAGGCACTTGCTGGAGCTGACAGAAAGGACCTGATGAGGAGGCTACCGAAATTCATATACGATGAGGAGAAAGCTTTGGAGGTGCGAAATTTTGGTTCACCACTGATATTCTCTCAGGTTCTTTTTCATGTCCAGGTCCAACAGATAGTCATTCTGGACCTCATTGGTGGGCCCTAAAGGCCTTACTGGGACTCAAAGACCATCTCCTCCTCTTTCTGATGGACTTGTTCATATACATAATGTGGACAAGCTTGTTTAATATTCCTTGAAGCATCAATGGCTTTTTTTTATGCATAGTTTAAGATAAACCTCCACTGGACCCATCCCAGCTATACCCAATCTAGCGCATGAGGATTTGCCCTTTACTTTGGAACATATACCTCTTAAATTTTGGGCCATCTGGGCGATATATGTATCACTACAAATTCTATTTCAAAATAAACAAGAAGAGGAGCTGTAAATCCTGGAATAGCCATGATTGTTTTATTTGTTTACAGGAATACCCTTGCCTTCCTCCTTTTTTGTTGCCAGGTCTTGGCTTTATTTTGATAGCCTTTTATCTACAAGTTCTGTCGATTAAATTTTTATTTTTCCCCCTGAATAATACATTGAGCTTGTTTGTCATTGCTTAATATTTGTCAAAACTAACTATGCTTCTTTTTTTGTCCATTTATTTTTCTGGATGCCAGAAGACTCGTAGAATATTGGCTGAGAAGATTGAGCAGCTGAACTCCGCCATAGATGAAGTCTCCTCTCAGCTTCATGCGGATGACCCTCCAAATGGAAGTGCGGTTAACTCAGATGAAATTGAAACCGCTATATAACAAGAATCCCATTTTCAAACCTGCCCTCCTGGCTCCTGTACTGTATGAGACAGGTAAACATCCAGACATATTTTCTTTAAAAAAAATGAGTCTATTGCAATATCAGATCCATTCAAGAGACATTTATTGTATCAATTTTCTTGGTCTGCTTCTTGTTTTGTTCGATAATTAGTCTCAGACGGTTTGTCCATTCTACCTTCCTTGAAGGCAAAACTTCAAATCTACCATGAGGTGAAACCTTGTTTCAGCAAACCATTTACATTCTCCTCTTTTTGAAGCATATTCTTGCTTTACCTGATAGAGATACATCCATTTTACGATCAATTTAGGTCATGGATATATTGCATATAGTGGAACTGTGTTGCCTCGATTGATGGCAACTGTTATGGTCTAAGAGAAACTCATGCCGTTGGTTGATAGCATGCAAAGACTCAGCAAGACATCCTTGTTAGGCAAGCTACCTTTTCAGCTGACTTGCAATATGCTATTAGTAACATTGATAAAGCTGAGAAAGTTACTGGGTGCGATTGGAGAATCGGGACTCGCCTTTAAGATGAGTTTCGTGTGGACTGACAGAAGTCTTTCCATCACACAAAGCCAGTGGCAGATCGGACGGATAATGCAAAATGTCGGGCGTCTGGTAATTTTCAGATGTTGAGTCAGGATCCAGGTGAAGTCCTAACAGATTCAAAAGGTGGGGGGCAACTATTTTATGTGATGAATTATTAGACACAGATCTGATGTTCATAATTGACCAATCAAATGCTTACAAAGCCCACCCAGAAGTTCCTGTCTAGAGCTGCCTTTCTACATCCCCACGTAATCTCATTCGCTGATCGAGTTAGGCCATGTAAGATCCGGTATCGGTCAATGGATGCTGAGCCTGGATCTCGGATAGCACAAAATGGGAAGGCCACTGCAGTTAGTCATCCATGTAACTAATAGATGGATCATTTCAACACGAGACCCGAGTGTCAAACTCGATGACTCATGATGCCTCGATAAGATGCGGCTGCCGACCGCGGGCTCAAGGGTTCATGTCAGACTTGGATTACACTCCCTGTAAATCGAGACCCCATTAATTCGCCGGATGCTGTTGCCCAGTTGCCCGCTCACGATTCATGATCAGGTCCGCCCTGCGACTACTGCCACTAGTACGGCAATATCAGTGCCATCGTGTCGGTCGTTGTTTATCGAATCATGGCCCGCTGACCAGAGCATCGGTGCGCTCGGTATATTTGTACGTGGTGTGGATCCAGTAATGTGCTCTCACTGACCGGCGTATTAGAAAATCTAGTACTCCAAACTAATTTAGGTTCAGGAGAATTTAAAAAATATTTTATATACTAGAATTGTAGTCTTATTTTTTTTATATATATAATCACATTCCTCAACAGCTCAAGTGATAGGTGCCACATGATACGCTCTAAAAAAAGTTCATATTCTCTTCCATGTTTGGACGAATGGACCAACCAACCCAGTAGACAGTTGAGTTATCGGTTTCAACAATTACTATGAATCAAGTATTTTTCTTTTAGTCTCCAGCTTACTTGATTCTTCTTTCGATATCGAGCCTTGGCAGTGTATGAGACCATATAGTGACCCGCTCTAATAATATGTAAAATTTCTTACTTAATTTATGAGAACAATGGATTTATGTTTATCATAAAAGTTTGAACTAATAAAATAGTTATATTTATTTCCATATATAATATAATTTTTATGTTTATTTTTACTATACAGGGGAATTTAAAAACTTAAGAATAAAGAAATTTAATTGAAGGGAAAGGATGGTAAATAAATAGTAAAATCTTAAATTAGATATTATCCTTTGATATCCCTCCCAAATAAAAGAGAGTAATTTTATGGGTATACTAAATTCAAACTTTTTGGATTCATTATCCCTATCTAGCCCCAATTAAGGCTGGCAAGGAAATGGTTGTCAGTATTTCACATTTAGTTCTCTTCACCTCCTTGAAAGTATATTACCCTACTTGAAAATTTCGCTTCTCTTCCCTGCTATGCCCTCCTCTGGCCAATTTCTTATGTTATGCTGGGTCTTCGATAAGGAATTAGTGCCGAGTACAGATTGAAACAGTTCACATGATATATATATATATATATATACACAGTTGAATACAGGAAGCCTAAATGTTGTTGTGTGTCAGGGCGACAGGATTGTCTATCTTTTGCTGCAAAGGTACCCTCCTTTTATCCAGGAGGGGGAAAAAAATTTATAATACGTGTCGACTCTGTTGTTCTTCTTATCTGTAATGCACTGTTTTTAGCTAATGATTTTTATTTGGTATGCCTCTTCTGTTCTTTCGCCTCAAGGACATCAATTAGCCTCATTATGTCAGGCGCCCTTCCTCACCGGGATTTTCCCTCCCGTCTGCAGAAACCAGCCATATAAAAGGGCTTCACGAACGTTTGTTTCTCAGGCCCTCGCTCGTCACCTGAGGAATAAGCAGGGTCAGTATCAGAAGAACATGAACAAGACACAGTCTTTGTGTATTTAGCAAAGAGATTTCTTGGAGGAGGATATACAATAAGAAGAAGAAGAAGAAGAAGAAGAAGCGGAAGAAAGGAAGGAAGAATGGGTTTCTGGACTCTGTTCGAGGTGGCTTCAATGCCGATCATTCAGGTCCTGTTGATTAGCTTGCTGGGTGCTTTCATGGCCACCGGTTACTGCAATCTTCTGTCAACCGATGCCCTGAATTCCTTGAACAAGGTGATCGATATATTCCTTTTATTTGTATATAAGATGAAGAACACGGAAAGCGAATAGTATGATCTTGTCGGGTTATGTTTCCAGTCCAGAAATGTTTCTCTCGGTTTGAAGTTGCTATCTTGATTCGATAAAAGCAGAACAAAACTTTTTCTTGATGTTTTGTAACTTTAAAATGAATGCAGATAGTGTTTGCTGTTTTCTCTCCATCGCTGATGTTTGCTAACCTTGCGAAAACCGTTACTCTTCAGGACGTCATTTCATGGTATGCTCTTGGCCTTCAGAAACTTTCCTGTTTCCTCCAAGTTGTCCCCATTATGAAGAAAAAGTCTCGATCTTGCAATTTTTTTTTCCATGTGTAAACCGACAATTTTCAGGTGGTTTATGCCTGTAAACATTGGGATCACATTCTTGGTCGGGGGAGTTCTTGGGTGGGTGCTGGTGAAGTTGCTGAAACCAAGGCCACATCTTGAAGGCCTAGTTATTGCTACTTGTTCTTCTGGTAGAACTTTCTCAGATTTTCTCTTTCGATCCTCCAATATCCAACTATATGGTGCTTCCATGAAATTCGAAATTAATTGACTCAAATGTGGTGTATTTTCAGGGAATTTGGGGAATCTTATGCTGATTATCATTCCGGCGATTTGCAACGAAAATGGCAGTCCTTTTGGGAACAGAGATGTTTGCGGCACTGTGGGGCTCTCTTATGCCTCCTTCTCGATGGCGGTATGACAATGTCGCACACTCTTCTGTACTCGTTTCCGGCCATCCCATTTCACATTCAATTTAATGAGAATAATGAAATGAAAGTGAATCACAAAATAATATGGCCTCAGGCTACATAATACGAATTCTGAATCACGCATGATCCAAGAATGAATGGAAGAACATTATCGGACTCAAGAAGTTATAGATTTCTTGTTTTTCCAGTCCTCACTGATATTAATCTTTTCATTTTCTGGACCTGATTTGAGCAGCTTGGAGGTTTCTACATATGGACATACACATACCATTTGGTCAGAACTTCATCCATGAAATACCAAGCACTCAAAATGTCCAAAGAGAATGTAGAGGTCTTGAAATTGCCCAACCTCGACTACGATGCAAGCACGCAGACTTGCCTACTTGAAGGGAAAGATCAAGGAGAAGCCATTAGTTCTGAATCATCGAAGACTCTCAATGAAGTTGAAGACCAACGTGTAAGCCTTGAAGATGAGACTTAATGAGATTTCAGCATTTTGATAAAATGAGTCCGGATTTTCCAGGTTGCCTGATTTCTGCAGATTGTTTCCCAGGAAACAGTGAGTCATAAAGAAAAAGATGTCACTTTCTGGAGTAAAATGAGGGGGTTTCTCCATGAGATTCTTGAGGAGTTACTGGCTCCCCCGACTATCGCTGCTGTAATAAACTCTTCCCAGAATTTTTTTATCACATACAACAATTAGCTTCAATAAGTTTCTGTTTCTTTGCTCTCGGAGAAGAAAACAATGTCAAAGAGAAATGCTTTTCTCACATTTCAGATCCTAGGATTCATTTTCGGGGCGGTAACATGGCTGAAGAACCTCATAATCGGGGATGCTGCACCATTGCGGGTGATACAAGACTCAATTAAGCTGCTCGGGTGAGCAGGAGTTTTCTCTTTTAACAGGCTATTCGTTCTTTTGATCCAAAAGGCTTATAATCAATTTTTGCAGGGATGCAACAATTCCTTGTATTACTCTCATTCTCGGAGGCAATCTCACGCAGGGTATGAAACAAATTTCAACTATGCTTGAATGTCATAAGCTGTAGAAACATTAATGACAGATGGGCACCATGAATTTTCATTAAACAGGTTTACTGTCCTCGAAAATCGGGCCATGGATCACCCTCGGTGTTATATGTGTCCGGTACTTGGTACTACCTGTGATCGGCATTGGGATTGTGAAAGCAGCCGGCGGTCTTGGGTTCATCCCATCTGATCCGTTGTTCCACTACGTGCTGATGGTCCAGTTCACACTACCACCGGCTATGAATATTGGTGAGTAATATTATGTGAAACGTAAAACAGCATGGAGAAAGTCTTGGTTCAATGAGCTGATTTTCCTTGCTCTCCAAAAATGAGAAAGAAGTTCATTGCATCTTCCTTGTTTAGGATGCCTATGGAAACAAGTTTCCAGAAAAAGGGAAAATTTGAGATGACAGTGAAAACTGGGAAACTTTCACGCTGTATGAGGCAGGTTCGTAGTGTATAATCTGTCGAATTTTCGTCTCTTCATATGAGAAGTTTTTAGCTTTTTCAAGATAAAACCTGGTTTTCTTCACATTTTATGGGGGATCAGGTGCTAGCTCCAAGTCTTTGTATCCTATATCGGTCTCTGTTTGTTACTCTTTTTCTACCTGCTCTTAATCTTTTTCAACAAAAGTCAATTATTTCAACAGAAAAATATTTTTAAAAATGCAGGTACAATGACACAACTAATTGACGTCGGGCAAGAGGAGTGTTCCGTTCTCTTGTTCTGGACATATTTGGTTGCAGCCATAGCCCTCACATTCTGGTCGACTGTCTTCATGTGGGTTCTGTCTTGAGCACCTCAAGGAAAACTGGCACTCTTTCACCCCAGAGAGATCTTTCAAGAAGGGATCGAGTGATTGTGATGCTCCTTAGATTGCATTACCAAGCCTAAATATACAAGCAAGAGATAAAAGATCACTTTACATTGTCTGAAGAACAAGTTATCTGTCTTCTTCCCAATCTCGTACTAGACTGTTGTATCAATCGCTTTTTTGGGTTGCTGTTGATTGGTTTCAAGGGTCTAGCGCTTTTTTTTAGTATTTCAAGGAAAGACAAATTATGGCAGTTCTTTTTCATATTTTTTGGAGTTTCTATGGGAGAAAATAGCATTTGTTTGTAGTAGGTTTTGTCATAATTCTTAGCTGCTGTTATATCTGCAGTATACCTAGTCCTTTTGCAACTAAACTGTTCCTTACAATAAAATAAAGGGAAAGTAGATTGGTCATATTACCTGCCCATTGAGCCCACATCTCGCAGCTATATTTTCTCTGTGCTATAATTTATGGATGAGTCTCGAGAAAAGAGAGACTGTGCCTGCCTCCTCGCGCATTCAGCAGTTGGGAAATCTCATGTCGACTTAACAATCTTCTCTGCTTGCATATGATGGTAAAATCCCGGGGGAAATCATTCAGGACATGTTTAGCACCTTACATGGAAGCATGGAATGTGCAATGATTGAACTCACATGAGATTATTCGACTTTATCTGGCAATTCCATCATCAGAATCTTTTCGATTCACACAAATCATGGATGTATGGACATTGAATGCCATTCACATATGCTTGCAGGAATGCATTTTAGCTTTCTCCAAGGAAAAACGTAACAAATTTATAGTTAAGAGTATATGTTAGACTAGGCAAGCATCGTATGGGAATGAAAATAATTATTACATAAAGTCCTGAGCAGCGTGAGTTAAGCTTTGTCCTGTGCTCCAATGCTCTTGTTCGAGGAATACTCGATTTGACTCCTCTCTGAGCCACTCACAGATTCATCCAGTCCACAGCTTCTGTTGGATGCTCTCTCAAGTTGCCTCCTTTTAGAGCGATTCTTCACTTCTTCTTCCTTCTCGTCCACAAAAGAGAGGAAAGTCTGGAGCCGCCTGGACCTAGAGCTCGACCCAGAGGACTCGAGCTCCTCGGAGTAGTGCCGGCTGAACTGGCGCAGCATCTGCACAACATATATGAGGAGAGCGAGCAGGCAAGCTAGAGCACAAATGACGAAAAGGCCCCAGAAGCTCTTCAGCTGCAGCCGGTCCACCTGGAGCTTCGATCCCTGAGACGTGCAGGCGCTGCTCATGAGCCACTTGTCGTGAATCCTCTGGAGGTCTCCATTCTCAGAGAGCTTCAAGATGGCCGTGGAGATGTCAACTGCCAGGGGAGAGTCCCGCGGAAAGGCCTGAATATTCAGAAAAAGAAGAGTATCTAATTTGTCCCTTTTTCATTTTTGAGAAGAGAGAAATGGAAAAACAATCCCAGTTTTCCAAACCCATGGAGTTGTCGTACTAGTATTTGGATCTGCAAAACAGTAAAACAATTTCCCACTTCATCTTCCTTTTCCCTCTTGGAAAAGTAACATAATTAAAGCCGAAAAGCATCTGATTGTAGCTTGAAACTACTTGGCACACACATTTTTTTGTAGAAGTGCAGTAAAACAAATTTTTTTTTCCTCCTGTTTTCTTTGTTCCTATAAGAAAGGGTAAATAGTTGAAAATCAAATAGAATTTCGATTGTTTATCAGGAAATAGAGATTCTGAAACAGAAGCACTCACAAAGCCCCATCCGTTTTTAGTGAATTCCTGACCAACAATGCTGAACTCGCACCGACTCGAGAGGAAGAGTTCAATGTAAGGGCGTTCATCAACTATGGCAGCCACCCCACCCGCTTTTGGCCCATCCTTGAGGGCCTTCACATAATCCTCAGGCATGGCAAGGGGAACAAGCCTTGATTCGTCAATCCCTAGCTCTTTGATCATGTAGTTCCGGGCGAATGAAGCCTCCTGGTATCCAATAGGGTCGTTGCTTTTCATCAAGGTCTCAATTCCTTTGATTGGAGAGGAGAGCTGTTGCACTGTTAGGATAGAGGTAAGACTCGCAGTGTAGCTGGAGTTGATGATGAGGACCACAAATAGCCACACGATCAGCACGCCTCGTCCAAGGGTGCTCACAGTGTTTTCCCCTATCAAGGATACATAAACAGATTAAGATCTAAAAAAAGCTAGTGCGATTGAGAGTGTGTTGAGTTTCTCCACTTACTATGTGCAAAAAACCAAGTCGAAAAGCTAAACCTGCATGGATAGCATAAACATGAAAAGGTTTAGGAATGTACACAAATAAGATGCAAGTTAAATGATCTATTATGATATTGGAAAGGAACAGGATATTGACTCCAAAAACCAAGAGGAAGCCAAATAGGACCGAAGCCAAAGGGATTGGAATATTCCGATCAGGCTAGTTAACAGAGTGGCATCCAGTAAAATTGGCATCTTTTAACTCACTTACCAGAGGATAGTGACCACCTGTCTCCTAGGAGGGCCACGAAACTCGTCATTCATCCTATGTTCCAAAATCCACACAACCGTTCCCACAATGACGAAGAAGACGGCCGTTACAATCCACATTTCCCTACTAAAGGGTCTCAAGAACGCCCATGCATTGGAGTTCTGTTGTTGCCTAACTGGGGCCACTACAACAAGGCCTGACTCGATATAGGGCTGTGTGAAATCTGCCATTTTCGTCCGTTCCGTAGTAATCGCTATATCACCTACCACAGCATCAAAGTACTGCACAGAGCAAAAAGTGCATTTAAGGAAACCGTTTCCTTTTCCTATGCTTGGAAAGCAACTAGATAAGTTATGTAGTATTAGATCTCACTGGGGGGGTGGGGGTGGGGGGTGGAAGCCTTTGACTTTCAGATAAGATGACTTTTAAAGCACTGGAAAACAGAAGGCAAAAGCCTTCTTGGTCAAAATGCGGGAAAAACACAAGAGAATGAGGCAGTAACTGTTGGGCTGGAAAGACAGAAGACCTTGTTTTTCATTTTGAGGAATAGTTTCCCCAAATGCCTCCAAAACCCAATTTTCTAGTTTCAGAAATTGCATTTTTTTTTTGGCCAGATTCAGATATTACAGTTTAGCAAATTATTTTTCTTTTGTTTTAAACACACGCTCTTCAGTTGAAAGCTATAGAACCTGAGATATTTTTCATGAAAATTCCTGCTCCGGAACCATACCAAAGCAATCACTTTATTGGAGAATTCTAGAATGGTTTTCAAACAACTATTTCATAACTAGATACTGTTGAATTGAAGTCATGTTTCTCGGTTTCCTTGAATACTTACATCAGTTGTAATCAACTCCACAAGCTTGGTGGAGCTGGGATTCTGTTTTCCATCTCCATAAGGTATTAACTTGTAAGGCACAGCATAAGGCAAAAGGTTTATAGCAGCAGTGAACACATCGATGCAATATCCTGTAAACTGATCAGAGGTTCCTTCTGATGGAGAAATAAACTCGCGGTAACCGACTTGTATGGGCACTCCAATCCTCAGATGCCTCCCGTTGTTTGGGAAGACCCAGCCCCGGGGCTTTTGGGTTGTCTCTCCTGGCCAGATCACCGGGTGCAGCTGCTGGGCATAGCTCGACCGGTTTGGTGTACTCATGTAGAGTGTTTCTGGCTCTACGACTGACAAGCCTGAGTAATTTGACCAAGTACCCAATTTTCCTATATCCTGTCTGCAAAACGTTGATGATATCACATGCAGGGTATATCAGGTTCCTATCAGGAGTGAACCGGACCTGACCTGTGACACCAAGTCATATCCACCCTGAGAATGCTATCAAGTAACAGTTTTCCATCGTCGAAAATGCTCATTGCATCAAGATGCAAACTTCCTCCCCTTAGATCATTCAGCCTCGAATCATTCGAGAATGAGATGACCCCTCCCTGATCAAAAAATCTGTCAATTGCATGAGCAAGGAGCCAAACAGTGTCATAGGCATATAGCCCATAAGTGCTCAATCCGAAAGTCTCATTACTGAAAACCTGAGTCAAATTTCTCCATCGACCAGCAAATTTCCTCTTTATGTCTGTGTTGGGCGTGTATAATCGTAGAGTGAGGACCCCCTGAAAATAATCCATTGTCTCTTGAGGGAGCGTGATATTTGTATCCAATATTGTAGAAAGCCAATTCGAGGCAATCCAAACATATCCATTTCCCATCATACCAAGGTATTGGGCTACTTTGAGTATCTGGGGCCCTGTACTGGTGTACGTATGGAGTACAATAATACGGGACTCAGCTAGAGCAACCTTGACCAATGCGTCAGTGATCTCATCCCGGTTTGCTTCAAGCCTCAGTGGTGCCTTTTTGGAGATCTTGCACCGTCTCTCTGCGAGTTTGTCCCCCAAGGCAGCAATTCCATTCCTTCCATGGTCATCGTCAACATAAACTGCTATAACTTCCCTCCACCCGTAATAGTCGATCATCTCTGCAATTGCAGCCATTTGGAAGAGGTCATTCTGAGTTGTCCTCACAAAGAAAGGGAACTGGAGAGGGGAGAGTGTGGGATCAGTAGCCGAGAATGACAGCAGGGGAACTTTGAGCTCGTTTGCGATGTGGGAGATCACATGGGCTGTGACAGAGGTCTGAGGCCCGATGATTGCCATGGTGTCGTTCTCCATGAATTGCAGAGCTGCAGAGAAAAAGAAATGCTTTAAGACGTTGAGTAGTGAACCCTGAAAATATGTTGATTATCAGATCCTCGCTGGCCGCACCTCGTACATGGACCGGAATAACGAAAAGGAACAACCCAATTCGAAGTCTGATAAATATCGAATGCAAATTAGAGGTCGTTAAGACACACTCAGTTGGGGAAGGCCACTGGCTGCACTCCTCAGAAGTTTTTCAGAAAGCAGATAGGAGAAGGGACGTACCTTCCACTATGCCTAGGAAACCGCTGTAGTTTGTGTCCTTCATCGTGACTTTCAGCTTAGTTCCATTGAGAACTGATGGGTCAGAGTTGACATCTTCTACAGCAGCTTGAACTGCGACTTTGGCAACCTTGCCTATCGTCGTACCAAAAGAGAAAACGGTCCCAACGTTCACAACATCGGGTCTCGTGGGGATACTCGTGCTAGCTCCGTACGAGCAAAACAGCCCCAGTAAAGCCACCAGCACCAGAATTAGAGGCCATAGGTTGGTCGTCATGGCGGACTGAATAGTTCGATCACTGACTCTCACACATAGTTCATCTCATCTAAAGGAACAAAAATAAATATTGGATTATCGAATTGTTCCAGGAAAGAAGCAAATAAGTTGAACCGCCTGAGATCTTGACTATTAGTGATTCTTGGCGTTCATAACCAATATTATTCTAGTTTAGTACTGGTCCTCAACAAATGGAAATCTCTGAGCACCAGAATCAGCCCAAATAGAAGAGCAAGAAAGAGGCTAATTTAGGGGAACGATCCAACATTGAACAGCATCCCAAAATCTTCAAATATTTGAAACGTTCAATTATTGTCATCAACGAAGCAGACAACCCAATATCAAGAACTGCAGAGAAACCAAGGAACCATATAAATCAGCAACAAGAAGTGGGGAAAGTAGTCAAGAGTGAAGATGGCTCACTGGCTTGTAAGGTCTCGGTGGTTCAAGAAGCCGCCAAAGAAACCAAGGAACCATATAAATCAGCAAACAAGAAGTGGGGCAAGTAGTCAAGGGTGAAGATGCATGGCACACTGGCTTGGAAGGTCCCGGTGGTTCAAGAAGCTGCCATCTGGAGTCCCCACAGCAGACTCAAAGAGCCCACCAGGCTCCGTGCTTTGAGACCCTCTGGATTTGGAGGGAAAAGGAACAGACTTTGATGAGCTGAAGAGGAGATCAAATAAAATATCTAACAAAAACAGTATCAACAACCTCTCTTACTTGCAGATGAGATACAGAAGAAGGTAGAGCTATTAAAAAAATGGCGTCACAGAGCGAATTTCTTCTCTTTTTGTTGTCTGAGACAGAGATAAGGTGTTTCTGTAGACCATTAGTGAAAGGCATAAACAGAGCATTTGGGCGTGACAGAGAGAGACAGAGAGGGGAGAGACTGGAATAGAGATTGGCCCATTATTTGATCGTGGGAGAGACATAGAAGATGCCATCCAGACAAAACATCCAAAGACTACAGAGAAAAGGGGTGGAGGAATTTGTGGGTAATTTGATTAAATATTCGGTAAATGTTACTCTCACTTTATTCATTAACAAGTAATTTATCACTTAAATTAATTTTAATTTAAATATTATTTACCGAATATGATACTGGAAAAATGGTACAGTATATTTCAGTTATTTATCTAGAAGAATAAAAGAAAGAGTAGGTAGGCGAATAAAAAAAATAATTATCTCCACGACTTTCACGTGTTCTACACGTTTTTAGTTTTTTTTTTGTTGGAATATTTCTAGTTCTTTATAGTTTATATACGGGAGATGATTCAACTTTCTCATGCTCCACTGTTTACCTCTCTGTACTTCCAAAATTACATTTTGCTCTTTAAATTTATTTTTAGATCAATTTGCACCCCAAACTAGCCAACAAAATCTTATACCAATAAAAATAAAACTAACCATTAGAGTGGAGATCTAATCGTTTAAAGTTCATTTTCACATGGCTTGATGGGTTAAAGGTTCCATGTCCCATGTGGACACCGACTTATCGGGCTATATTAGTCATTTGGTGGTGTTATATTGATAGAAGTATTGCTCATAACTTGTTATCCAGTTCGTTTGATATGTCCATATTTAAACATAAAAAGTTCAAATATTGTGTAACAAGGTGCGCCTAAATGGCTACTATTGATGCCTTCCTTTTTGCAACTTCAATCAATAAAAATAAAATTATATAGAATACGATAATACATCGAATAATTAAGAAAAAAGTTATGAATATATAAGAAAATTGAATACCATCACTCATTAGCTTAAACTTTTAGATGGACGTAGGCTTGATCTTTTATAGGCTTATAATGAATCCAATATGGTATCAAATTTAATGAGCCCGCACCTTGTCTAATCGAGTTAGTTGAAATAGATTCCACCCCTATACACAACAACTTTTAATAAAAACTAACAAAACCAATATAAGTTGGTTGTTGTAATTCAACGTAGAATTTCATATTTGAGTTTTGTTAATAAAGAAAATTTATCTATTAATTCAAACCAAAAAATAAAACTAGTAAAATGTTGAATAGTGCTATATCATATGACATGATAAGAAATCATTTACAAATTTGTTTATCCAATAAAAAAAGCAATCATCAAGAAAACTCATCAAATCAATAAAAATTACAACAGTCACTTAAATGTAGAATTTCTAACTTATTTGCTAAAACCTTATTGGTACTTCTATATGTCACATATTAAGACAAATTACCGAAGAATCTCTCATACTAACTTTATGTTACCGAAGAATCTCTCATACTAACTTTATGTTACGAACAAGCTAGAGTGGAGTATAAAGGCTATGAAGAAGATGAATATTTATAAAGTTTGCATCTTTTTTTCTTAATTAAGATCTCGATTTTGAATATTATAAATGAAAATAATTTATGTTAGGAGAGATTTATTCCTTAATAGATCACCTAACTTGAATTATATTAATTAGGATCCAATGATTCTTGAATATTAGTGATTTAGAATATATATATGTATTTATAGAGTTCTGAACCAACCAAAGTTTCAATAATCCCATGAAATTGGAATGCTTATAGAAATAATTTAATGATCTTAAATGGATTTGTTTAATGGCATGAAATAAGCAATAATCATATCTTAATTATCATTTGTGAACAAGTAATTATAATTTAATATAATTAATGCCCTTTATTTAATTTTAGGAATAGATTGTATCATTATTAATTTTGGATTTGAATATATTAAAATATCCTCGATAAGAACAAAATCCTATGATATCTAAAAATCTAATAAATAATAATTAGTTTAAATTTGAATTGGATCTACACAAAAATAAATCATCTTCATTTACAAAGTTTTGGGTTCCAACTAACTTGTGCTAATCTATTTGTAATCTTATTAAGAGTAAATGATCAATTTAGTCGATTAAATTACCGTCACTTCAATAATCAATAAATTATGTCACAACTTTAATCTTTCAAATATTTAATTTGTCAATACTTTTAATATCTTGGTCAAAATTATTGAAGGAAAATTTATATTAAAAAATCATTTCACGACAAAAATAAAGGAGATTTTCGAAGAGCAATCTGTACATTCTATTACATTGATGTAAAAAAAAAAAAAAACAAAAAAAGGGGTGTAGATATATATATATATATATATATACATGTGAAGAAATGAGACTATAAATCAATAATTGGAATAGCCACTTGCTGGCCATGGGAAAAGGGCAATGTCCCCACTGAGATATTTTGCTAATTTACTACTTTTCTCATTATTTCTCCTTTGAAAAAGAGGCTGATGATATATATATTTATTTATTTATTAGGTCGGTCAACTCATCATGCCCCCTCCAAAAAGAAAAAAAAGAAAAAAAAAGGAGTGGTATGTCGCATAATTTTTAAAATTAAATTAGACTGAGAATCTGTATAAGTATGAGTTAATGAGTTTATAGGTCGGATCGGGATTCAATGGATTAAACTGCATATTTAATAATATAATATTACTAATAAATTTATATAATATCATAATTTAAATATAATTTATAACAAAAATCATTAATATAACAATTATATTAAATAAAAATTTAACATAAAATATAAATAAAATAAAATAAAATATGTACATTATAATATGTTTTTATATTTTTTAAATTTTAAATCAGTCGATTTTTTTACCAGTTCAATTGAGTTCATCGGTCGGTTTAATAAGAGTTGACTTATTTGAAAGTGTAATTGAGTCTTTTATAGGAATCGGACTGGATGAATAGTTGATTTTCGGTTGAACCAGTCGACTAGGTGACCCAGTCCGATTTTTAAAACTATACTTACAATGCAGGGATTAATTGACATATTTATGGTAAAAGGCTGGACTTGTTTTCCAACACTTCCTTTATTTTCTATTTCCATCCTAGATCTTACTTCGGATTAAATCCGGTCCACAATCTTTTTTATTAGTTTCACTTTTAGTCCTCATTAGTATTATATTTTTTAATAAAATATTTATTAAAAAAATCTGACTACAGTTGAGTTCACACAATTTATTCATTTTGCAAAGTGAATTTTTATCGTACTTATTTCCTCTTTCCCGGTTCTTGTCGGGTTATACTAGAAGTTCGAGGAGGCTTCCCCAAGGAAGAAAAACAACCTCAGAATCTCCTTCTCTTCCTCATTTTTTTAATAATAAAACAATAAAGAGGACTAGAGGCGAACACTAAAAAAAAAAACTTAAGATTAAAATAAGATAACATAAATTAATTAAAAATAATACACTATCTTTTTTTTTAAAGCAAAATATCAAATTCGAATATTATGAATAAAAATAATTATGATTGGAAGTTCTATCCTGTAAGTGGGTCATCGTGCTCAAACTTGGATTAATCATGGTCCAATATACTCCTAGATATCAGATAATTCATAGCAAAAAACTAAGGGTTATGATAAAAATAAAAGAAGGGAAAAAAGTTTGGTTCAAATTTATTTTTATTCATTTTAATACCATAAAATTTAATAAAAGAGTCATATACAATGTACCCTACATCTATAGAAAAATATTATATGATATTATAATATCTTATTAATGATTTAACGTAGTTAATTTTATACTAAAATTTATTTTTTTTCTCGTCATAGCATTGCCCTAGCTTGAGGATTTATTTGTCTGGATATTCAAGAAATGGAGCCAGGCCAAGAAGCTCGTTGTCGTGGTTGGCATTTGAGAAGTAAATTTTATGGACTGTAAGTGAAAAAGAAAGAAAATCAAGGCTCAAATCGAAAAGGATTGAAAATTGTCCAGCTAAGTATTGATGATTTTTTTAATATAATTAATATATTGCATTAATCAACTAAACAGACTTAGTCAATTTGAAAGAAAAATGTGGCATGAATTACTTAGAAGAGCTTCAATTGATGGATCTAGAAAACAATTTTCAAGGGGGTAGGCAGATTCAACATAAGAGTAAAATTGCAAGTGAAAAGAGATGGGATATGAATAGTAGGACTTAAAAAAAGATTAAATTAAGTTAAATTTATATAATGCTCCACTGGTTTCCCCGTATCCCATGGGTCATTAATAAAGTCGACAATTTGGACGACATGATCGGTATAAGTTATATAAATAATTATTTTAAAAAACAAATTTAAATAATTTTTTATAATGTAATTGGTTATTAATTTAAATTTTATATTAATTTAAATAAAATATTAAAATATAATTATATGTGTATAATTAATATTTTTAATTTTTTTTATTAAATCTTTTTTATTATAAAACTTATTTTTATGATTTCCAACTAACACTATTTTTTTGGGATATGCCAACACGACGCATTCTCTAAACTTAATTAGTTCCAACTAATATGGGCTATTCATTCAGATTACATCCTGTTTTGAGGATGCAAATTTGGATGTATTCCCACTTTTCCGGGCTCAGAAAATCTTACCGGGCAGGCATAGTGATCACATCTCGTAAGGATGGAATCGTTGGATTCCATGTGCGGCCCAGACGTACTAAATGACAAAACCCACTTTTGTCCTTTCTCTTTCCTCACGTGCAACACTTAAAAAAGAGTATTCTTGTAATTATACACCTTTCAACACACATCACATACTATCTTATTATATTTTCGCTGAATTTCTCAATAACTTAAAATATTTATTAAATATAATAATTTTAAATTATAATATACTTAACCCATAAAAATAAATTTTCTTATAATTCAAGTTTACATTATAAATCTAACTATATAATAAATCAAGCGTCCCTTCTAGTTATATATATATATTTCTATTTATAAGAGTAATATATAAAATTATACTTTTAAAATAAAAAATATATCAAATTATTCAATTAAATTGATAATGTATGAGCATCCAGACAATGAAAAAATGCCCTAAAATAAATTAGAAAAATAAAATATGAAAAATTTTAGGAATACCATATAAAAATATCTTAATACAATCGACATATATTGATAATAAACGTGTTGGTTGTAAACTCGTTTTATTTATAAGTATTGAAAATCTTAATTTGAATTTTGCATATTAGTCAGGGTAATTAATGTATTTGATTGTTAGATTTCTTGTAAGATAAGAAATTAAATGACTTAAATATAATTAGTAGAGTATTTATGTACAAAAATGCTCTCGTCTAAATCTTTAGGGATGCAAAAAGCAATTAGTCTAAAGTTGGATCTCGATCCACGTCGTCGCGAAAGTCTTTGTATTGCCAGCTCACCTGTTTAACTCACCAGCAACTTGCGACAATTTCGACCACAAAACCTGCAGTCTCTGCCGTCTCACTCTCTCTCTCTCTCCATTGATCTCTCGCTGAATGCGAATGGCCCTCCCTTCCCTACTACCATTCTGTGGCCTCTACCCCCTTTTCTCTTTCAACTTTCTCTTGATTTCCTGCTCCAAATCCCCATCTGGGTCTTGCAATCCTTGCCCCTGGGAACCGGCAGGACCTCACGGGAAAAGCAAAGATCCTCGTACGAGCATGATTGCAATTCACAACATGTTTGGAAAGCTCGAATCCTGAACCCATTGCCGGAGCATAATCAGATAGCTATTATGAGCCGTGTTTAACAATGTGTGTGTCTTGACTCTCCAGAGAACAATTGAAGGCTTTGTCTTAGGGTGGATGGAATGAGTGAGATCTGACAAATGGCTTCGGGGACGGATGTTCCGCCACAAGTTAGGTTAGATAAGGAGCATAGCATGGAGAGCCCGCCATTACCTCCTGTGGAGGATGAAGATGGCGACACGTTTGAGAGTGTGAACCATTCCAGGAGCAGGAAACCTCCCCTGAATCTCTCTATTATGAGGCATTGTAATAGCTCAGCTCTTTTGGCTGAATTTGTGAGTACTTAAATAGTTTCCTCTTTTTCATTATATAGAAGATTCCCTTTTTCCTGTAAATTTGAGATAAATGTTGCTAGAAAACTACCTCATGGTCTTGATCAAGTTGAGCAATTCAAATCTATCATTAGAAAGTAGGATGCCCTTTTGATACTCGCAAGTTTGGGTTACTACTGGTGTATGTGACTTGCCAGATGTTTGATGGAGTTTTCATTTTATTCCGTTCTTAGACTTTACATGAGTGCAATTCATTGAATGTGATAAATGAGCTATTCTTTCATATCTTTGAAGCGATGAAAATAGAACTCATATCGCTATATGAAGTTTATGTCCATTGGAATATTGAATGTGAGTATTTTAGGAGCATCCACATTCTTCATGCTCTTTGACCTCATAGATCTCATTTGTTGTGACAACTTCCATCTTGTTCATTGATATGTAATTGTATGAACTGTATAGTGTGAACGGACATTAATTATTGATTCCTTGTTGGGTCATAGGAACAAGATGTTGGAACAACTGGTTTCAAGCCCCAATCAACCGAGATGTCTAGCTTTCTTCCTGTATTCCGATCAGGAAGCTGCTCAGAGAAAGGACCCAAGCAGTATATGGAGGACGAGTACATCTGTGTAGATAATCTATGTGAGCATATTGGTTCCAATGCAGAGATACCTTCTCCTGGAGCATTCTATGGGGTGTGTAAGTTGCTATATAGATTTCACATTCTGCTACCCTTTGAAGAATTGTCAATGTAAAAGAACTTATATGGATATGATTCTAATTAGTATTCCCCTCTCTAAAGCACCACTTAGGTTATTTTTAAGAAACTTACCTATGAACATTTAAATGATCATATTGGCGCATGATATTGTGTCATATGTCAGATTCTATGCATGCTTGTTTAATGGATAAGATGTTGCCCAGATGGGTTTTCTGAGTTTCCATGGTTGAACTATGGAAGCAGGGTTTATGAGATATTCATGTACGTATGGTATATAAAATTGCTCATTAAGTATATTGGGCTGATTTGCCATTATTCTAACATTTGATGCAGTCCATATAGATGTTCAATGCTTAAAGAGTAGTTTCTCTATTATGTTGTAGGTATTTGATGGGCACGGTGGTGTTGATGCTGCCTCCTTCACCAAGAGAAACATTCTCAAATATATAGTTGAAGACTCTCACTTCCCAACAGGCATAAGGAGAGCCATAAAGAGTGCCTTTGTGAAAGCCGATCATGCTTTTGCAGATGCAAGCTGTTTAGATAGTTCCTCAGGCACCACTGCCTTAACTGCTCTGATCTTGGGAAGGTGAGGTATTAGAGTAAAATTCTCAAAAATTTTGTCCTTGGCCAAGCTGCAAAGAAGTTCGAACCTCATATTCCTAGAAGATCTGCTCAAAAATTGTCATAATTCTACTTGCAAAACTACAATTGATTTGTTTTTAATCTCGTCTATGATATTCTCTTCTGATTTTCCGATTGGAAAACATGAAATCCCATAGAAGGTATGATTATTCTGTTAATGAAAATAGTCCATTTCTTTGGTTCTTAAAAATGGATACAATGAAGGCGTAGTGAAAGAAATGGACAATGCTTAATAAAATAAGGTTACAATTTTTTTTCCCCTTCATTTTTCCTGAAGAGGGAAAAAGAAAATTGGGTATTCGAATAAATTTTTCAAGCCAAAGTTCTCATTTCAGAGAGCATGATAGAGTTGTATTCTTACTTTTATGCAATCTTGCCACGTGACGATATATAAATTTTCACAGGACTATGCTTATTGCCAATGCTGGGGACTCAAGGGCCGTGTTGGGGAAGAAAGGAAGGGCAATCGAGCTTTCAAAGGACCACAAGCCCAATTGCACCTCAGAAAGACTACGGATTGAGAAATTGGGTGGTGTCATATATGATGGCTACTTGAATGGGCAGCTCTCGGTGGCTCGAGCCCTTGGAGATTGGCACATAAAAGGCTCCAAGGGTTCGAAATGCCCACTTAGCTCTGAACCCGAGTTAGAAGAGCTCACGTTGACAGAAGAAGATGAGTTCTTAATCATTGGGTGCGATGGCCTTTGGGACGTTATGAGCAGTCAATGTGCAGTCACTATGGTACGGAGGGAGCTTATGCAACATAATGATCCTGAGAGGTCCTCGAGAGCACTTGTGAAGGAGGCGCTCCAGCGAAACTCATGCGATAATCTAACGGTGGTGGTTGTCTGTTTCTCAGCAGAGCCACCACCCAAGATTGAGATCCCGAGGTTGCACAAGCGGAGGAGCATTTCTGCTGAAGGTTTGGACGTCCTCAAGGGTGTCTTGAACGGTATATGAAGATGAAAAAGAAATGCAGGTGCACTTCCATTTTTGTTCTCCATTTTTACGGGATTTATTCTCTGAGAGCTCAAATCGGAACTTGTAGTACAATTACAATATGGATAAAGAGTTAGGAGATTTTTCGAACTTAATGCCTCTTAAGGGTTCGAGGAAAGTAGACTCTTTCATCAGAAAAGCTTTGGCTCATTTTGTATTTTTCCTGAGATTGTTTTCCCTTTTTTCTTGTCTGCTGTTTATTGATGTCGAAGTCACATCTTCACAGAAGAATTCTGGTTCATTGGGCAGCCCTCCATAAATGACTTTATAATTTTCTAATACTATAAATAAGATTCATGAACTTTAAACTCCAAAAGCGAACATGCTATGATAGTTCATGCCTCCTGCAGTCACTTTTCTCAGTTTTCAACTAGTGTAGAAGCCGAGAAATGATAATTTTGGGTCTCGTTCACTCGCCGGTCTCATGACTACGACCGAGCAACTCGAGCTCCTTTTGCAACTGCTGACGAGTCACAGGAGCAGTCGAGCTGCATGGTGGAGGGTTCAGAGAAACAGAGGGACCAGTAGATTTCTTTGCGCACTACGCATCGTTGGAAGAATTTGTCAAGTCAGGGAAGTGGGAACCGTTGCGTAGGTTTACGAAAGAGTACGCAGGTGAAGGGCTGCCTTCCAAATTCGGAGACATGATTAATACGCACCGATTTCATGTTAATTTCTTCGACTAAGATGTGTAAGATATGACGTTAGTCAGAACTCTGGACGGACAGCCCGAGCGGATCTCCGATGCCTTCGGTTCGGGGGCTCACTAGGCCAATATTCTATATTATTATTATTATTATTATTTGAAAATTATATACAGTTGGGATTCGATCCTTTTTCTTTTTATTCTTAGTTTTGCGCTTATGTCATAATTTTTAAAATCAGATCGGGTCCGAAATCGGTCAAAGCATAAATTCATGAGTTAGATTGAGATTCAATGAGTCGAATTGTATATTTAATAAATAATATTAATTGTATAATATTATAATAATTTATGATAAAAATTATTAATATAAAAATACATATTAATCTTAAGTTTAATTTAAAATATAAATATAAGTTTAAATAAGAACATTATAATATATTTTGATTTTTTTAAATTTAAGTTGATCGATTTTTCACCAATTCAATTGGGTTCACAGATTTAATTAGAAATTAACGGTTTAATCGGAGCTGACTGTATTTAAAATATAATTAAGTTAATTCTAGAAATCAGACCGAGTGAGGCACTTGAATCCGATTTTTAAAAATATTGTATGTACTTTGGAATGGGTGATTTTTGGGGGACTGAATTCTTGGTAGGTTTTGAGTGAGTGCTGCCATAAATCACTTGGTCTGCATTACACATGATACATATTATCTTAATAAAATTAATTAAAAATTTTAATTGGAGCATAATTGAATAAGTAAGGGTAATTTTATTGTATCAACTTGAAATTAGACTAATAGTTCTTTCACTAGTTCTCTAAATGGATTATCTAACCCAAGTTAGAAGAGTCGACAAAAATTTTATCAGGAATTTCAGTATAATCGTAAACTAATCTCAAGATACATTTCGATTGGCTCAAGGATATACACGATAAAAAAAGAGGTAATTTTGTTGTTGGGTTTATTATCATTATTGCTTCAGGTGTCATCGATGGTCTACTAAGCACCTATCTAACGAGTCATGAGAAACGAAGAGGTTGCCGTATGAACTTCGAGAGCAGAAACACCAAAGGAGGAGCTTGTTTCCTCTGCGTCAATCAACGGTACCTCTGTTGCCTGTCCCAAATCAGACAGGGGACAAGCGATTATCGAAAAGGATCGGAGGCGGAGCAGGGCGGGAAGCATAAAGGGGAACATGTCGTGCTCGTCATCGTCGGGGTCGGAGGAGGATGACGAGGGAGTTGAGTCCTACCGAAAGGGAGGGTACCACGCGGTTCGGATCGGGGATCCGTTCTCTGGCGGCAGGTACATCGCCCAGTAGAAACTGGGCTGGGGTCAGTTCTCCACGGTTTGGCTCGCTTATGACACTCGATCCTCAGAATGTACCGTCCTGCTCGTTCTTCGCCCTCCCCTGTTTGCTGATCGATCTCGATTTCTTTATCTGTCTTCATTTGATGGATTTGACATGGATCCTAAGCTGCTGGACCGTGATAATTTGATTTTGCGACGGATTATTTGCTTTCAATTATCACTTCTGATCCGACATCATGTCCACATGCCAAGATATTCGAGAGTTGCCGCCATTTTGTCGTATTAGATTTGTTTATGAAACGGGTTTTTGTTGGTTCCCATGAAGAATGTTTTACGATCATGTGATTTTCCCGCTAAAAGTCTCGACTTTCACATTTTGACATCATTTCCGGGCCTATGGGAAAGCTTTGGGATTGCCCACAAAAACTTCTCATTTGTTCTCGCGGCTTCTTTCTTGTTAGGAATTCAATTCCACAATTGGTTAATTAGCATCTATTTATTTGTTTTGAAGATCAGTCAATATCATGCAAACCATACTCTCTAATAAGATTTCTTTATTTGGAGGATTAATTGCTTGTAACTTGTAAGTAATGTGCACGACCAATCAATGTTTGCTTTGTGTTGTTGCAACTTTTCATTCATAGTCAAGCTGCTTGCTTGTTCTTTTGGAGTTGCATCTTAGGAGCTTGTTTGGCTCCGTATACTGCTTCTGGCGGTACATCTTGAAGCAGCAAATGATGTTGAACAGTAATTGTAGCCTCTGTAGATTGGATACCTTCAAAATTGGTTTTTATCGGAGATAGGATGTCCCCGAAGAAATAATTTCACAACTTCTTCTCTGGGTTTCTCTTTTAGTATTTCTAAATCATTTAAGTTGCGAATTTCAGTTTGGTAGGTTGAATATTGAAGTCCATGGTAGTAGATATGAATGTTTTATCGGAGTGTAGCAGAGAATGCTCATTTGACAAGGTTAAAGTTTTTGTGCTTCTATTTCTGAAACTACAAGTCTAGAACTCATTTGGCTGTAACTTTCTTTTTATAGCATTGACTTCTACGGGTACGTTGCTCATTATTGACCTGCTCTTGTTTCCAGAAATATGTTGCTCTCAAAATCCAAAAAAGCGCTGCACAATTTGCGCAGGCAGCACTTCATGAGATTGAGATCTTATCAGCAGTTGCTGATGGAGACCCAACGAACGCTCGGTGTGTTGTGCAATTAATAGACCACTTTAAGCATGTAGGTCCGAATGGACAGCATCTATGCATGGTTCTCGAATCTCTGGGGGATAGCTTGCTCCGGCTAATAAAGTACAACCACTACGAGGGCCTCAAGTTGAATAAAGTTCTGGAGATTTGCAGATGCATTTTAGTGGGATTGGATTACCTTCATAGGGAGCTTGGTATAATCCACACTGATCTGAAGCCTGAGAATATTCTTCTTGCTTCTACAATCGACCCAGCTAAGGACCCAATAAGGTCTGAGGCTTCTCCAATTCTGGAAAGACCCAAGGGAAACCCTTATGCTGGGGTCATGATGAGCATCATAGAGAAAAAGATAAGGAGGAGAGCTCGCAGGGCTGTGGCTAAGATATCGGGGACAAGGTCTATAACAGGGGGGACTCAAAAACCAGAGAGGAGCATGGAGGGTATAGATCTGCAATGCAAGATTGTTGATTTCGGGAATGCATGCTGGGAGGATAAGCCATATGCAGAGAAGATTCAGACGAGGCAATATAGGGCTCCTTAGGTCATACTGCGATCAAGATATTCATTCTCTGTGGATATGTGGTCATTTGGCTGCACTGCCTTTGAGTTTATTCTCACTTCACCTAGAGTCAAGAGTAGAATGATCCCATTTGAATCCTATTTTAGGCGCTAGAGTTTGATGATATTTTGACCTTTGTAATATAATATGTACTTTCTTGATTGGTTGATTGATACAATATATCAATTATAGTTAATGCTCATTATATGAGTAAAGAGCTATATAGGATTTGTATCTTTAAAAGCTGCAAAAGTTTCTACGTCTACAGGTTTTCAGTTCATTGTCATATAGTATTGATCTTGATCATGTCAGTTTGTGCCACAGGACCAATCATTTCATGAAATATGAACCTAATAACCTAACCAACCAGGATGGTAACATTGGGTTTTGCTAACCCGGTTACAGATGATTTACAATAATATGATATTCTTGTTACTATCACAAGCTCCCAGGTATATGACCGACTTTCATTGATGTATTCGGGATTTATGCTGTTAAATTAACCATACTCATTGACTTGGTGCAAGGCTTTGTTCTTTTTTTTTTAATCACTAATAAGAAGCAAGTTGATCTAAATGCTTTATGCTCGGTTGGTTTCAGGATCATCTGGCCCTCATGATGGAACTCCTGGGAAAGATACCGAAAAAGGTGAGCTTATAACCATCAAGTTGTGTCTCTTCCTTAACGTAGTTTTCATTGTTCCAAGCAACGCAGAGACTACGGGAGTCCTGTCGGTTCCTGGCGGACAACCATTGAGATTACAGTAGACGAGAGCATGGGCATAGAAATCTCTATGTTAGCACAATGATCTCGTTGATCGTTGATCCCCTATTCTTGATATGCAGATAACCACTGGTGGGGCTCGATCAAAGGACTTCTTCGATAAGTATGGCGACCTGAAAAGGATCCGAAGGCTTAAATTTTGGCCTCTCGACCGGCTCCTTGTTGACAAGTACAAGTTTTCCGAGGCTGAAGCCCGTGAGTTCACGGAGTTTCTAAGCCCACTCCTCGACTTTGCACCCGAGAAACGGCCCACAGCCCAGCAGTGCCCACAGCACCCGTGGCTTATTGTAAGGAAACCATCAGCCCCGAATGAAACGATCGACACTCTCGATATTCGAAAGGTGGAGGCTGGGATGAGAAGCCTTCAAATTAAGGCGGGCAAGTGACAGAAAGAAGGAGAAGTAATCCAAATGGATGGGTCGAAGAGGTCTCCGGTGCTATATTATGGGCTCATCACCATAAATATTTTCGTACAGCCCTCACAATGGGAATTTTCTTGTGATTCAATCTCTGGGTTTATCATCCGAGTGATATTCATTTGTTTCCGTTGGTCTTCATTTTTTTTTTAATGATCTTAGCACATGTAAAGCACTTAATGAGGAAATCAATGGTTCTGAAACTCGACCATTTTGCATCTCTCTACTGTTGGATTGAGAATGAGACAGACACTATTGCCGATTCGAGTGTGAGAAATCCTAAACTGCCCGAAATCGTAGAATTATCCATTCATCCTTTTGACTCAAAACAGATGCTGATAACATGATCATAGGGAGTTCAGATAACCGTTCTTTTTTAAATTCTGATTGATGTTAATGTCGTCGTCTC
The DNA here is from genome assembly GCA_900174645.1 of Sonneratia alba. NCBI lineage: Eukaryota > Viridiplantae > Streptophyta > Magnoliopsida > Myrtales > Lythraceae > Sonneratia > Sonneratia alba. The sequence continues at coordinate 3,640,835 of FWPY01000031.1, forward strand.
TTACTTCAAAAGATTCATTCAGCTTCATGCTGGAAAATATTTTTGTGGAGCAGCAGCCGAATCAAAGGGCCTACCGGTCCAGGTGATCCCAATGGAAAACAACTCGATGATAGTGAACTCAATCTTATGACATTTGGGAGGATGTTTTGCATCAAATCGGCCAATACTTTTGTAAGATTATGTCAAGACTACTTGAAGGTCCAACTTATCAAAATCAAATCAGTATCATAAGAACAGTCAAATGGAGAAAAATTCAAATGAATGTACCACAGAAAAAAGCGGAGATCTCTGAGCACATTGCAGTGCAAACAAGAGCAGTTCACTCTATTAACAAGAAGACAACAAATGTGCCACAGATTAGTCCATTTAAACCCAAACCAACCTATTCCAAATCAGGTCAAAACCTAAGACTTCAAGCCAAAAGCCTTCTACTGAAAAGTTTCATATTAACACAAACTGTACTGACTCTGCTATTGTATATAAAGTTTTTGAGAGTGGCAGAACTCTTCTACATGAGCCACAACGAATTTTGATAAGCTTCGAGTAAAGACTTGCAGAAGAGAGACATGCCTGAGTGGAGGATGCTTTACCCTGTCATGCCATAGTCTTCAGGATGCTGGTATAGATGATAATCCCCAGGAATTTCCATCTTCCCGTTTATATGTCCATTTCCTGCAGAGGGAAAGCACTGACATTAATCTTTGCAGATACAAAAGAAATTCAGAACATATGGCCCATTCCACAAACTAGGATATGCAGAAAAGTACATTTTGATGTTGTCACTGAATTACATTTCATTCCAATTTATTCCCTAGTCACTTCATTAGATTAGAAGTCCTTCAGTCAAGAATACGAATAAGTAGAATCATTCAGTACATCAAATGAAAGGACATAAATGATGAGCTATCACTGAAGGTTACTAGATTAATATACCATAGCAACAACCCCACAAGTTGACAACTATTGAACTTTCATTCACTAAAAGCGTCCAACAGATCCCATAGGACAAAAAGAGACGGACAGAAAAAACTCCCAAGGCAGATTTCATGACGAAGTAATAAGTTCAGAACTAGAGGAACATTGCATAGCAATCATATGCAGCACCAACTCCTTAGCCAAAATAAGTAGACCTTCTTATACAGCGAAATCTCACGTGCAGTTGAATCCTATGTAAGAACTTTAAGATTCGTACTGTGAGCAAACAAATGCTCTATGAGCTGACTTTAAAAAAAAAGACATCTGCGAGAGAATGATGCCGCTATAAACCATTTTGCAGATTTAGCTGGCTTTCTCCATTGGATCCAGATGAGACATGTTTTTCTTTTTGGGCCATTATGGTCTCCCACTTAGACATATGTCAGTCCAATTATACATACCAGAGGTTGATAGAATTCCATCATAGAAAGGCATCTGACCCAAGTTTCGCGTCCCTGGTCTTAGAACTTCATCTGAAGGGAACATGCTCTCAACTTTTGTGGTTTGTGAATCTACAAACTGCATCCCAGAGCTAATCTCAGGGTTCTGGAAGCACAACTCATCTGACCTTGGAGCTTGATTTTGCTGGGAGCAGAAGATTTCTGGGTTTGTCTTTTCCTCCTTTGGCGATCTCGACTCAACCTCAGTCTCTACTTCAGATTCAGCATTATTGGGGGCTGAATTCTGTAGCTTCCTTTTTGATCGGGCTCGCCTGTTTTGGAACCAATTATACACATTAGTCTCAGAAATTTGACCATGCTGGCTCAGTTCAGAAGTAATCTCTTTGATCTTCTGCTTGCTTGGAGTTCCATTTCCTTGATTAAAGATGCGCTCAAGAATTTGGAGCTGCAAAGGTGTTGGAGTCCATCGCTGCCTAGCAGTGATTTTGTGCCCAGCAGAAGTCACAGATGGGTCACAGTACAGGTTCCCGAGCCTGATTCCTGAAAGAGAGCCAGAACTAACATCTCTAAAAACCCAAAGCAGAAACAGCCAACTTATGATGGTGTAGAGGCACTTCATTCGTCTAGTAATTTGAAAAGAATTCAATACCACCTAAACATTTCCATACATCTGTCGCAGCATTACACTGAACAACTGAGTAATAAATGTTAATGGGCATGATTGTGCAAGCTTCCTAATCAACAAGTTCTAATCAGCTGCAACTTTGAAAATAAATCAGGACATATCCCACACCAACTAATATAAAATGAATTTATCAAACAAATGTAGCAGGGGATTTCACAGATTATATTAGAGAACCATGGTCACTGAATCAAGCAGATACACTGTTTTGGAGGGAAACAAAAGTTGAGCTTATTGCTATCTCAAGCACATTCGTTTACAAGATATCAGATCTACAATATGATGGCCATAAATCTACATATGTATAAAAATACAGCTATCATCAACCATAATAAGAATCCACAATGAAAGAGCACTTAGATACCGCATAAAAGTTAAACTTCTAGGTAGCAATTTAGCAGACACGACTAGCAAAAAGAAAACCAAGTAGGCAACATCAGAAGCAACAGTACATCAGATTTTACAGAGTAGTGTAAGCCATTACTAATATTTCTAAAGAACTCTCACAATTAAGATATAAGAAATGGTGATATGCATCATCTTGTCGAACAGAAGAAAGAACACAACAATAACTAGTGAAGTGAGGATGAAAGAAAACAACCAATTATTCCAGCGATCTTGGCCATAAACTTAAACCAGGAACAGCTACTGAAAAAACAACTCAATAGATCAAGCTCAATTGTTGAAGCAACCTTGAAATATGTATCTTCTATGCTCCTAATGTACCAGCAATTAAAAGCTTGCATACACCAACATTGGCATGTGGGAACAACGTTGAGCACCATTGCATTGAAAAAAGAAAGGGAATAATCTTAAAACCTGTTTTTCATCAAACTGAAAATGGAAGATGCATCAAAAGGAAAACACAATGAAATGAAGCAAAAGGAGAGAATTCCAGCAGTTCCGCACGCAGAACATCATATACTGGGGAAACAAATAACCCTATTTGAGAACACTACGATCCATCAAACATCATATATAACGTAGAATCTTGAGATTTATCTGGAACAGAGAGAATACAAGCTCATCACAGATATCGGGGGGTGGGGGGGGGGTGCGGGTGGACCATCATCATTTTTTTTTGGGGTACAGGAACACTGCAACATGTTCCAGCTTTAACCATGTTTAGAAATGACGACCACACAACCAGAAAGCAAGTACTTGAGCATATGAAACCCCACCACTACTGTTGCTGATTGTCCACAGGGCTGATGAAAGACATTATCAGATACGAGACAATAAAAACAGAAATACAGAGACACCATTTCAGTGGAGAATTATGAAAATATCTCGCTTCTCCCATCTGATACAAATTCTCTCGAGTAAAATAAAGTAATATGCAGTCGAGAGATTACAAACTGAATTCTTTGCATGATGACGTGAACACGCACAATTACGACACAACCAACCCCATCGAAGACAACAATGGCACAAGATCGCCATTGATGCCCCCATACCGCAAAATACAGACAAATGCTTACAAATACGCGTGGAGGAGCAGTTCATAAGTAAATAAAATCAACTGGTATCGAGAAAAGGGGAGCTGGAGGGGATATTACCGGCGAGATCTTGCTGAGCGGTTAGGGTTTTGTGCATCTCCACGAGCTGCTCGCAAATGGAAGCGTAAATGGCGATCTGCTTCCTGAGAGTCTCAAGCTGCTCGTCCGTCATCACCTTGACATACGGCACTCCGCTGCCACCCCCAGGAACCCCGACGCCGCTAGCACCTTCCCCCTGCTGAGCCGTCTCGCTCACTTGCTGCTGCTGCTTCTCCCACTCCATCATCTTCACTCCCTACCCCCCACGACACGGAGAGAGAGAGAGAGAGAATGTATTGGAGAATAAGCGTGAGGAGAGAAGGAAAGAGAAGTCAGTGTGGGAGAAGAGAGAGAGAGAGAGATGAGAAGACGACAGAGAAGAAAGGAGGAGAGAGAAAATGTCTACAGTGAAAGGCAGCGCGTGATTTGCGCGTGTGGCTAGGCTCTTTGATTATATCGTCAAATTCTCGTCCACCGACCGCCACTTTGTCAAAAAGCTGAATTTTGTTAAGATTTCATTCTTTTTTTTCAGTAAAAATTATTCGGAGTTTATTTTTTTAAAATTCGCATCTGATTAGTCGTGATAAATAGAATTTGTGAATATTAATTTCAAAAAATGGCATTTTTAGACTAAAAATGGTTATTCCCTTGGGGAATGTGGAGAATGTTTCTGAGTCCTGAACTACGGGAAAAAAAATTAGAACACTGTTTTCTTTATTTTCTGTTTTAACTTTCCTCCCTTTCCTCGGAGACCACGAATTTCACTATCTGTTTACACTTTTGCGTCAATTTTTGTTGAGGGGGCATCATCTTCACCCTGCCTAATGGGCTGTTTGACTACATGGAAATTAACGCTTTTTATGAAAAATAACAATTTTCTAATAGGGTAAGATAGTCCTATATATCTTTTTTTAAATAAAATATAGAGTTCATGTCCTGTAAATAGAGAGAGTTTATATTGAAAGAATTTTATCCATCGGTAGATTGATCCAACTCGAATCTAGATTAGTTGAACACAATAAATTTCTAGATATCAAATAATTTATATAATAAAAAAATCCCTCATTTTACTACATTTAAATGTAAAAAGAATGCATCAAAATCCTTAGAATTTTTACCAAGTCTGGTAGGATTTTTGATGAAGTGACTACCGGGTAAGATTTTAGAATTGTTAACATACTCAGTCTGTATATTATTATTTTATTTTACTGAAAAAATATGTTAAAATTTATTTATCGTAATAATTTAATGTACATTTTAATTAGAATTGTATTATTATCCTGTTAATTATATATTAATCATTTGGATAAATTCCTAACTTTCCCTGATCTCCATCTTCTCCGTCTTACCCTCTCAGCTCTCTACAGGGATCAACATCCAAATCCAGTAACTCTCTCTCTCTCTCTCTCTCTCTCTCTCTCTCTCTTTCTCCCTTCCATCCAAATTATATAGTAATTTTATTTCTACTATCTTACGATTAATTAACATGTTTTTTCGCCAGAAATTAACTAACATATTTGACAAGATTATTTAGTTTTGATTTAGTGTTACTCAATAACTTATCGTGTGAATATCATTAATCCACCATGAACAAGTACAACTATCCAAATGAATTTTAGTGAAAAATAAGATCTTTCTATATCTTATTTAAATTAATTTTAATTGAGTATCCTTCCACCTCATATTAATAAATAAGTATTATCGATATAAATTTATTAAGATAATTTAACATATTTTTTTCTCAAATATAATCTTATATTTAAGTTTTACGAGTAAAAAAAATTATGTTAAAAAGCTTTTATCCATAAGTTAACATGCTTAGTTTAATTTAAATTAGTCAAAATTTAATATACTAATTAATTTATCACCCAAAAAATAAACATTAACTATCTTTTAAAATTAATTTAAATAAGAAATTCGTTCACAATTCACACAATAAAAAAAAAACTGTCCTTTGTAGGCGATCCTCTGTAGAGAGAGAGGGTAGAATAAGTAGATAGAACCCGAGAGTTAATGCGCGATTTGCGCCGTTCATGTCATTATCATTTCTGTGACCTCGCGCGGTCTATCCTTTGACTACATCTGATTGATTGCGGCGAAAATGAATTCCAGAAACAAAAAAAAAACCCCCATTTTCTCTTCCTATATTGATTCAATTTGTAGTATTTTATTTACTCTAATTATATATCGTATTTAAATTATATAAATAAAAAATTATATTTAAAAAGTTTTAATCATTAATTAATACAAAATCTCATTAATTAGAATATATTATATTTTAAAAAATCGGACATGAAAAAGATTTTCTCCTTGTCTGGAGTAACATGGTCACATGGACGCGTCTTTCCTCTTATTCCCACATTCCTACGACGTGAATAGCGGGGAAATTAAGGAAAGGGAGAGATATTAAGGTTGGAAAAATATCCCATATAACACTTATATCATATGATATTACTTATATGATGATATTAGATGTGGATCTTTATTTTTGTTTTTTGTCATAAGTACATCTTAGCATTTATTAATATATTTTTTTAGAGTTTCTTTGATATTTCTTTGGTTTTTAATCATTACTATTATTTTTTTAATCTTTTCTAGATTATTATCCCGAGAAAATCTTAAGTTAGGTCTTAAACCATTAAGAACCGATCAAGTCAAGCCCAAGCTCATATTTAGTGCGCATTATTTATACTACCAACTCATTATGTAAAAACTAACGCAAGAAAGACACGTGTATATTTTTGAAGATTTAAAAAATCTAAAATAAATAACACAAAAGCGTGTGAGTGTAATTCTCGTATATATTTTTATACAATTAGTTTATTGTGTATGAATATTTTATCGATGAAATCCCGGCTATGTTATGTTTTTATTTATTTACTTTCATTTGCCATAATTAAGACCGTTATTACTTATTATCAGTACTCTTTTTATTAAAATATAGATGGATTTTTTTGTCACTTATTAGTACAACCTAAAACATTTATAAGGAAATTTTAATAATTTTTGGATAATTCAAATTCAAATAATTTGAGCGGAAAATGATGGATTTTTCCCTACTAATAGATTTTCCTAGTGGCAAAATAATTGTATTTTTGTTAACAATTACGTGCTCCTAGCAAAGCAAAAAACAAAAAGAACAGAAAAAAAAATCAATACCCCACGTTTTTTAAGACACGTGGAGTGATCAGAGAATCAAACAATTGGATGAGCCATAGAGATGTTAAATGGCGGGGCTGGCCATGATCAGACCAGAATCAGACCGTCCAAATTTTGAATCAGTCCGGACCGTTCAAACCCGCCCATAACTGTTCTTATTTGGGTTGGGGGCAGTTACGGATAGGTTCAGAAATATGGACATGTTGAATCGTAACCAGCACAGACCGTTATCATGTTGAACCGACTCAGAACCATTTAGAAACTGGCCTAGAACCCTTGAAAGTCGGCCAAGACAGCAAAAAATCTTGCAAATAAACTGTCGGATTTTGTCAGGTCAATTTAAAATTAAAAAAAAAATTAAAAAGATAGACGGTTCACCAACCAAACCGGCCCATTTATAAACGGTTCCATGTTAGTTTATATTTGTCTAAACTGTGACCCACAACCGAATGGGTCCATTAAGCAAACAAGTCGAACCATAACTAAATCAACGATTCTAAACCCATTTTGAACCGATCGGACCATACTTTTAATTACACTAGCCCATGGTCAATGATGGCGGCATGGCTGAGTAGACAACCATAGATTTTAATTAATATATTTAACATCTTGCATAGGAACCGGTAATCAAAATAATAAATAATTTGGATTCGTTTGCTTGAGTAAATTAAAAATAACTAAATTATTCGAACAAGTTCCACACATGATATATTTCCTATCGATAGAATGTTCGATTAATTATTTGATAATGATTAATTTTGTTAATTGTATAATTAAACTGATTCTCTAAATAATAATTAAATAAAAATTGATATTCCTAAAACTAAAATTCACAATTTATGGTTTAATTCAATTAAATTTAACCTTGACCAAATTAAACACAGTTTGTTAATTAAATTATATTTATCTTATATAAAACGACTGACAGGTCAATTGAACCATTAAAAATTTCGGATGTGCTCGACATCGGTTTCGATCCCAACTGAACCATACAGTCAAGAAACAACTTCGATGTTGTTTTAGGTGTGGTTAAGCTCACGGTTCAAAGACCTAAACCACATTGTACCTAATTTTGGATTGGTTTGGTGGGGGACCGGCGGCTTGAGTCAATGCTTCAAGCTCTACCAATGGTTCCTAATATAATCGGTCCCTTCTCTCCCTTTGGACCGCAAGAATGAATAAATTGGTATGTCTTCGCCTGGTTAGGTATGGCTTATCCACTGCAATTTTTTCTTGGACACTTCATCTGATATTCATAAATCCAATAAATTAATCTTTAGCGCATTCATGAATTTTCTCCGTTCACAATATTTGAATAATCAAGTCACCTCAGACCTAGACCTTTCAATTTGGGCCAACCTGGCGAGTTCAGGCCGTGTTGGATTGCTCATGTTACCAGTGCCTTGTCTCCGAACAAACTCTCCAGGCCATCCAGATCATGTACAGCCCACGGGCAACAATATGCAAAAACTTAATTTAATTCCTCAAGTGTGTAAACATATACAGAAATCCACAAGCAGGCCCTCCATTAGTAACCCCTAAGCCTAAATTACCAACCAAACTATGGACATCCTGTTTTGGATATCCAGATGACCTCAACTGTAACGTGCTTCCGGATCTTGCCCTAAGGAGCAATGAGCTCCAGCCAGTGCATTTCCAAGAGCACCTGGGTCTCCCGCAACAGTCTCATGCTTTTTAGTACTCGTCGGTAACTTTGTAAGCCAGGCGATCAAATCCGTCAAACGAGCTTGATATCCCCCGCGACTTCACTGATCAGGTTTCGGAGAATTGAACCTTCTATCTCTGCCCCGAGGACATCGACTTCCTCATCCAGCGACTGGAACCACGGGGCGTGCCCGAGGTCCTGAGCCACCATGGAATCGAGTGAGTAGTGCAATGAGACATCTTCTGGAGGGTACACTAGAGAGCTAATGAATCCCCACAGAGAGTCCATCAGTCTGGGTCCACAAGGATGCTGCAGATCACAATGAACTGAAATCTTCTTCCTGAGTCGCGAGGAGATGGCAGGTTGCCTGAGCACTTTCGGGAGGGCTTCGTTCACCAAATCATATAACACCCTGTGATCGATTTCGATTCCCTTTGAACTGTCATCCTTTACTGAACCATGATGAGCCTCCTCCTTGCCATGCTGCTGGTAAGCTACCTCAACTTCTTCATACACAGAGGTCGAAATAGGCCTGGCCTGTGTGTCCGATCTCGAAGCGTAAGTATTGGACAGCCCATCATAGATGCCCGAAGCATCAAGGAGAGCTCTCACATAAGCAGCGAGGCCATCCTCTAGCTCAGGCAGTTTAGATTCACGAGACGCATGTTCCCCTGTACCTTCCACGGCCCTCTTCGAGGACTGACTTAGTTGTCTCTGTAGTTCTTAAAATCAAACAGACAGGACAGAAACACTATCAGCAACAAAAGGATATATTTTTATCCAAGTGAAAATTCCAGTTTTCGATTTTTCTTCTTGTTTCACTGTGGGGAAAGTGAAAAGCTAACATCCTTCGCTCTGATTTATAGGACAACTGGCAGATGAAAAAGGTCTTCATATATGCATCTAATCGAGTGGAGGATTGGAAATGAGAATGGAAACAATGCTGGTTTTATACCATTATGAGTGGAAGTGATCTCTCCAGAAAGACTGGTTGCATCCATATTTTCTCCTGAGGTTGTTTCGGGAGATGAAATGGGGCTGGTGTCGTTGCTTGGTCTCCAGAGCTCTTCCTGAGAACTACTACTAGACACTGATGCAGGACTAGGAGGCACTTCTGTGGAATTCTCCTGGCATCAGAAATCAGATAAATAATTTATGGGGAAAAAAAATATTACGCCATAAAACGTAGGAAATTACTAAAGATAGAAAGTAAACGAAGCTCTTACATGTCTTTCTCCAGGGTCAAAAATAACGGTCGGGCCACTCCAAATATCTTTCCTGAAACTTGGCTCCCAAGTATGTAAATCGGCCATGGAAGCCATCCTCCTTCGAAATAGCCTTCCTCTCAAAGCGAAAGTGCTCCTGAAGTTGTAAACTTTTTCCCGGAGATTGAACCTCTCTTTTGCCTTCTTCCCCTTCTTCGTGCCCGCAGAAAGGTTCTCAATCGAGTGTTCATGCTTTCTCCTGATGTGGGCACCGGTTATGACATGGGGATCCTCGAGGAGGAGCTTCCCAAAGGAAGTCCCAGACGCTGGGGCTGAAAGGGACCGCACAAGGTTCTTTGGGGACAAATGTTCATCCTGGAAAGATCTAGTATGCATTTGTTCTTCTTCAATTTTAACAATTTCTTCCTTTTTCTGAAAAACCTCTCTCTCTTGCAGCAAACATGACCTTGAAAAGTCACTGCTGACTCCAATAGGAATATTTGCATCCATTTCTCTCCTCAGAACATTCTTCAATCTCTCTGCCAGGAACCTTCTCGTGTCTCTGCTTATTAACTCAGGTGAACTAATCTCATTCAGCTGAATATCGCTCCTGTGTGACCTCGTAGATTCTGATCGAACCAGACCGGGCCCAAGCTCCAAGTCTCTTGTCACACTCTCCCTGATCCGACTGGATATCTGCTTTGCAATTTTTTGTGCATCTTGAGGCTTCTCAGTCGTGACACTTGCGACTCTGTTTCTGGGCACAACCAGATCCTTCTGAATGTTCTTTCCTTGGATCTCTTGTTTCAGCCTTTCTTTAACTTCCTCGAGAAAATCTTCAATGCTCCCTTTCTCCTCAGAACTTCCTGAGAAGCTTGCCCATGAGCCCTCGCTGCTCCATATCCTATCAGGTCCGGGCTTCAGGACCACGATTTTGGTTGGAACCTTTTGATTATCTTGATATCTAGCCCTGCTTGGCGATGAACTAAATTCCTTCTGATTAGCAGCATAAATATTCAGGCTTTCTCCATAGTTAGATGAAGGACGTCTCTCAGCTGATTTCACTTTAACCAAAAGACTCTTTGGTCCTATAGACTTTTCCTTGATGGCCCATGTGGAAGCATTCACGGTTTCTGCAAATCTAGAGCATTCCTTAAACCTCGCAGCTTGCCACGCTTCAAATTCTTTCTTGAACTTTTGCAGCTCCTCCTCCTGTGGATGCTCCCGGCACTTTGGCTTTGAGCCTGGATGGTCATAAATGGGATCAAATTCATGCTGGAAAGAATTTGACTTGGAGTACCTATGGACGATTGAGCTCCTGATATTCTTTTCATCATTGGAAGAATCAGTCCATATGGGCTCTTCTCGTTTCTTGATGGCGGTTAATTTGGCTTCCAGGGGCGGCACATCCATTCCCATCAGCCGAGCCACAATACTTGGTCCATCTTTTCGGCTAGAAGGCTTTCTCGACATCTCGTCATTGATAAGTTTCTTCATTGAAGACTCCTTGATTGGACAGTGCCTATACCTTGAACCCAACCGATCTTCTTCCATATCATAAGAGTACTGGAATCTGGCTGCAGATTGCATGATGAAAACCGATACTTGAAAATAAAAAGAACAGATCCTTAAGCTGATGCTGGAATGCTTCTATAAAAAATATGAAGTCCAAAAGGTAACGCCTTCAAGCTGGTCCAACAAGCTTCACAACCTGCAAATTGGTCCAATTCCAGAAGGCAAAATATCAATGCTGAATATCATGATTTCGGAATATTTCAGAAAGGAGAGGGCAAGTGCCTGCCGAGATTCCACAAACATTAACAGTACGCTATCAGTACGGTTTGTCATCATCACTCAAATAAAAAAAAAAAGGTCCTCAAAATCTTAATTTTCTGCAGAAAGAAAGCAAACTTCAGATGGGGACACAAGCTGCTAACTGAGAACTTAATTGCCTGAAGCTCTTAAATATAAGCCCATTGGAAAATTTTAGATAATCCTACTTTTCAAAGATGTGATGAGATCATCAGTCAAATTCCTCTAGTTAGCAATAAACATGATAAATATTCAGGTGATTAACATACTCATGTGCCGCAATATGATTGACGCTTTCTCACATCACCTAGCACGATTTCTCATGTCAAAAACTTTCTTTTACAACGAATACCTTTCTCCTGTCATAAAGTCATTTATTAATATTTTTTAAGTAATATTACATGAAGATCAAAAAGATTTAGTGCACTCGACCCATCGTCGAGTAGAGATCACCAAGTAATCACTGGCCAAAGACAAAGTTTACAGAGATCTTATGCGAATTCAGACGAAGATAAAAGGAATTTGAAACATATAGCTTACATGTAGGGGCTCACAACCCCATTTGCACGAATGGCTAATATTAGCAATATCAACAGTCAGAACAAGGCATAAACAAGAGACAACATTGATATCTAACCCATTCTTGAGACAATCTAATCCTGTGCCAAGTAGCAGAGATCAGAGTGTCTAGAGCACACGAAAATTAGGATAATTTAACGACAATCATGACGTGAAAGTTCCATTTTCCATTTGGCTCGGAGAGAAAAGGTTGCGAGACAAAGAAAATGCAGAGGAGGTTAGCTCTGATCAAGCTCAGCTGTTCCATGAGCTGAAACTTCCAGCCAAATTCTCAACATGTAGAGAAGCCGTATCCTTGGGGGCGCTAGAAACTGGAAGAGAAGAATCAGATTGGAACCGGAACTCGATTGTCTCCACAATTTCTCAGCAACCGAACACGTCATTTCACGATCGAGAAACCACCACAACCACAAAAGCTCTATCTACTTTCTGCACGTACGTACCTCCGGGGCAAACTCCAGAGAACAGGTGGAAGAGTCAACGTTGCCCGCCCTCCCTCCCTCCCTCCATCAGGAAAAAACGGCCTCAGTTACTGAAGCCAAGTCAAATGCCGGAGAGACATCAAAAGGGCATGTCTTCACGAGAAACCGCAATGGAAAGGAAGAGATGATCACCGTGGCGGTGAGCTGGGAGAGGAGTTTAATGGGGGGGAAGGTGGGAAGAGAAGGAAACTTCAGAGCTGAGATTTGTACAGTAGCGGAGGATCGTGGGGAGAAGATAGTCACAATAATGGAAAAATAATGATGGGAACAGAGGAAAAAAGGTGCGGCCTTTTTAGCTGGGGAGAGAGGGAGTCGCCATTGCTGGAATGACATGAATCGACAGACCGGAAAGCCAAAAAGTTCCTCTATTATTATTATTATTGCAAATATGTTATTATTAAATAAAAAAATTGTTCTTCGACGAAAAGTTACTAAAAATCTTCTATTGATTTAAACCCCGTGATTCCATCCGTTATAATAAATTTTAATAAAAATAAAAATAGAAAAGGCAAACTCGTTGCAATGGCCATATTAAAAATCAGGACGTTTCTATCTGTTCATAGATATAATTTATGCTGAAATTTTTTATTTATTCGACTTAAATTTAAATTAAATAAAGTTTGATAAATTTTTAAATATCAAGATAAAAAAAAGATAGCAAAAATTACTAGAAATCACCAATACTATATATTCATAATTGCACCAACTGCATCGAATTGCACTTGCCTGGGAATTAGACCTGATTGGGGGTGTATACGACGGCAATAAATGAATTTGTCACATTTTCTACTATTATTTTGCTGTTATTATTAGATACAAATGAATAAGTGCACCAACATGTGTCATTTTCAATTAGTTATATGTATTTTTATATAAAAATGAAGTATCGAATTTAAATTATATAAGCCGAGGAAATGGTACGGCTAGAGCAGTCAGTCCTTTACTGTGGCGACCGAATTGGAACACCGAATCAGCCGGGGCTCACAAAAGATGCATTCACGTATTATGAAGGAAAAAAAAAAGATAAAATAAATGGAATGAATGAGCAAAATGAATGGGTCAGCTAGCTTGAGCTGTGGGTGGCAGCAGCACACAAGGGAACAGCTCAGCTCAGCTCAGCTCATACACGGACCCACGGTTGCCTTAGCGCACGTCGCCTCCACTTGGCTTCTGACCGACCTTGCCAAACAGCCCGAAGAGCAAAAGATGTGTCCCCTTTCTCTGTTCCTCTAATTTAATAATCCCTTTATTTACTTATTTTTAGTATATAAAATAATAATTTTACAGTTAATTCAAAAATCTTTGTTGCATAGATGAAGAAAATTCGAGGGTCCATTTGGAAATGGAGGCATGTACCATATAGATAAGCACATTCTGATCCATACACGACGACGATGGATTCAAATATTCACTACCCTTTAATAAGTATTTGTTACCCTTAATAAACTGATGCGGATTCAAACGTAGGTCGGTGAAGATCGAACCTCTGTTGGGTGTGCCGTCTATGGCATAATGCCCGCGCTTGAATCATGTCGACTCGCACCCAGAAACAAAAGCACTTCAAAAATGGGCGCTCTTAATTACCATGATATCATTAGTCATGAGGATGAGCATTGCCTATTTTAGTTACTTGAGAATTGAAAGTAGATTAGTATGATATGCCGTTTGTTTAATGTAGTTTTGGCATTTGGGAGCTCTTGAAGGTGTCTGGTGAAATGATGGGATGGAGGGGACTTTTTGACATGTGCATGGGGACTGCTTTAAACCCATGACATGAAATCTGGCTGTGGTTAATGGCCTCAATCATAGCCAGCCTACAGATCCATTCAGCATTTTAAAGTAATTTTACTTTTTCATATATAAAAATGTATTTACTATTTTATTTATTTATTAGTTATTTTGAAGAAGAATTTTATCAATTAAATCCATTGGCTGCTCTATGAGGGGGACCATGAAGTTGTCCACACATTTTTGAAGAGATTAGTAGGGACTAGACCACTTGGAGGGCAGCAGCCGCCATGATGAGCTCCCACACGTCTTAGAGCTTGCAAGCACTTTCCTTGCAGGAAATAAGGGGCAAGAAAGAAGGATACATGAAAGTTTCTGAGTTTTCAAATTAAAAATTTGAATTCGATTCTTTTTATTATTAATTCTAATAAATTTAATGAAAATGCCGTAAAAAGGTTTATATCGGACAAGCTCCCTAAGATTCGTTGAATGATCGCAGCCACGTTCTTCATGTTGGTCTTGAATCTTACAAACTATCCCGGAACGGATCGGACGCATATATGCACTACCGTTGCGTCCGGATAACTTCAGGTCAGATCGAGCTCCTGAGCTAGACCGAAGAGATGCGATCACTGTGTCGTGCACGTCTCGGCCTCCCGAACTGTGGTCGCCGATCCCATGAGCTGACAAGAGACAGCCCGGCGAGCTAAAACGTATTGGTACATAGGCAATCACAAGTGATTCTCTATATGAATTATTGTATTAAATCTTTAATAATAAGACATAAGATCATATTAAAATTATTATTTTTTACATCTATGTGATTCAACTAAAAAAATGTTATTTGAAGAAAATAAATGGCAACCATTTTTAACTGTAAGAGAGGGTTCTGGTTGCAAATTATTAATGTCATATTTGGTACGAAAAAATCGAGAGAAATGGAATCATAGTTTTAAAAATCGGACCGGGCCGGTCGATTCGACCTGTTCAACTGGGAACTGGCCACTCACCCAGTCCGGTTCCTATAAAAGATCCAATCACACTTTTAATAAGGTCAACTCTGGTTAAATCGGCCAATTCATAGTCTAATCAGTAAATCCAATTGAACCGGTGAAAAAATCGACCGACTTAAAATTAAAAAAATATAATGTACCTATTTTATTTTACTAGATTTATATTTATATTTTATGTTAAACTTATGTTTAATATAATATTATATATTATGTATTAAATATACTATTCAACTCATTAAACTCCCAATGAAAAAAGATTGATTGATAATTTCACATTTCTTATCATAGTGCGCTACAGCCCGTTCGTGAAGACAGGGGGGTTTAAAAATTATGAATTGAATATAATAAGAGATTTATTTTTTTAGTTATTTATAATAGTGGTTTTACGTATTTCATGAGGATATAATTTTTTTCCTAATATTGGTGGAATGAAATTTCACTACAGAAGGTCTAAGGATTCTTCTCCATTCCTTCGTACCGGATGCAACATAATAGTGTCGCCTGCCCGAGAGCAATTAAATGCGGTCGGTCAATCGTTGTTACACTGCATAATAAATCCATTTAGTCAAATCCATCCATAGTCGTGCGATGCATGTCCAAGTTCGGGATACTAAAAATCTTAAAATTAGGGAAATTTCTTATATAAGAAAAATCATATCATAAACAAATTTTTCACTCAACAAATTTATTATGTTATTATGCATTACGTAGGGAGTATTTAGCGCTTACCAGCATAGTCAGCATGGGATGGACGACCTCGATAAGTAAAAAGAAAAACTTCCTTGGATAACCGTCAACTTACCTGAATAACTAACCATCATCACCTGGTTTAGGACCGTCACCCAATTTTTTTCTCAATAAAATTTTCTATTTGGATAATTATAAATGTGAAAAATTTTATAATTCAAATATTGTTTTTAGTATTTAGGGAATCCATGATTTAAAACTATAATCCATCCAAAATATCATAAAAAATAAGGGAAAATGTGGAGAGGAGGAGAGTTAAAATAAAAAGATATTTAATATGATGATATCATTTATCATCTAATAAATAAAAAATTATATATTTACTTTTTATTATAAAATATGTATATTATTATTTTATTATTCTTCTACCCTATTTCTTATTTAATTAAAAAAAAAGTGAGGCTGGTGCGCTGCCCTTTCGGTTTTTCATGGGGTGGGGGTTGGGGGTGCGTTTAAAATACAACTGCGCGAGCCCGGGCCCCCAACATTTAGTTTCGGAATGGTTTTTCAACTGAACTGGACACCTTATGTACGACGAACAGTGTGGTGTACGCGATACTTGTACCACGCTATAACTACACCGTGCGATAATTAATGGTCACTGAGCTGACAACTAAGGCGGCCTGCTCCTCATCCTTACCTACTGGCGCCGGGAGCAGAGGTTTTCACATCAAACAACGCCTGTGGAGTGGAAAACGGAATGTTTGGTGCAGCAATATGCCTTCTGTCTGAGACTTACTCCCCAGTTCTTAATAGAAAAGGTAGCAAATGCTCTTTTACTTAATCATTCAGCATGGCAGTACAAGGCCCATGATGGGCACTGCAAGCCCTTTCAGGTAATCAATCTCGGGTGATCCCCATAAGAGTTAAATTTGAGATGATTTTCAGTGAGAACAGCCTGTGGACTACTGATACCGAGGTTGCATCTGGAGGAACAGCGTTCCGTGGTCAAGATCAGGGATCTAGAGCAAGGGTCCTTCACTCAATGTTGGCTCGTGCTTATGCGAAGATCTGTAGTAAAATGGCAAATTATAACCACTTTCGAAACGTCAACTAAAACGCACGTGGCTGGTTGTGAGCCAGAATTCCGAGGCCTGAGCAAGCACAGAATAAAGCCTTCCTTCGATGGCCCATGCAGGTAAAGCCTAGTACAAGAGAAGCCACGTTGCACATTAGGAGTTCCTGTGTCCAATGCTCCAGCCACAAATCGAGCAGCCAGGAATGGAATAGGAATAACATATAATCAATAGGCAAACGGATGCAAATCATTCGGAAAACTGGGTCCGACGGTCCGGTAGGGCCTGGAATCAAGTTGGTGCAACTCGGGTCTGGGTGAAGAGAACATCTACGTCCAAGTCCTTAATAATATGGGCCCATATGCGAAAAGAAAACACCTCGCAAACTAACTTCAGCGAATCAACGCTAACTTCGATGAGGTTCAAGAATCTACTGTTAATGTTCACTTTGATTGATCTTCGTTCTCTACACTTGAGATAGACCGACCGGCGAGTGCATCTGATTAATTAGTATTTATCCAAGTAGCCAACAACCATATGTTACATAAACAAAACAATCAGACCCCAGGGGCTCCAACATTTGGCGGTAGAGGTTAATTACTTTGACGTTCAGGATTCATCAAACAAGGAATCGGATACATAAAAAGCAAACTCCTGACCGAGCAATCTAGAGAATCTGCAAAAATACCAACAGAGGTACTTCCACTGCTGGACGCAAACTGCAACTAACTTATGTTGCCTCAAGGGTTCTTAACCCAAGACCTCTTCTGCATATATCAGGCCAATGTATATGCATCCTATCAGTTACCTCTTAGTCATCCAAATATCATATCATGCGTCCATTCATTTAATAAGCTACATACACTAGTAGATCGAGGACAGAAAAATCAAGCCCAACACCAGGTTTTAGTTGAGGACGAACAGTAGTGAATAAAAAATCCCAAAATTTGCATATAACAGCAATGCGCATGTATGAGAAAGTGATTTCGAGCATCAAATGCACCACGTCCAATCTAAACAAGGCAAGACAGAATTGCACAGCTCATCCAAACGGGGCATAGCACTGAAATGAATTTAGCAGCGTAGCTTTTGTAAACAATTAGACTCAAACAAGATTAGCATATGGAAGTAGGTGACTCAATAGTAAGACATACATTTCTAAGATCATCAGAAATCAGAAAGTGTCAGTCAGTATGATCAGCTAACTGGGCGACCATCAAATTGACAGGCACAAACGAATTAAGGAAGGGTGCAGAGTAATAGCAGATTGATAATTGATAGAAGCATAAGTACATAGAAAATTGAGCTCCAGTGGGAACCCAGTACCGATCCTTTCTTTGGCCTAGACACATCTAACATGAAAAGGCCAACTTCTATCTACGAACAAAAGGGAAACAATCCTGAACAAAAGTCATCATGACTACAAGCAAGTTAACTCCGAATCACTTGCCCGTTGCCCTACTCCTGCACTCAGTCATCATCATCATCATCATCATCCTCCTCCTGTCAGAATATAAGGAAAACACATCAGTCACGTTGGTTGATATGTCAGCAATTTTATTCTAAAAAGGGAGATTTGATGAGAAATGAACCTCCTCACTCTCATCTTCATTGTCCTCATCATCATTGACCTCAGACTTTGACTTGTCAGATTCATCTTCCTCAGCAGATTTGGCAGCATCGGTCTATCATTAAAATATACAGACAACAAAATTACACTTAATCATTAGATTCAGCACAACCAACTTGACTCTGCAAGTCAATGGAGCTTCTGCACAACATACCGATTTCTTATTGTAAGCTATCATCTTCTTGTTGTACTCCTCCTTCCTCTTCCCCGCCTTAGCTATATAAGGAGCCTTATCCTTCACATACAGGAGAATTAAAGCATTCTCAATGGTGAGCATAACCAGATACAGAAAATGAGATTTAAAACACATTATGTAAGGAAAACACTTACTGCATCAGACAATGATTTCCACTTATCTCCCCCAGCTTTACCGACCTAAATTATTCAGCCATTCTAATCAGGGAAAAAAACTACTAACGGATATACAATTCAACAGAGGATCAACAGAAAACATACTGCAGCAACGGATTTATTGTTAGGATGCTTCTCCTTGTACTGCTGCCTGAACTCCTCCCTGCAATTTGCCAAGAAACAAAACCACCAGAGGTTAATAGGCAAAATACGTACGGGATCGGTTCAATAACCTAGACGCTTCTTCGCACAGCGCTAAGAGAGTACTTCAGGAAAATCCATACATGAAAACGAAGAAGGCACTCGGAGGCCTCTTAGGCTTGTTCGGATCCTTGGCAGACTTCTCCTTCCTCGAGGTCCTCTTCCTAGCTCTTTCAGTAGCCGCTCCCTTCCTCTTCAGCCTAGCAAAAATCCGCATACCGGATCACCACTCTAACGATTTGGACCAGATCTAGTTCATCACAGCGGAAGCTCACAAAAGCCAAAGTGGAAAGAGAAAAGCTCACCTGTTGTCCGTTTTGGACTCCGTCTTCAACTTTCCACCCTTCATGGACAGACCTGCAGACACAAACACGAGAACCGATGAGAACCATCCCGGAATCGATCATTAACGGCGGGAATCGGTCCCAGCCGACGTCGAGCCACCTCCTAGTTACCTGTATGTTGGGAGAGAGAGAGAGAGAGAGAGCTCACAGAGGATGTTATGCTTCTCGTTATAGAGACAGAACGAGCGTGGTGTTGGATAAGAAGAAGAGGGTAAGGGGCAAAAGAAGATAAAAACTTAAACCGAATCGCAGAGAGATTGAAGTCCGGCGGGCTTGGGCGGGATTTCAAAAATCTTTTGCCACGTCATCGATCCTCATGCTCTCTCCCAATTGGTCCACTCCTCGCCCCCTCGTTCTTCTGTGTTTCTTGCGAGACTGAGATATCACGATCCTGGCTTCGGGGTGGACACGTGCGCGTACGGATATCCATGACACGTGCCACTCCCTGAAGTTGAAATGACGTTATTGCCCTTCGAGAATAAAACCCTCGGCGCCGCGGAATAAGCGGGTATTGTGTCGCTCCGCGAGAGGAGGGATGGCGGCGGTGTTGCAGTGAGGGTAGAGTGGTAATTTTGAATCGCCTGATTTTGTTTGGTTCCAAGGGGCGATATTTTAACCCGCCACGCAATGTATGATGGGGAGCTTAAAACGACGTCTTAGATGGTGGCATTAAGCCTTGTTGAGGTATTAATGTGATCATTATCTACCATTAAAAATCAAATATACCATTTTGGCAAGGTGGCACTTTTTGCATTAGAATTCAAAATCATAGTGAAAATCTATTTATATATATTCTTTTTATGGGCTTATATGGCTCAGTCCATTTGGCCTACATGCGGGCACACCCAGACCGGTGATTAAGTTAATATACATAATAAACGAAAAAATACACAATAATTACTAAAATGATATATCAATGAACTATTAAATTGCATTAACGTAAACATGATGATGTTAGTAAAATACAAACATGTCACTGGCATATCAGATATTATATCACTATTTAATTTAAAAAATATAACATATTATTATCACATTCGGTATGTTGTAATGTCCACATCAATATAATTTAACAGCCACTTATAACTATAATTTAACCAAATCATAAAAATAAAGTTTTATAACTATAAGAGTTATTTGGAAAGATTTAAAGACAGCGTAATTTTAGAACTATGGGTAATAATAAACATTAAAAGCATACTAATTTGATGTTTGATAAGTGGTTTTTTCACTAAATCCTCAAATGTGTGATTCAATGATCAAATTTCATGTTGGGAGAGTGAACGAAAATTTTCTCAAGGATCTCGACCCGACCGCAGATTAATCTCGAGGTGCGCTTCATCTTACCCGAGAATATTGCATAGTAAAAAAAAACATTAAGAGCTCCGTAATTATTCATTCATTCTACGGTGCAACAGAAATGTCATGCCTGTTTGACAAGATGGCTAATATGGTAGACCAGATAAGATTGTTAGAATTGAACCAGTAATCGAATTAGATTGAGGATAAGTAGATTAGATGACCATGACAAACACTAACGTTGAAAGTGGCTATTAGTCTTTGCATTTTTTTTGTCCCTATCTGTTATTAGTTTACTGTAAACGCAATTTTTCTTTCCGTTCATCTGATCCGTTCCTCCTTTGCACTTGCGATGTCACTCTCTTCCTCTATGTGGCTTTTGAACCATCGATTCATGTGTCTGACTGGTTTGATAAGGCCCACTTTGAAAACTAAACATCTTTCTTCCTCGCCATTAGACAATAAGAATGACATGGTTTGTCTTGCTGCATTTTGTGATGGAATCTACATAGGACTATGACTCTATCAGTCCAAAAGGGCTATTCAATGAGGCCTTGATGTCTCAGGTAGGTGGATAAACCTCTCATAGAATGCCTCTGGGACAAGGTGATTGCTTGACCTACTTGAGAGGCATCTAAAATGGATAAGAACTTTGCTCTACTCTCCTCTCTGTTCTTCCCCGGGAAGCATCGATAGGATAGCTCTTGTCTCTGCTTGCAAGATGGGGGAGGGTTTAAGTGTCGTACTCAAAGTAGCTGGCTATAAGTTTGCAGTCGTAATTTTTAAAATCAAACTGGATCAGGAATTGAACAAAGTATGGGTTTATGGATCTATGAGTTGGGCATAAAATTTTATGAGTTGAACCACATATTTAATAATATAATATTAATAATAAAAGATAAAATATTATACATGATATTATAATTTATAACAAAAAATCTTAACATAACCACCATATCATATAAGTTCAATATAAAAATATAAATATAAATATAAATATAATAAAATAAAATAAGTGTCTCATCAAAATTCTAAATAAAAAAAGTTTTACAATTAAATATGGTTAAAAATAAAATAATGATTAAAATTAAAATCATTTAACGGTGAGTATCCAAATACCTCATTCCATGCCAAAATTATTTATTATGTCTTGATTTAGTGTGTTGATATTATGATTAAAATCTTCAAACCAATTGTGCTAATTTTTCTAATTTAAGATATTTAGTTTAAATGCAAGTAGGTCAAATATTGTAGAGGAAGTTTCTCGACATTTGATTAATGGTGCAGACTTGTTACTGATAGCTATGAAGATATGCCATAGCAACAATTGCATCTTGTGGGCAACAAAATTCGAAAAGCTTATGAATAAACTGTACCGATTACACTATTTATCAAACAATATGCAATGGATCATAATCCAACTATTCTAGAGTTAAAAGAGATAATATATTGAATTAATCGTTAACTTAGACTTTAATAATTGGTTCTTATCCTTTTACTAGGAAAATAATATACATTTTACTACTCTATCATTTAATAACAGACATTAGCAAATCAAGCATTAGAAATTTTAAAAATAATCACCTCACATTCAAAATGAGAGTGTCGTTGCCGCTGTTGCCACTGCCACCTAGATGGGAAGGTTCGATACTGTTGTTTGCTGTGGAGCGCTTACTGCTGCCGCCTGCTGTGGAGTACTTGCTACTGCCGCCTGCTGTGGAGGAGACATGAGGCTCATCGCTACCGCCTACTGTGGAGCCAAGAGGCTCGTTGTTGTGCCTACTGTGGGGGAAGGCCCGCCGCTGCCACCTATTGTGGAGGAAAGGGCCGACGCTACCTCTTGCCATGGAGGAAATGAGAGGACCGCCGTCACCACTTGCTATGGAGGAAAGGACCGTTGCTACCGCCTACTATGAGGGAGAGGGTCGCCACTGACGCCTGCTAAGGAGGAGAGGCCCACCACTACTGCTGCAACTGCTGCCTACCGTGGAGCTATCGAAGATCGAAAGGAGATGTTCCACTTAAAACCCTAAGTGGCTTAAAGAGGGAGGAGGAGGCTTGCGAATTGCTTATTGATTGATTTCCGAAGAGGGTTTTTAATTTTGTTTTATTTTAATTCACTTGGTTTTCTCACCGGTTTTATTAGATTCATCGGTTCGACCAAGAACCGACCAGTTTAAACGGAGTTGACACCATTTGTAGTGTAATTGGATTAATTTGAGAAACTGGATCGAAGGAAACGGCCGATTCTCGGTCAAACCGGCTGGCCCAGTTTGGTTTTAAAAATTATGCTGCACTACATGCTTAGCTAGAGATATTAAACAGGTCAGGATGGCCCAGAACCAGACCATCCAAATCCAGAACCGGCCAAGCTGATCCTAACCCACCTGTAACCTTTCTTATTGGGTTGAGGGGATGTTATGAGCCAGATCAGAAATATCGATATGTTGAACCGTAACTTGCACGGACTGTTACCCCATTAAACCGGCCTTGAACCATTGAAGACCGACCCGTACTGGCCCGCACTACCAAACTCTTGTAAATCAACAGTCGAATTTTATTAAATCAATTTAAAATTTTAAAAAATAAAAAATATTCATTTAAAATAATTTTTAAAAATATTAAAAAGATGGACGGTTTAAGAGTCAAACCGACCAAAACCGTTAACCAACCCATTTATAAACGGTTTTGGCCCAATTTATATTTGTCTGAACATAACCCATATCAGACCAGCCATGTTCAGTAAACGAACTGAACAGTAACCAGACCAAATGGTATTAATCCCATTTTAAATCGATATGGACCGCTCTTTAAACAATACCATGTTAGCATTTCAAGTAGCATTCGTGTGTATCTCATACTAGTACAGGTCATTTTTAACATATGCATGGAATTTTGAAGGAAAGCATTACTATCAGACTCAATATGCTTATTTATTTCATAATTTGCTTCAAAACCCATAATTGATTTTAGAAATTTTGAACTTCAGGACAATAAATTTAACCTTATTACGCCTAATTACTTGTTGAAATGATAACATCTGCAGGGAATTACAGCAAGAGTTATACAAAATGTTGACTATTTTAATTACTAAGTCTTATATATCTCAAAATGACTATTTTACTTGTATATATATATTTGTTTCATAACATATTTAATTTTTAAATTTAATAATTTATTGAAGTGTAAGTTAATATCTATTTAAATGACATTTTTATGTTAATGTAGCACAACATGTGAGCAGCTTTTTTGGCCACGCCTACGAATTTTGTCACATCAGCCGCATCCTACCACGTCACCATGACAGGTCAATAGATGACGTAGGCATTAGCAAATAGTCAGAATTCGAATTTGAATATATCATGAGATCAAGTATAAATATATAAAACTTTTGCTATAATTATCTAATATTATTTTCTTAAAATGTAGAAACACAAATGGTTACACATATGGCTCCATATCCTGCAAAATATTCTGCCTCAATTGATCTCTCGAGCATGTATAATTAATTAACTATTTTGAATATAGCGTTCCATTATAACAGCTATGTTCTATAAACACCAGCTCAAGCGGAAACCAGAGCCATATTATCTGCCACTCAGATTGCCAGTACAAAGGCTGGAACTCCATCAACATTCTCTCTGATGTTAAGCTCGTTGTCTCAGATATTTCTAAGACCGTCCCTGCCCCATGGGACTGTAAACGTTTGATATTAGATATTCAGTCACTGACTGTTCATTTTGATTCCTGGTGCTGCAATTGGATATCCAGACAGAACAATGTCTTAGCTCATAGTCTCTGCTCTCAAGGTAGGAGTATGAACTCTACTGGGCTGTGTTTTGTGGAGAGTAAGCATCGTCTCCCCTCAAACCTCTCTGAATGAAAGTGCCATTTATCGATCAGAAAAAATAAAAAACGGAGGACATACATCCTTACCACCCAACACAGGTGAACATGCATTCGGAGAACAGATGGCGTATCCATCGGAATTAGCTCCACAGGAAGGACATGCCTACTTTTCATGGTGGTACAAGGGGAAGGAGTTTGATTACGTTTATCACGGTAATCAAATATATGTTATCAATCTAAATGATAAAAGAGTGGACAGAGAGATTACCTGACTTGGTGTACCTTCTGGATGAATTTATCATAGCCCATTTCTCAGTCAAATGAGTACCTAAGGCATTTTTTTGCTATTTTATTAATTATTATAAAGATTATAAACTAGAGGAATATGAATATTCCATAGTTTTTTTTTTGCTGAAATAGCACTGAATTCCTAATTTAGATTTGATTCAATTATTTTATCTGAATTTGGTTTGCTCAAAGTTTTGGATTCTAATTATCCACGAGTTCGGGTGCTATAAGGTTTGGATTGCTCGTTTTGCAGGCGAGGGAGTAGCTCTTGGATTGCTCGATCCAGTCAGGTACCTGATATACGTTACCAATGACAGCAAGTAAGTATCCAAATCGGCGGAGCTCAGACTCAAGCAGCAGAAGTAGAATATTCTGTATCGCGTAAGAAAAATGAACTGCTTTTGCCTACTCCCGCGTCTATATATATTAATGCAAAAAAGATATTGAAGGAATCAACTGGGAACGTGTTACGGACTTTGCTTCTGTCGAGGAGGAGAAGAGGACGCTGATCCTGTTTATCTTGTTCATCCCAAGTTTTTAGGGTGCCCAGTTGGAGACGAATATATGAACGTATATGCATTCTGATGGGAACTCAATTGGCTGTCGTGTGCCTGGAGTTTGGCTCTGTTGAGGTGAAGAGGGCAATGATATTGAGTACACGATGACCATCCTCAGGACGGGGTACGTGGAGCTCTTGGCTTTGCTAATGATGAGGCTCATAAAGCCGAACCAAGTTCGGATCAGTGAGAAAACTACTTTAGTAGGAACATCCGATGCCAATTACTGAGCTTGCTAGTCCTCTGTTGCTTCTCCGCAAGTATTCAAGTTTCTTGCCAGGGTGTGATAGAACGAAGCAGAGAGGAATCGTAGCTCTTC
The DNA here is from genome assembly GCA_900174645.1 of Sonneratia alba. Taxonomy (NCBI): domain Eukaryota; kingdom Viridiplantae; phylum Streptophyta; class Magnoliopsida; order Myrtales; family Lythraceae; genus Sonneratia; species Sonneratia alba. The sequence continues at coordinate 3,666,676 of FWPY01000031.1, forward strand.
GACTCGGAAGAAAACCGGGATCGGAGTGCTGCAAGACATCCATTTCATTGAGCGGTTCCATTCGGTTCTGTTTCCATTCATTCTCATCTAATTAAGTGAGGGAAACAGTCTCCCCCAGTTCCAGACTTCCTGCAGCTGGGATTACTCTTTCAAGCAACAAAAGAACAGGGACTAATCAATTTCCCTTCTGTTGTTGTTGGGGGGGGCAAGGGTGAAGACATATAATCCAAAATTTTCTGAACAAAAAAATCTCCATCGATCACTAGATTTTCACCGTATAGGATAATCCTCAAATTCAGGCTTTCCCCCTCTTTCCTTGCATCGCTTTTTCACTTTCTCACCTTTTCACCATTTCCTCATACAGGTCAAAAAGGGAAGAACGCAGCTTTCTCTTGTAGATCTAGAAATCGTGTACATACACAACAGCTCGTGCCTCGAGACTTCGCCTTGATTGAGGATTGGGTTTTGACCCCTTGGCATGATGTTTCAACGGAATGACTATTTTGACAGAGTGAGTGAGTGCGCTCCAGGACTACAAATTCCTCCGAACTGACGTGGGCAGTGGAATCTCGAAAAACCTTCGGACAGCCCTTAAAGTAGATGGAAGAAATCGAAATTAACGCGGTACATTTTGGTGAGAGCTTCGGTAGGTTATTACCGTCCCCTTCCCTGAATGTTAAATCTGTGGCTTTACCCAGGAAATGATAAAGAAGATGCAGAGACAACATGCATAAGAAGTAGAATTATAACCAGAAAAGAAGAGGGCCCGACTTACCCTTTAATAAAAAACAAATGGAGTCAACCATATACTTGTGTGTGTGTATATATATATATATTCGTACATACAGAAAAAAATATATGTATGAATATAACCTATCAAAACATGTATTTACTTATAGAGCCCCACTATTTAATAACTTGTATAGAAATTGACGTGCCAATATAAGTTGATTGAAATAATTTAACATCTTTTTTTCTTAAATAAAATATCATATTCGAGTTTATCCTATGAATGGAAAGAATTTGTATAATAAAAGTTTTATATTTAAATGGACTGACCCGACTTGATGAATGCCGGTTGGGTTATAAAAGAACAAAAAGGATGTGGGAGTTGACGTGCTCCTTGTTGGGTTGGCCACCTTCAATGCTCAAGCCGAATAACATCAAAATCGAATCTAATGATCACTATTATTGTTGTTGAATTTAAAGGGCCTAAAGGAAGAAAGGTGTAAAAAGTTGGAATATGGAAATCTCAATAATGAGAATTAATTTTGAGATCTCTAAGTATTTCTCGAGGGATTGATTTGCCAGATACTCTAGGGTCCAAGCTCGCACGGGAAGGCTCCATGGTCCCACGAGAAACTTGAGCCCGACAGCGATAGCCATGGCCGATCCTTCAATACCGAGGTCAGTGCAGAAACCAAGGTTACACAGAGGCAACAACATGTTGTGCCGAATGGTACTTCAGTAACTTGACTACATAATTTCATAAAAGTATGTATGTACGACGTTTTCTGCGCACTGAATTCGAGGCGTGTGATGAAACTTCTGTGTGGTCTCTTCCAGCTGTAGGGGTCCGTAGCAGTAATAGTGGACCATCGTCCATCTTTCTGGGTGCCGAGAGGACTTCACTCGGAAGACACAGTTTCTTGGACTAGGGATACTACGTTCTGTCAAAATGATAATCGCCTCGGCTAAGTCCACGGCTCATCCGCAATATTGCTCGAACCCGATACAGAGTCACGGAGGAGATCGGTGAACAGGCTCTCTCCTGAACCGGTTCACCCGTCTCCACTGCCACTTGCTTTAGTACCAACATGCATCCGGTGGAAGTGCTACTAACTACTGAGGATAGGAGGAGGCCGGAGTCAACCCGGCAAGACACCCCGGCAGGGCCAAGTGCAGAAGACGATTTTACCGACCTCCACATATTAATACCCGACAAATGACTTGAGTTTTATCACTAAGACGAGACATCACGACAGGATTATAAGTATGCATTCAACTTGATTGAATATTTAAGCTCTAGATTCTCTTACATGTATGTCCCTCGATAGATAGTATCCAACGTGCATATTTCTTGAGGTAATATCGACAAAATCTTCACCGATGGCTGTAACCGGGTGTTAATTATTCAAGTAATCTATCATAAGTTGAAATAAGTAACTATAAGTGATTTCACATATCTTAATATCTCTTAATAAGATCTTAAATTTAAATATTATAAATAAAAGTTTAAGATCTTGAAATGAGTAACCGGCTGTGTTTTTACTTACTTTTTAACTAATATAATTCAAATTGGATTGGTGAGTTAAATGTTGAAGTTCTTTTGAAATTGATTTATGGAATGAAAAGTAAGAAATGTAATTTTTTTTAGTAGAGTTAATGGAATTGTATTAGTACAGTGCACGTATAGTTCGGCATCCTTATCATTACGCGCAATCAAGAAGGGATAAACTTTTGTGCCTAACAAAGAATTCATTATGTTGTTGCGCTTTTCCACTAACAAAATAAATAAGATACGAAAAGATTGTAAAAGACCGATAACTACAAACAGTTACGACTTATTTGTCAACGTATGAATATGAGGAGCAGAGCTTTAAGATTCTAAACCTAGGAAGTTGGAATGTTGGAACCTTTGAGGCACCTCGTTCTCTCTCCGTAAACGTGGAGTTGGCGTTGGCATTGGAGGATCCATCGCAAGAAGCTAGTGGTGGATAAGTGAAGAATGGACATTGCATTCACCCCCACAATTGAATGAAAAAAAAAATCCTTTTCCATTAATTATTCTGATTTTCTTGAAATAAGTCAAATTAATAAATAAATCTTACAAAAACATACCATGTCATATAATTTTATTATAGTAATTTTTCAATAACTTTTCTTCGGAATTATTAGATGAAAAGGGCTTCCACTTCACTTCACGTCATACTCGAGCTCCTCGTTGCCTCGTTGAGCTCGAATGAGCGGAGGGCAATCAATTAATGGGGAAGTGTCCCGTGAACAGAAATTCACATCGAAAGAGTAAACTTCGAATGAATTTCTCGGGGGGCCCGTTGACAGGTTTCTGATGTAGACAGGGTTGTTGGACTGTTTTACACGTTACACGGGCCCGTTGACTGTTGACTGTTAAAGTTGCCCGTCCATTTCAGTTCGCTACCCTCTGTTATTACACTACATATTAAAACACGTGCTTAAAAGGTAAATCTTACCTGATGATTCAGCCAATTTTTTAAAGTTATCCCTTGAATTCAAATACTATTATTTACAGAATGTGGGTAATGGAGTAAAATATATTATGTATTAAATTAAAATAGTTTAAACCTAAATTAGTAAGGGTTATGATACCATTAAAAAAGATGAAAATGGGAATGGGATTTTGAAGTTAAACTTTGGATTAAAAGCAAGATGCCAACCGCGAAACAGGAGAGCAGTTTCATAGTAACTGCAGAGGAGACAAGGAACAAACAAACAGGGCTGAGGGCACTGACAGGAGAAGAAGATCCCACTTCGTGGATACAGCCAATACCTTTCCTTTCCCATTTCCCTCCCTCTCCCTCTCTTCTCTGCAGCCACTTTCTGAATTTCTTCTTAATCCAGCTCCTTCCCAGAATGCTCTCATCATGGGGGAACCCTTTATAAATTGTCGACTTTCTGAAGCGGAAGAAGGATAAGAAACCGGATGTTCTTGGGGTTTAAGAGCTAGGTTCTTGAGTCAGAGCAGCAGACCTTCGAATATGGGTAATTGCTTGGGGTCTCCAGCTCAGGATTCTCAATCCACAGCAGGTAAAGATATGATTTTTAAAGGATTCTCAACACACCACCCCCCTTCTTTATTACTGATATCGTCGAACTTTGGGTATCTGATGTTTTTTGGTGGGTTGGGATTCATGAATTGGCTTCAATCTAGGGTGCGGTAAACTTTCTTTTGCATATCTCATTGAAATTTGACATCATCAACGGTATCTGTATTTTTTCTCCGAATCCTGCTTAAAGATTGAACATTCTATGATACCCTTCACCCTAGTTGAATTTTGGGCATTTGATAGTTTTCCCCAATTTGATGTTGTTTTTGTACTTTTAGTAATAGTGTTTGTTTCTTCCATGTGGTAGTTTGTTGCTTTGGATAAAAAAAGTTCCTTTTTGATACCCTTTCGTCCGTCTTGTAATATGGAACCTTGCATTCTATGCCTTTCCCATTTACATTTCTCAGAATTCTGGTGATTTGCTTGATGAGTTTCAGTCAGTTAATATTAGACAGCTGAACATCCTTAGTTTTTGAAACTTCCTTAGGTACATCAAACTACTACAGCAACACCACAGGATTCTCCACTGTGAGCAGCAACGCCCGGTTCTCAGAGGTGGTCGGGGCAGAAGATGCTGATACCGATGGCCAGATCTTGGAGACACCGAATTTAAAAATCTTCACATTTTCTGACTTAAGACGTGCCACTAGGGACTTCAAATCGGATCATCTCCTGGGCGAAGGTGGCTTTGGGAAAGTCTACAAGGGATGGCTTGATGAGAAGACGCTAGCCCCTTCCAAGATGGGGACTGGAATGGTCGTTGCAATCAAGAAATTGAACCCAGAAAGTGTTCAGGGGTTTGATGAGTGGCAGGTAATTAATTAATCTGTTGGATCCCCTCTGTCTCATACTTTATTACTGTTGACTTCATTTGCTGTTATTAATTTCAAGTTGGATTGTTGTTGCAATTAGAAACGAGGATTTGGCTCCTCTGTAGTACAACTTACTATGGATAACATACAATTGTTATCTAAACCACATAGCTGCAGCAACTGCATCAAAGTGCTTCTGTGTACAATAGATTACTGTTGTCCACATCATACTGACAAATGTGACAAGTGCAGCATCAATTACACCATGGTTGTGCTGTATAGTTGTTCTTCTTCACCCTAAGAAATGGGTCTGTTTGCTTTTCAGAAACTGGCAGAAGTTCTTTTCCGGTTTTCAATGTCTGAAGCTGAAGAAAAAACGACATTGGAAACTATTTGAACCAAATGGACCGAGCCTTTTCCTATTCCTGTCTTCATCGTAATTGCCAGGAATATGCAAAAAATGGGTCCCGTCTTAAAGAGAATGTCTCATTATTCTCTTAGCTTTCTTCGTGTGATTGAGTGCAAGCGTTGAAATGGTTCTCTTTGAGGGGCCCTATTAAGTAATAAGCTCACCTAACAGTCACATTTATCAAATTGGTGACGAAAGATCATTCTTAAGTCAAAATTGAAGTTCTATTATATTGTATCATATTATTTACTGATGAAAGTGGTTGAGTTTGTGAGGCATATGTGATATTTATGTTGTCCTTTCTGGTTCTTTTGGGAATTACCCGTGGGTGATATTACATCGGGAACTTGAAAATAAAAATCATCAGTTCGATAATACTATGCAACTTTTGTTTGTTCTGTAATGAAATCCTTGAAAGAATAACACATTTTTCCCATGTTGTTTCAAAAATGCAGTCAGAGGTGAACTTTCTCGGAAGGCTTTCACATCCGAATCTTGTCAGATTAGTTGGATACTGCTGGGAGGATAAAGAGCTCCTCCTGGTTTATGAGTTCATGCAGAAAGGCAGTTTAGAAAATCATCTTTTCCGAAGTAAGAATTCAAAGAACTAGAGAAATATTTTAGCTTTCACAGCAGTGCTTATGTTCCCCGTCCTTATTTATCCACTAACAACCTTTTACTTTCTCTTGATCTTCAGGAATTCATTCAATTCAGCCCCTTTCATGGGAGAAACGACTCAAGATTGCCATCGGAGCTGCTCGAGGCCTTGCTTTCCTCCACACATCAGATAAGCAAGTCATCTACAGAGACTTCAAGGCCTCTAACATATTACTCGACTTGGTTAGTCTTCGGTATCTACTGAGAGATCTCGTACTCTTATAAAGGGGACAGTGAGCTGTGAATCGAGGAGTTGTCGATGCAATATTCTCCTCACTGAATAAATTTCATTCCTTTCTCCCTTCACATATGCAGAGTTATAATGCGAAAATAGCAGACTTTGGCTTGGCAAAGTTGGGACCTTCTGGGGGAGAGTCGCATGTGACAACCCGAGTTATGGGAACATACGGTTATGCAGCTCCCGAATATGTTGCAACCGGTGACTACTATGCTCACAGTTATTTTTACTAAACGTTGAGGTATCCTACGGTATTTTACAAACTATAACATGTTAGTCTTGATGTTTCTGACCAGGGCATTTATATGTGAAAAGTGATGTATACGGGTTTGGCGTGGTTCTCCTCGAGCTACTCACAGGTCGACGGGCGCTCGATACGAAGCGGCCGAGCGGGCAGCAGAGTCTGGTGGACTGGGCGAAACCGTTTCTTTCCCAGAGAGGGAAGCTCAAGAACATCATCGACCCTCGGATCGAGGGACAGTACCCATTCAAGGCCGCTCTTCAGACCGCACAGCTGACCCTGAAGTGCCTCGCCCCGGAACCCAGGAACCGCCCCTCGATGAACGAGGTCGTGGAGGCTCTGGAGCGGATCCAAGCGATGACGGACAGGTCCAAGGAATCGACTGCCCGGTCGTCCTCTCATCCCTCTACCCCGAGGCACGAGCACCGGCCGATTCATAGTCATCGGTCCCCACGCCACTCCAGAGAGCATGGTTTGGCGTGACGAGGTCAAAGTTCAATACTCTGCAATATTATATTTTAGTTCAATTCTTTCAACATCGATTAGATTTACAGCCTTCATCATATATATATATATATATATTTCTCTTCGGTGCATTTGCCACTGGAGCTTCATGGGGTTGATTTTAGAGTGCGGAAGCCATTTTTGTGTTTTTACTTTCCCTGGGTGTTGCTGAAGCTATTCTTTTTATATTAACTGTAAGATAAATGATTTAATCTTTCATCTGAAAATAATGACATGTGATCAGGACTGCAATCTGTGTAGAATGTCCCTCATGTACGTACAAGTCATGTCGAATATAATTTGCCGAAAGCATAGTTTTAAAAATTGGACTGGGTGAGTAGCCGGTTTTCGATAAAACGGACTGGGTGAGTGGTTGATTTTTGATAAAATCGGACTGGGTTGGCCGATTCGATTGGAAACTGGCTACTCACATGATTTAATTCTCATAAATAATCTAATTATACTTTAAATTAGGTCAAATTCAATTGACCGACTGGTTTTCAATTGAATCAATGAATTTACTTGAATTGGTAAGAAAATTGATTAACTTAAAATAGGAAATAAAAAATAAAAAATAAAATTATATTATAATGCACTTATTTTATTTTACTAGACTTATATTTATATTTTATGTCAAATTTGGGACTAATATAGTGATTATATTAATGATTTTAATTATAAACATGATTAAATTATAATATTATGTCAATTTATCGGTAATATTATATTATTAATATTATTTATTAAACATGCAGTTTAACCTATTAAACTTTCGGTCTGACTCATGAACTCATACCTTGATTGGTTTATGGTCTGGTCCGGATTTAAAAACTATGGCTAAAAGTGATTATTATTATTATTTTATGGGAATTTTTCTGGCAAGTCAAATTTCAAAAGTCACGATCGACTTTCCTAATTAACCAAAAATGAATTCAAACTTCAACTTACCCCCCTATGAGCATGTGGATCCAGCTCCAAGATCTAGTCTACCATACTATATTCAAACCTCTGAGCCCCGTTTCAAACAATTTTCATATTTTTAAATTTCTTGATGATTTTCCTTTATTTCTTGGCATATATATATTAATCATCAAGGTCTAAAATAGCAATGTGCTTTAATTGACCCAATCTCGTCAGGTTAGGTTGGCTATCAGTCTCCATGAATCTTCATATCCTTAAAAAGTCAATTCCGGGACTCCATCTGTTAATTATTGGATAGGGTAATGGACCCATTTAGCGTGAGGTCAACTCACCCATCCATCCAACTCCTTGTCAAGAGACTAAGATTTCTCGTTCTAAGAATCACAAATCCCCGTTCTTTCAAGGCAGAATTAAAAACGGTGAGCCTCAACATTCAATTCGATTGTCAGAGCACGCAATCGTTTTCCATTCATTCAACGATCAACAGAACCTTCCATCTTACCCGGGTTTTCTTATTTTCTGGATTTTATTTTATTATATTTTTCAATCTTCTTATTTTCACTAATTTTTCCTTTTTTTATAATTTGATTTGATATTGTGATGTTTCATGCATATTATCACATGTCAACGCGTGTCGCATTAATGAGCTAGATTAACACTTAGTAAAGAAGATCTAATAAGCAAATGTATTCTAATTAATTCATATTTAAATTCTATCTAATAATAGATAAATTTTTCATAATTATGATTTTTTCATCAAATCATAGTACTCGAATCAAATAACTTAAGTGAAAGAGCTCCCAAACTAGGTTAACCGTCAACTTGTGCATCTAATATAGTACATTTTGGGCATGGCTAGTATGACTACAATACAAGAAGATTAATGGACCTTATTCATTTCCATTTCAATTAAATTAGACTTGAGTTGTGGCCTTTTAAGATTAAGTTGGGACCGTAAATCCAAAGGAAGAGAACCGATGAAGGTATGAAAGGATCTTAGATATAGGATCGTCGATTACCATGCTCGGAATTTTGAGAATATAATAAAGAGATTATATGTATATATATATATATCTCTAAGTCTAAGGAATTCCAAAAATATCCTTCAATTTAGAACCTTATTGGAAATGGATCATATTACTCCAAGGAATGTCAGCACATACCCTAAACCACAATTATCTACAATTGCAAGTATGTATCATTTGTGGGCTGTCAGAAAGCCAAACTCATAGCCATAGCTTCCAATATCTGAATACATAATGAATACAATTTTTTAGGGTCTTATTTGTGGGCTACTAGAAGCAAAGCACATAGCCATAGTTTTTTATTTTTTTGTTTGCACTACGCAGTATCTTAGGGTCAGTTGAAGCATACATCAAGGCTAATCTGCGGTCGGGTCGGAATTCCTGAAAAAATTTCCGTTAATTCTTCCACATGAGATTCGAACTATAGATCACCTATTTGGGAATTTAGTGAGGGAACTATTAGTTCAATCTGAAGTTGGTCATAGTCATAGTTTTTAATATCATAATACACATTGAATAGGATATTATATAATTGTAGGCAATACCCGAAGAAAGATATGGAATGAGCAAAACATGGTTACCCTATAATTTTTTTTGGGGTGGGATTATCATGAATCAGTTTCGTCTTAGCTTTGCTTACAAATATTTTCGGTGAATTTCAAACCCTTAATTACACTATACTTAGACTAGAACACGTGCATAAAATACTACTTAAGTTTCTTAATTAAAAATTTCTTTTTTATGGTATAAACCGCCGGTATCCAGTTGGATTTTATCTAGCTGATTAATTCGGATCACCCCGGGTCGGCCCATTTAAGAGGTGAAGAGTTCCCTGCTGCAGGTGAGACTCGAACTCGAGTTCTCTCATTTTCTTTTGCTATTTAGAAATGGTGAAAAATTGCTTCATCTATTTTTTTAAAAATTTTTGATTAGATTGTTCTATACAACAAGGCCTCTTCAAGGTACATATGGGTTGGGGAGCTCATAGACTCTCATAGAACAATCTACAATATCAGCTATTATCTTGCTTAGCCATCTTTGTAGAGCTTCTCGATGGCAGCCTTAACCATTGCCCGCGTTAACGGCTTCACGAAGCATTCATTCAATCCTGCCTCCATGAAAGGCTTCACCTCAGAATCTAGATCGCATGAGGTTATACCCACGATCACGCTATCAACTCCCATCTCACGCAACTCCTTTGTTGCCTAGAAGGAAGCTTTCTCAAATAAGTAACTCACGTGAATATCATAGTAAACGGTGCCGTGTAGAATACGAAAAACTTGGTTGATAGTTACCTGAATTCCATCCATGACAGGCATGTGATTATCCATAAGAATAACGTCGAAATGCTCCCCGGAGCGACAAAGGTCCACGGCAACTTTTCCATTTTCGGCCATCTGAGTTTGCACATGTGAACCAAAACTCTTCACTAGCATGTTGTGGATCATCCGAATGCCTGAAGCATCATCCACGATAAGCACATGAAGCTTCTCATCAGTCGGCAAGGTTTTGCTCTTCGAGGCTCCAGCGGCACTAATTTGGTGAGACATGATCTATCGATCTTCGTTACTTGCTTCTCTGTAAGATATAAAAAGCACATTAAGAGGGGAATTGTATGTAAATACAAGGAAGCAAACTTTTTTTTTTTTGGGGTTGTTGAAAAACAAGAAAAATATATATTTTTACGATCTATTAGGATGGCTATTGAAGATTGCCAAACTGATATTTCATTAATCTAAACGAAACGCTTTTTACGATCTAAATGGTACTAAGAAATGCATTGTCTAGCTAGCTGGTATTATTGATGAGTAAGTAAGGTTCAATGCAAGGAATAGGGCACTAGACAGTTTACCTTTTCTTTTTCTGTTGACTCTCTCAAGATGAAGATCTCGTGAATCTTTGCTTGAAATGCTTTAGCGAGTACATGCGTGGCCCATATTTATAGAGAGAGAGAAGAGCATCCTGATGTGAATCTGCATTACTCCCTTACTAAATCTTACCTGTCGTTTAGTTTCTTTGCAGATTTCATTAACTTGTCGACTAGCTAATCGATAATGGAAAGAAATAAATATCTAAAAAGAAAGATAACATCCAACCTGTCGCCGCACGTACGACGTCTTATAAATGCTGCCAGATACATGTCATATTAGATTATGTTTACCTAAAGATTTTACATTTCTTTGGAAAATTTACCTTATGTATAATCACGTACGTGTAACTTCCTATAATATCACGAACTAAAAAAATATTGAAAATTGTCTTGAATTTTTCAAAAATTTTCCTCGAAATACGTCGGCCCTTACTCAGTCAATTTATTCTGCCAAAATGATGGCATGCTATGTTGACATAGATATAATGTCTTCATGCCATATCGCAACATAAGTAATCACAACAACATCCACACGGCATAAAAGGTAACATGTTGGTGCGTTATGTTAGCATTTAGAAAAGTTGATGGAGTGAGGGTAGTCGCATTTTGAGGAAAATCTGAAAATTTTATAATGATTTTCGTTATTTCTTTTATCTTATTCGGAACACTATAAAGTATAGTTTTAAAAATCGGACCGGACCGGCCGGTTTGACTGGGTCGGTTGGGAACCAGCCACTCACTCGGTCCGGTTTCTAGATTTAACCCATTTGCAATTAAAATGCGATCAACTCCTATTGAACTGGCCGGTTCTCAGTTCAACCGGCAAATCCAATTGAATCGGTGAAAAATCGGTTGATTTAAAATTAAAAAAATAAAAATATACTTATTTTGTTTTATTATACTTATATTTACATTTTTATGTTGAACTTGGGATTAATATAATGGCCATATCATGAATTTTTCTTATAAATCATTGTCAACTTATGATACTATGTCAATTTATTGGTAATATTATTTATTAAATATACGATTCAACCCATGAACTCATATCTTAATTGGTTCTAATTTAGTTCGATTTTAAAAACTATACTGTAAAGAGTTTTGCAATACGAAGTGATATATGAGGTGTACACTCTTTTTCTTTTTAGGACACCATAAAAGTTTATTGATAATAAATATTAAATAAAAAAAGTCAAGGATAATTCAAACAATGAGAGTTAATTTAGATTAATCTCTTGATTTAAAAAATAAATATTAATGTCAATGCTCTAATAACCATTACTTTTGCAGTTTGCACCATTTAAAAACCCAACAAGCTATTTTGTCTTGATTAATTTATGTTTGAATTTAGTTAATTAAAGAATAAAACTCTTACCACTAGCGATTCAAAATTCACTTATATGAGATCATATAGGCCTAGGTTCCAGGTTGCAATGCACTCGAATACGGATATTCAATCATTTGCTAAATGCTTACTTTTTGACTTGAGTCTCATAAGATATTGGTTTCTTGAACTATATTTAAGTCTTTAGTAAGCTTATAAAAAGTGCATTATGGACATGGTCAATAAGATCGCAAATGATTATAGGACATTATTCATTTTCATGACAATTTAATTACGCTAAAGTTGTGGCTTATAAAGATTAGTTTGGATCAATACTCGGAAGAGAACCAAACTAAAGGCATAAGAAAATCTAGGCACAAGAAAGCTTGCAATTCTTATGAACCCCTTTCGGTTATATAAGGGAGAGACATCAAATATAAGTCCCACTACCATTATTAATGTTAGGAGCGCATGCTAAGATCCTAAGCGATCAAATTGGTAGGGTTGTAGAGGTTGATAGGGAGATGGTCGTAGTGGCTTCCAACTCTGTTATGATATCAAAGCAAAGGTTTGATTCATTGCACATGCATGTCCCCCCCATTTAACTAATTCCACGTATTGGCCCTCCAAAAACTAATGTATTGCATGTCTTTGCATTGTCAGTATTATTAGATAATAAAATATAATAAATAATAAAGCATGATATTATCAAATAAGATTAACCTTTTAAAATAAAAGATTATGTTCACTTCCAATTTTATTAATTAGATTATTTTTTTTTTTTGTGATGCATGTCCATTATTATAAAAGTCGATCAGATAACTAACACTTTATTGGGACGATTTCTTAAAATAAATTGGAGAAATTCCGACTGATGTATCTCCCAAACAAGAGAGAATACAAGCAATTATTGCATATTTCTCAAAGTATATTTAGAACATTGTGTCACTCATTACTATTGTCATAGCCAATGTCAATCCATATACGAAAGGGCTAATATAAAATATACATGAAATCCCTAATTATCGCATGATTGTCCGGGGAAAAAAAAATCGATCCCGTGAAAGTCTCCTCCACCCAATCCGTAGACACCCTTGTCGTTGGATGCCCATATAGCGTTCTAGCTCATTCCTCGGTTGCATTCTCCCCACGACACTCTCTCGTGTGTGTAGTCCATCTGCAACAAGTTACACTTAACCTACCCTCGTATTTTGAACGAGTTTGGAAGATATTTTAGACATGTGTAACTGTGCACCCATCACAAAGGCTGTCGTCCAACATTTTTCACAAACCTACCAACCATACAAGGACGTTTCTAACGAAACACCACGACCACGCCAAGTGAGACCGATAAATGTTGACATTTTAAGTTTGGAGCCCCCTCGCCTTCCCCTTCCCGGAGAAAGCGCTCCCATGATTAAGCTACTAAAACTTCTAACTAAGCATAATTGTCATGGGCTTAGACTTCAAGGCCGATGCATGTGCGTATAATAAATAGCTGCATGCTAAGGATCCTAGGCTAGCCCTCCCTTCAATTGACAAGCTTGTCATGAGATGGATTGTCTTCCCTTACTCTCCCATGACAATTACGATTTCATGTGTACTGTGTATTAGTTCACAACTACGTGAATTGACAATGAATGCAATTTTCAGGTACAGACTCCAAGTATTATTCATTTATCCTTGTAAAATACGCGTGCAGTCTATCAACCAAGGGAAGGGCTAGTCTAGGGAGCTTTGGTGTGTGGTTGCCATAGGTGACCACATGGGCCTTGAAGTTTGAACCCGTGACATTGTCATGCTTGAGGCACTTAGTAGAGGAGTTTAGAGCGTCCGAAAAGACGTGAAGTTTAGATTAACTAGTAATAAGATCGAGAATCTACTATATCTTTTTTCCTCGATAAAAGAGTTCACAGTAAATTACTCGAATCATCCATGTACCTTTCATCCGAACTAGCATTTCACTCGTCCATCCTGAGCCATGAGGACATATCAGGATGATCTTCATCGAAATGCATATCCATGAACAAGTAATTGTGGCAATCGAAATGTTCACAGGTTGCCGTCAAGTGCGAACGCATCAAGTAACAACACACCCGACAGCATCGAAGCAATAAGAGGGCAAAAAACTCATGACAAGAAGGCATTGTTAAAGTTAAAAAAAAAAAAAAAAAAATTAAACTCATGATCTAGAAGATGATAAGTAAACCTTGTTTCCTCTCAAATAACCATTTCAATGACTTAAGGTACGTTTCAGCGTAATTACATGCATTAACCGAGTGAGAGACTGAGAGAATCGAGCATAGAACAAATAGGTTAATTGCGTGGCCATGAAGAGGGCTAGGAAGTAGACGAGAAGAAATCGAATCTCTTTGTAATTAGAAGATGTTCTTCTTGAGATTCTCCTTTGGCTCCCTTCTGGGCGAGCATACTCAGTTGCAATTGATCATACGTGCTCTTAGAAGAATAAATATTTTAAATCTTGCCTTGACAATCTATAAGTCATTGGATCAAAATTTATGACAAATTTACATTGCAAAAGGATAATCTAATGAGGCAAAGCCATTTGATTTTATTGAAGGTGTCTAATTTAGGAATTCTACTAAAGTTGAAGGAAGCACACCCACTATGAAGGAAATTTGTCGCAATTTATATCTCTTTCGGTTAAAAATAAGAAATTCTACATTAAATTTTAAAGAAAAATTAACAAATAACCACGAATTTTGGGTCAACTTAAAATTTCATGACAAATTCACAACTCTGCATAAAATAACACGAACTTTATTTTATCATCTACCACCAGTTCAACTCCCTTCCTATGCGGTAAAGGGGTGAAAGACAAAAAATACCTCACCTTTTATATGAAGAATCGGCTAAGAAGAGAATTGATTGACAAAGGAAGCTACGGCCATGCAAATTGAACAAGATCATCGTGTGAAGTTGGGGGTGAAAGGGTTATGCAAAATTCATACTTCTTACGTTACCATTGAGGGTACAGATGAGCTTTTTTGTGGGTCTCGGTTGTTTTGTTACTGATGGTCCCGAGCTCTATAGGTAAGTTTGACTTTATTGGACTATTCTATAGTAAAATATAAACCAATGTTGTTCTGCTGTAACCCTTGTGGTGTTCTTGAGCCGAACGTGCAAATTTTGTTTTGTAGGGTGAAGACAAGTTTTCAATTAGTAATCTATCATGGAGGAAAAATGGTGCGACAAACATAAGTGAAATGTGAGAGTGGTGGGGTTCACATTATAGAAGGGGATTGTGATCACATCTCACTCATCGACATCACATCTAAAGTTGCTAAATTGGGATATGAAGAGTTAACACACAAATGTGGTACGAAGTTCCAATATACAATCTTTCAAGGAGATTGACAAAGTTAGATTCAGATGTAGAGATTCTAAAAATGGCTAATCTAGTTAGTTGCCAACAGTGGATATATCCATGTGTTTATAGAAGCCAATAAAAAGAGTGATAAATTGATCGAGTTAAGGGATATGATGGCGATGTATGATTAAAATTTGAATCAGAGATTGATTCTAAAAATGTTTTAGGGTCAACTTTGAATAAGGAGGCCAATAAAATTCTAAGGAATATAAGATCATTTCATAAGGAAGCAAGAGAAGGAATTGCTGACGAAGAACATGATGTAGGAGGGCAACAATATATTGGTATAGACTTTGTGCTAGTGAAGCATCTTTATCAAGGAGTTCTAATGATGATGGTAGCAACATAGATGATAATGAGTAGGGAGAAGTTTCAAGTAATAGCTCATTTGCTCATGAACAAATATTTTAGTCACCCGAACAATCTAAGAGCACAGTAGACGAATATGCAATAAAGAATAGGAAGCCCATTTGGTGAAGAAGTGGCACAGATAAGATAGAGGCCAAATGTACAGGCAATAAGTGTATGAATGATCCACATAAACTAGTTTTAATTCATTTTACTATCTCTATTTCAACTTCTTTAGTATTGAACTCACTTTATTTCAATCGAATATAATTTATGCCATTTTTCTCCTTCTGATTTAGTCCCCTTAGGCTTGCTTTACAGCTCATTTCAACCTCTCCATCAATCCTAAAATCAATTAGAAAAAGATAAAATCGAGCAAAAATGATATAATCATAACATATAATTCAATTACACTAATAATATAACTGCTCACAACCCCACTTAAAATTACATAAATATTTACAATACTAAATAACATAATATATCTACTATTACATTTTAGATCGAAGTGTTAATGTTAATTGATTATTTATTCTCACATCAAACCAAAGTGTAATATCAAAGTTCACCATACACAACATACATCACATATACAATACATACCTTATCCAACATTTTGCATATCCTCCCCTTTAGATCTTCCAATTTTGCAATTTTTTCTTCCATCAATGAGCACTCCAATGGATAAGTGAAAATTTTGTTGTCATTTATAAGTGATCTTAGAACTTCTTTCGCATGCAAAATATCCTCAAGAACAATATACACGTGTTCATTCAGACAAAGCTACAAATATATATTTATATATATTTTTGCAAAAATATTAGCCAAGCATTACTTACCTTCCAATCTTAACACTTCCAAAATCTATTTTCTCGACTGTTGTAACTCCAAGATGTTAAAAGTAAGGTATCTTCTCCATGATGATGTTGCCTTTGGTTGAATGACACCGAGCTGTTGCTTTCCATCGAATACCACAATCTGTTACTTCTAATTACATTCTCTTGTTAACTCTCCATGAAAAATTTTCTTGAAACTAGCATCTTGAATTGTGACCTAGATTTCTTAATCAAAGCAATTGATTACTTTCTTCTGTGCCATAATTTTTAAATGCTAAATTTTAGCTCCAACAACCTCAGCAAACCATTACATAAGAGAGAGGACATTTCTATCATTTCAATTAGGGATAGTGGCCGTTAAGCCTTCCTTCAAAATTTTGGATGGAATATTGAGCAATTGATAGGTGATTTACTAAAATAAATGTTTTTGATTATTTTATTTAATTTTAAAATTCATAATAAAAATTAAAAATATCTCTCGTTATACTTGATTATTTTGTTAATTTTTTCAAAATTTAATAATGTCTATTCTCCTACGCAATTTCAAAGCAGCCTCCGCTTTTGAATATTGGTCAGAGTCTCCGACCCAAACAATCCCCGGAGACCTCCATTTTCAAGAGAGGAGAGCACCTTCCACACTCTGTTTCCTTCCTCTCTTTTCCCTTCTTCCAGCTTCTTCCTTTTCATAAATACAAAAATCACACCTTCCCCACTTCTCGTATATTTTTGCTGCAGTATTTAACCGTCAATGTCCGTTGATTTCCATCACTGAGATTAAGGTTGACCCTCTATGACATAGTTTCTGGGATTCTTTCTGGTCGGCTTCTCAAGAGTTGAATACTCATTTTAGGGAAAAAAAAGGGTAAATTTTTTGTTTGTTTATTGCTCATTCAATTCCATTTTCCTCTATATCAGTAATGCCTGCTCATGCTTTAGCACAGGGAAGTTCATCTTCTTGCCTCGTTCGGCTGACTTTTTTTTTCGTATAATCGTGTTCATTTTAGTTGGCTTCTTGCCGGTGTAAGATTCTGATTTTTCGGGTTTATACGAACTGCTGATTTGCCCAAGGGGGGGGGGAGTGATGGGGAAAAAAACTCCTTTCGTTCTCTTGGGTTGATGTTTACTATGATAATTTTTATGGCCTTTTATGTTCTTTCCAATATTGAAGTTGAACTCCCTGCTGAATACATATCTGAGCGGTGGAAAAGAGAAAAATCAATAAGATTTCATTGGCTCCAACAGGTGTTGTGAATGTTGGAGCAGATTATGCTGAACTTCGTTCTGATGTTATTGTTTCAGTGTTGCAAATTGGTTTTTAACATGAGATGTCAACGTAGAGATTGCTATCTGCAATTTTTGGTTTTGTTAAAAAATTCAAGCAGTGTATTTGGAGCTGCAATGCCTGATTCTTAGTTGATTTATGTTCGGTTGATTTTCACTTAATTTTATATTTATTAGTCTGTTTGTTGTGTCCAAGAAACTTCTGGTTAATGAAATGGAATCATGGATCTTGTCTCCTGTTTGCAAGTGTCAAATTAGAGCATGAGTGGACAGTGAGGATTTGGAGCTAAAATTTTACGAGATTTCCTGCTTTGACCAATATATATGCGTTTTATATGATTCAAGTTATTGTTATTGAACAGGGCATGTTTCCGACTTGTGTCTAATTAAGTCCCTGAGAATACTACAGAAATGGAGGGCAGTTATAGTTTCGGGCAATTCTTCAGTTGCCTTGGCTGGTCTTTGAGGAAGTTCATGTTCAGTGTTCTGTCGGTGGGTCCAATCCCTGACCACATTGCCTTTATAATGGATGGGAATCGAAGGTTTGCTAAGAAGCGGCACTTGGTGGAAGGTGATGGGCACAGGGCAGGTTACAGGTCTCTCATGTCGATCCTCAATTATTGCTATGAGCTGGGAGTTAAGTACATTACAGTGTATGCCTTCAGCATTGAGAACTTCAAAAGACAGCCTGAGGAGGTCCAGCTCCTCATGGACCTGTTAGTGGAGAAGATAGAAGATCTCTTAAGGGATGAGAGCATTGTGAGCAAGTATGGGATGAGGCTCTATTTCATCGGGAACTTGACGCTCCTCACTGGACCTGTGAGAGCTGCAGCAGAGAAGGCCATGAGGGCCACAGCACACAACACCCGTGCTGTGCTCCTGATCTGTGTGGCCTATACCTCGTGTGATGAGATGGTCCATGCTGTCCAAGAATCTTGCAAGGAAAAAACAGATGGAAGTGAAGCACTTATGAAGAACAAGTTTAGTAATCTAGAAGAAAGCAGGATCTGCAGAGGTGCTATGCTGAAATCTGGAGTAGGCAGATCTATTGAAGAAGGGGGAGAAAAGGATCATGGGCAGAGTGAGGAAGACCCTCCTATCATATCGATCGGTGATGTCAAGAGGAACATGTACATGTCAGTGGCACCCGATCCTAGCATTGTGATCCGGAGCTCAGGTGAGACCCGTCTGAGCAACTTCCTCCTGTGGCAGACGGCCTACAGTCCACTGTATTCTCCAATTGCTCTGTGGCCGGAGATCAGCCTGTGGCACCTTGTGTGGGTCATATTGGACTTCCAAAGGAAGTACCCATATTTGCAGAAGAAGAGGAAACAGTCATGACATCCCCATATCAGCTTGGAATTGGGATCTCCTCCAGAATTTAATAATGATCTTACATACTTGATATAGTAGTTGATTTTGCTATTGTCAGTGTACTCGGGCATCTTATTTGTAACTTTACATGATAGATTTTGGAACACTGAGGATAAATTGAACTACTTTGAAGTTTTGAATCAAATCACGTTAGATACGGCTGATTCTTTACTTCACGGGGTTCATCCGTCAACACAATTGCTGCTATGGGCAGCCAGGGATGAGTCAGTCATGTACTGCATTGGTAGAACGGCTTGTTCGTGTATGACCGCGCCTTGGGTGGTTACTAGATCTTATCCCAAATCACTCGACACTTCTTTATGATCATTGATGACATCAACTGACTGCGACCTTTCATCTAATAAAAAATTTCAATTCCAACCTCTCGGTCGAAATTCGTACTGCCGTTCGTGATACTGTAGACTTCATCTTCTCAAAGATATCGTTATTAAAATATTTACACATCAGACATCATACATATTATATGAGCGCTGAGAGACACGTAACATTTCTACAGCCTTTAAACAACGCAATAACATTACACTAAAGTTGGCTTGAATCACGCAAAATCCTGATTATAAACGGGAAAAAGTCATCCATATGTTAAGAAAAAGGACTGTAAAAAGATAACTGCTGCTGCTGATGTTGGGTAAAAAGAAGAAATGAGTTAAATCAACACTGAATTGCAGAGATGGGAAGATATTTGACCCGTGTTGAACAAGAGTGTGGAACCAATTGAATGTGTCCCGGTGGCGTGAGGAAAGCTCCTTGGGGATTATTATTAAGCTCAAGAATCAACGGGGCTTGTGAAGGCGAGGCCTGTTGCAGAATACCCGGCCGTTGGCTTTGACAAAAGCTGCTATCCCAATGCTCACGCCTGCACAGAGGAGGGAGAAGAGCACTCTCTGGAAACTCAATGGACCTGCAGGAGAACAAGAATGCTGGGACAGGGTAAGATATAGCCGAAAATGTAATGAGGACAGTAATGCAGCAAATTCATCGGTTGAACATTATGATGATCCTAGTTTGGTACCAAAAGTTTCACTTATTTGATGCTTCAGCACAGTAAAAGCTTGAGTTCATTACCTTGTCGTAGGGAGACAGTTGCAAGGACGAATCCGGCCAAAACCAGTGAAAGAGCCATGGGAAATGACTGAAACATGAGATAATGAAAATGAAAAATGAAATAAAAGATGTCCTGTGATATAAAAGGATGTTCTATGAGATAATGAAAACAACTTATTGCTTATCACTCTATCAGAGCTTAACCTTGTAGCATGTACAAGAAACATATATCGGGCACAGATTATTAGACTTGACCCAAGAAGAAAGAACTCAGGCTAATGCAAAATCATTAAAGGGTGGGCTAAACAGACAGTTTCTGAGACAGAAAACTGGCCACTGTGCCTCCATACCATATTCCCAGAGACGGATTACATTTAAAATAGTTGAAGCCAGTAATGCACGTTACGGTTGTCATTCGTCTGATTTTCTACTAGCATAGGTATCACTTGTTATTTGACAAAATAGGTCTTGGAAATTAACTGCAACTTTGTATAGCTGATGCAGTCAAACTGGAATTTTCAAATAGATTATGTACTCACAGCAACTGCCCCGAGCCCTCCTTGCTGCGACGGAACTCTTAAATCTCGGCTCACTGAAACAATGTAGTGACCTTGCAGGAGATCAATTGCATCCTTCATTTCACAAAAAGATCAGTTCAAAATCAGCGAATTAAGCAAGTATCCTTTTTCAGACTAAAACATAAAAGTGAATTGTCATGAAAACTATTCCGAGCATAAATTCTTGCATTTCCAACATCCAATTATTAAGAATGTCATGGTCTGACCTGTTTGGTTCCGTCAACAAAGTTATTCAAGTAGTAACGCATGAGAGCATTCTTGAAATCATTAAGGATCCCTTGAGCAGTCCTCTGTCCATACCTAGCAAAATGTTCAGATTAGGTGCAAGATTATATGAAATAAAATTCAGATAGCATATCAAACTAAAAGAATATATAACATTAGGGGAGTACCTGACAAAATCTCCTTTTAATGCGGGAGTACCAGAGTACTGAATGCTTACATCATCTCCATGATTAGCCCACACTAGAAAAATGTCAAAGAAAAAGGACATCAAATTTGGCATTTTGATTTTTCCCATGTGGGGGGGTGGTTTCAGTAAACTTGAGTTACTGACATATTTTGAAGTTATTGTCAAAATTTGGGTGCAATTCTATTGTTTCTTCAGCAGCAAATACACCCATCCTTCTGAGTTGCCACTCCAATACTTTTCGACCAATCATGCTCTGCAATTATATATCATAATACATTCATCTGAAAAATTAGAAAAATACTCAAAAATACATTTGATAGAAGGTTCAAAATCAAACCATTCTCAAATCATGAAAACCAACCAACGAAATGCGATCTAACAAGATTGACAAATTTGTGGTCTAACAATCTCTCTGTCCCTTAAGAGATTAACTCTGTCCTGATATATTGGACAGAGGAGGAATGTAGTTTTTTGATTGAATTTTTATCTACCTGAGTGACATTGGTGCGGTCTAAGCAATCAATACAATTTGTTCTTACAACTCCAAGCTGCTCCTTTAATTTCTCGCCCTTCTCATTCAATAGAAGGTAGCTGAAATTTAAAATAAGAAAGAAGATGAATCAACATTATTCGAAAATAATCAACTCATTCACCAAGATGCATTTGGGGACTTGTGGCAGGATGAGGATGACAATAGAGATAGGAACAATCCAATTGAACTATAGCACTTGTGCCTTCATGAGAAGTGCACCAAGAAGCTCGATTTATCTAAGGCAGTCTTTTAATATGATAGGGAAGAAAATAATGAAATAGAATTGCTGTATAAAATATAGCCATTTCTTCAAAAGTGGTTACAATTTGAATCCCATTTCTTCATATCAGACACAACCAAGCAGAATGTTCACTACCTGAAAGCAAAGCTTACCGATTCTTTTCAAGGAAGTCTTGAATCTGTTCGTAGAGGATAGAAAGGCGCTCAAAATGAACATGCCCACAGATGTGATGGAAATCAAAGTGCACGTATCTACAATTATAAGAAAAGTTTTAGCATCGGTTTGAAGTGCATTTCTTCATGTTTATGTATATTCCTACAGGAGTTAAAATATAGAATAGTAAAAATTTCAAAGAGCAAACTTAGCAAGAATTTTATGAGAGGAAGTTCTACCTTACATTATCACTAGCAATATGCTGCATTGCATTTGCGAACTTCTCACTTAGACGTCCCTCACCTCCATGCTGATAAGTGGGGAAAACATATGGTGTTAGTCCCAATAATTAAGTTCAAATGTTTAAATCTTACCCTTCAGGGATAGCATTCACTATTGGATCTAGTGTATGCAACAGGCCATATAAAATATGATCTATATCATTTTAAATAAAAATTTAAAGTGGGACTATAGTCACCTTATTGACGAGATCAACAGCCAATACAGACTGATATGTTTTCCTCAAATCGAGAAAGTGGCGCTCTGCAATTCGGGGCTGCATAATATTTAATTATCACAATGACAGTTGAATAAATGACAATGAATGCAATCAAAGAAGAATCTATTTTTTCTAAGTTGAGAAGTATGTGATGCCTACTGCTTCCTCAGGTTTCACAATCTCGAACTTGGGCTTATATGTCAAATCAACTATTTGCTCCCAAGTAAATGGGATGGATCCACGAACCTGCCAAAGGGGATTGAGTTAAAAATGCAAATCGCCGGCAATGAATTATCATTCCACAAGCAATACAATGTGTATTTAAATGGAAATGAATTTACAGCTTCATATACATAGCTAAATGAAAACTACCTGAACAAATGATGCAGTGTACCCGTGCATTTGTATAATTTGCTCAGTTTCCACAAAATTAGCAACATAGCCATCAGAGTCAGCTCCCCTTCGCCACATCCGAGTGCCTTGGAAAAAGATATAAGATGTCATTGCTTTTTTATATTTTTCTTTTTTTCTTATTATCAAGAGATTGTTTGGAGTCTTCCAGGTCTTGGTGAAATGGGCTAGAACTCTTAACATAGTCATGAGATGCAGAGAGGTGGAAATGGGATGTATATTTTTGGTACAGCCAGATGTATAGGGGGTTCTCATTGTTAAGTATTTATGAGTAAGCTCATCTTTTTGTATAGATAAAACCTCTTTGTATATGATTTTACACATCTTCTTGATGCGATATTAACGAATTTTCTTTATTGAATACTCAAAAAAAGGAAAAAAAAACTCTTAACATAGTCCATACAACAACAATTTAAACAGGGGATTCTTCAGAAATATCACCTTCTTCCATAGTTTCTGAAACTGGACTGAAAGGTGAGCCAATCAAGGTAAAGGATCAAGTATTTACATTTACATACTATCTAAAGGTAAACAATAAGTACCATAGAAAAAATGATAAATTTAAGGTTAAAAAGGCTTGTTTTGGAGCAAGAACAAGCCAGTTCTCAGTCAGAATGAATCAGCCAATTAGCACGTTGTTTTCATAGAAAACTGGACCAGCTAGGGCTCCAACGCTGGTCAGACTGATCCAGTCAACTGGTTCAGTAAACTTTCAAACACACCCTTATCCCAAATAAATACAAGCCTGGCCAAAACCTTCAGAAGATGGCAGAAATGGTTCAGTACTAACAAGGAGCCAAGAATTACCATTTCTTCTTGAACACCTCCTTGCAATCAAAGTAACATCAGCAATATCTTTTCCAACTGCTGCTTGAAAATGTTGAAAGCGTGGTGAAGGTTAAGAAAATGTTCAAATTTCCATAAGTATATGCAAGACAAATATGCATCATAGTTCACGAAAATAAACTAAAATTATGCTATAGGCAAAAATGGAAAGGATATTCCCTTGGATTACTGGAAGTAAGTAAGGGTCAAGCTGCAAACCAACAAAAAGTCATCATTAGTGACCCCATAGATGTAAAATTATAGCAAGATCAAAAACTTAGGATCTGATTGGTTAGAAGAAAGTCAAGTCTTACACTTTTCTTTTCTTAAGAAACGAAAAACCATAAACTAACAAGAGGCTGAATAACCTCAAACAGTGAAATGTGTTTTACACATGGTAACTTGTCCTTGTTTCACAAGAGTTAGAAGAAAAGCGAAATGAACTTCAGTATATGGCAAACCTTGTTATCTATGAGAAGTTCCAACAAATAATTATTCCAGAGAAACCTTGGGTCAGCCTGCAGCCAAAGAAGTCAGTTGAGGTAGTCATAAGAACTGCTTATCTAAAATCAAACTACGCAGAGTATATTTTCAACGATAACACAGATAAAAATAATCTTATTCCATCAGAGATTAACCAAGGGATCAAACTGGAGAACAGAGGAGAGGGTAAAGACTAAATTGAAACAAAATAATTTGTTTCTTAAGTGGAAACAAATAATATGTTGACATTCACTGTAGGAAAACACAAGGACAGTTACCTGTCTCCAGAGAGGAAGCGATTTAGACTCATCACCCAATTCATGCAGTCGCTGAGAGCTGAACATGTTAATAGTTAGAGATGAAAACAACTATCTAAAATGTTTTGAGCATCTATCAGGTATAACTTTCTTGAGAATCAATATTTAACTTCAATTGTAGAGTTATGGCATGACTGTAAGTTATAAAATTGACAAAAAAGTAGTTTCCACCTTAACGTTAAATTGGTTTCATAAGAAAAGTATAGCCCACGAGTATTTTCTGCAACACTGAGTAACTCAGAGAATTCAGTTTCCATTTTCTTCTGCAGAAAAAAAAATCATAGCAGAAATATAAGTTAATCTCTAAATTTTAAGCAATAAAAGATATTACAACAGAGGAATTAGAAAGAGTTAACCTGCTCAGCAGGAGAATTCTGAAGGGCATGATTGCAATGAAGAATCTTCAAGGAAGAAATTTTGAAGATAGGATGCCCCATGTAAGACCCAACACACTCGCGCTCAGTTATAACTATCAGATAGGACCCTAAGAGAGAAGAAGAAACATGAACTATCAAAATTCTGAAAAGATACATGCTTCAACATAGGAAGCATGCACATATGGATTTGACTCGTTTGAAAAATATTGATCAGAGATGAATTGAAACTCGAAAATCAGGTTCATTCAGACAGTTGCCAGAAAGTAGCAAGCAACCACTAGTCAAAGTAGTAACTTTCAAGTAAGGGAGAAAAGAATTGGAAACAACTTCAAAGAAAAGATTGATCGTAAAACCTGCAAGGAGCTTTAACATTCCTATTACACCAAAAATATTCCTGATTTTTGGGACTCGAAGTGTACTGCATTCAGGAGGCACATCTGCATTGAAAAAGGATACAATATAACAAAAAAACTCAGTACATAGTCTAGCAAGCACCAGCCAAGGAGCTCATTGACAAATATCAATAATCAAACTGAAACAGATAAAGCAATGCACCAATCAGCTTAAAAGAGCCATCATTGCGACTGATTGCTAGAAGGGACCCGCTGGACCCATCGGTAGGCTCTACAATGTACTGATCAGGGAATTCCCAGAGTCTCATACGAGTGTACAGCTTCTGCCCAGAATCTGCCTTTTCCATCATAATTGAGGTTGTACTTGCTACAAAGACAAATTGGGTTCAGAACCCGTTATCAAATTAGTAAGCTGCCTGGAACTTAAATGCTACCTAATAGACATTTCTCTATCTGCATCCTCTAAATTTTTGGGTAATCGACTAGAAGGAACGTGAATTCAGGACATGGCATTAGAGCAGCTGGATCTCGTATTCTGTTCTCTTCTTTTGAAATTCTGCTCGAGAGATTTAACACAACAAATACAAACTAGATATGAATTCGAAATGGTGCAAGATTCGAGCTAACAATGAACAAATCTCACATTAAAACCAAATATGAATGTCTCTCAAGAATCAACCTCTCAAGAAAAGTTGTTGATGCGAGAATTTCCCAGAGGAGAGGAATTGCACAACCAAAACATGACGATTCAATAACCTGCCATTTACTACAGCAAACTCAACAAAATCAAATTCATAAAAAAAGAAACTAAACAAAATCAACACCTAAAGAAACTATTACACGACAAGCCAAAAAGATGAATGCAATAGCTGAAAGGGACACCTGATTTGAGATCAATCTGCAATCTTGAAAAGAAATCCCCGAGATCCGATCAACAAATCAACCCCACAAAGAACACATAATCTGAAATGGATATTTCCTCACTGTTTCGACGGGAGGGAGTGAAAGAGAGAGAAGCCTTTGCCTCTGAGAGGTTGATCTCATCAGACGGTCTTTCTTTGCTGATGACCTCAGCGAATTTTCTGAAAAAGAGAAAATAGTTTCAGGAGAATTTGGGGGGTGGGAGATCCTAACCGACGAACTCGCCTTGTTTTTGGGACCGGGAAGAACAGGACTTCTCCTCTCACACGTGGCGGAGGATCACTACAAGCTGATGGGTTGACCGATGATCGTTGAATTTTTCCCTCGCTGTCCGTCGTCGATCGAAGGTGTATTCGACTCGGACACGCTTCGAGCTCCGGGGGGGTGAAACAGACATTGTCTGGTCTTGGTTTAGTGTGCCCATTGGAATTTCTATGGCTGGGGATCGAGTCCCAATCAATAATGATGCTAACTGCACCCAAAATAAATCCCCATTAAGCAGGAAGTTGGTATTTTGTTAACGGTAGAGGTGGCCATACGTGCCGGCCCGGTCATCTCAATCCGGGTCAGCAAGACCCAACAATGGTATCTTGTCCGACCAGCATGGCCCAGATATTTATCGGGCCATCCCATAGCCGGCCCATTAAAATAATTTTTTGGTAAAAATTTTATAAGCTAATTTTAAAAGACCAGCCCAAATCCATTAGCACATTTTTCCTGTTACTATCCTCCTAAATCTATTAATATACCCCAAATCTATGAATATAGCCCAAACTTATTTCTTTATTTTTAATATAAATAAGTTTTCTATTTTTTAAAATTAATAATCATACTATTAGGTTGGTATGACTTGATATTTTTAGCCCGGAGTTATCGGGCTGTCCTTCTAATTAGTGATTGGTCCGATAACCCTCGGCTTAAGCACAGTATTATCGTGCCAGGTCCAAACCAGGATATCGGGCCGGGCTGGATATTGTTGGCTCTACTAACTGCTTATTGCATACAAGTTTATTTAGGGCTAAATTATTAAAGGAAGTTTGTTCATGGGTCAAAAATGAAAATTCTCATAACTTAAATTCGGGAACTATTATTTCGAGCTTTTTTTTTTTTGTATAAACCACCGGTATTCAGTTGGATTTTGTCTAGCTGACTAATCTGAATTGTCCTAGGTTGTCTCATTTAAGGGGTTAAGAGCTCCCCGTCGCAGGTGAGACTTGAACTCGAGTACTCCCATTAAGATGATGAGTGCCGAACCACTCTACCACACCCACAGTGGATTATTGTTTCGAGCTTCTTCATAGCGGTATTTACTAGAAATACCCCTGTTTTGGTAGCCAAAATACCACGCCGGGGGCGACGGGCACGCTCTGCTGGGGGCTGAAAACACAGATAGTTGGCTGAAAAATTGAGAGACCGGGAAACGGAAAACTGAAAATAAAAAAGAAAAAGAGGATTTTCCGAGGAAACGGAGGGGGGAAAGCAAGGGGGGTAAAAACACTTCGCGCCACTGAAAGTGTTCTCCGTCATGGTTCTCCTCCCACATCGGCTATGATCTCTTCTGCTCATGGCGATGTTCTTCAGAGATAAACATGGCCCTCTATCCCGTGTCAAGGCCTTACTTCACTTGCCGGTCTCTCTCACCCTCTATATGTTTCTACCCATCTCGGTTTGGCTTAGACAATTCGTCGAATAGTTGTTGAACATACTTGTTTCTCTTGTTGGCTTGTTTTTTGGGTTCAGAGATTCAATCACGTAGCAGCTGGAAGCAGAGTACAAGCTCGGGCTATCTCCTCAATGGATTCCGAGTCTGCTGAACATATCGGTACTTGTACTGCAATCCTCTATTTCCCATCTATTGTGTTCTTCTTAATTGCAGAGACTGTTGGGGGCACGGGAATTGTAGCTTTGTGGGGGAAATTTTTTTTTTTGTTTGCAGCATTCAGGTTAACAGTTCTCCTCTATTGAATGGAAAAAATGAGATTTCATTGAGACTGTTGCTGTCCTCTGGCTATATGTAGATACAATGAAGTAAATATATAAATTTATAATATGAAAATACGAAAACAATCCAAAACAGAGGATTGAGAATTATGGAAGAGCCTGTGTTACCTCTCAATTTTAATTTTTTCCTGAAGGTGTTGCTTTGTCTCTGGGTTCTGTGCTGTTGTGCGAAAGAATTGTTAGCTATGGAACAGTAGCAGTGTTCTTGTGCTTGCATCTTTCTTTAATCCACGATCTGAATTAGTGAATGCTATGATGGAATAACAGGACAATTGTATGAGCAGACAAATCTCGATATTGTGGAACTGCATTCATGACAAATTGGCTAAACCATAACTGTTTTGAGAATGCTCATTCCATGTCAGTTTCAATGGTGATATAGGTGCTGTCAATATGTCAAAATGGAAGAAGCTTGACTCGAGATGCTTTGGGATTACCTCATCAATGATTCCTAGGCACGCTTTGTCTGTCTTGAATGTCCTTCGTCATGCAGGTTCCATTTTATTTCTTGGTCAATATGCCCATGTTTCACTTTCTCAAAATTGTCTCATGCTTGCGACCTTGTTAGGGAGAATAGCATGAGTATGAGCTCTAGCTGGCTGATTAATGTTCAATTATGTGCAGACTTTGATGCCTATTTAGTTGGTGGATGTGTCAGAGATTTGCTTCTGAAGAGAACTCCGAAAGATTTTGATGTGATCACTTCTGCAGACCTTCAGAAGGTTTAGCTGCTCTTATCTCCATTGAATGAGCAGATGATGGAGGAAAGAAAATAAATTTGGGTAGTTCAAACTTTTTTCTGATTTTTGAACATGTTTGAATAGGTAAAAAGGCAATTTCGTCATGCGCAAATTGTTGGGAGAAGATTTCCTATATGTATGGTTCGGATTGAAGGTTCCATTGTGGAGGTATGCTGCTGCAGCAAATGCTTACTGATACCAACAGATTTATTTGAGCCATAACTGATTGAATCAAAAGTTTCTACAGCTTTATATCCATTTTGCTGAAGTTTGTGAGTATTTTCTTCAAGGTATCTAGTTTTAAAGTAGCAGCAGTTCAAGATGCTGAATGTGGAGAGAAGATTTCTTTGCCTCCCATTCCAAGTGGTTGCAGTGGAAAAGACTTCATCAGATGGAGGGATTCAGTGAGACGGGATTTCACGGTCAACAGGTTTATTTCCTTTTTAATGTCTAAATTTTCAGGTAGGAACAGTCACCTTTAGTGGGGCGTAGGACTGAAAAAACCCTCGTTGATTATAGTATGTACAAGAGCACAAGCCTGTGGGTTGCCTGGGAATCCATGGTAATCTACCCTAATGGGTAGGTCGTCTAGCTGATTACTGTCATGGATTATATTAATTTTGGTCCAAAACTGCAGAACTGATGATTTTAGGTTGCAAATTTTATCCTAGTTTTCTAACTACCTCAGACTGGAATTGACATAAGATGTGTGTATCACATTTTTTTTCCTTTCACTTTTGACTCATTTAACCTCAAAATTGTAATTTATATCTCTTTTATTTTCCACAAATGAAGTTTCTTATACCATTCATCCTGGAGTTTCCCAGTTCAATCCTAATGCCACCATTCTTCTCCAAAACTTTAAATTTTTATTGTCTAATCCTCCCCTTTGCTCCTCCCCTAGAAACCTCAGCCAAGGAGCCCAAGCTGTAGTGTTGCACAAAGTCTACTAGCTGTTTTGTCTACTTCTAGTTCTCATGGTCACTACTACACTTAACAACTGTTTCTATCCAAATGATGTACGGTATATTCTTCTTTAAACTAGTCACTTTCCTATGGGGATCTGGAACCTGTACTCAACATGGTTTTCAGGTGGGTTCTGCCACCTAAGTCATCTTGTTAGTTCACAAATCCTAAGGTTAGGAAACTGCCATTGAAGGCTAGGGTTTGATTTCAGCTAAACTCACAGGATGCCATACCTTGCACTTTCCTGCTAATTTTGCATATGTAGTATGGATATCCTCTCAAGAAAATTACAGATTATTCTGCTTTTTATTAAAAAATGGAATAATTTTCTTTGGTGTTCTATATACAGCTTATTCTTGGATCCGTTCGCTCATGTAATTTATGACTATACCAATGGGATGGAAGATTTAAAATCTTTAATGGTGATCCTTTGCTCTATACTACTATATCACTTTCAAATTTTTAAGTGTAATTCCCCGTTTGATATTTGAAGTTAATTATTCTCTAACTTGATTTTACCCAGTTGCGGACCCTAATCCCAGCAAAAGCATCTTTCAAAGAGGACAGTGGTATGTACTGCTAATATTTGTCCATGCGCCTTTCTAACATACACTTTCTTTTCAAGTCAAGATAGGGATTCTTAACTAAGAAGAAAGCTAGCCAAAAGCTTGTCATGTATTTGCAAATGGCTTTCCACTTACAATGTTCTGTTTCATTTGAGCTATTTCACACAGCAAGAATGTTACGTGGGTTGAGGATTGCGGCTCGTTTAGGCCTCGAAATTTCAGGGGAAACAAAAGATGCAATTTATAGCCTTTCATCTACCATCAAGTGTTTGCGACAGGTATCAGAACCAAAGAAATTGTATAAGGACCCAATGTTGTCTGAAGAAATGGGATGTTGAACTTTTTCTTTTTCTGGCAATTTGTCTTCAAATTATTTGCAGTCCTTCATACTAAATGTACCACAAACAGGTGTTTATTCATTTTGTGGCCCTGCTTCAAAATTTTCTCTGTTGCTAATCAACATGGTCTTTGAAAAAAATAACTATAATATACTTCAGGACAGGATAATGCTGGAAATCAATTATATGCTGTCCTATGGAGCTGCTGAGCCTTCTCTTCGTCTACTATGGAGATTCAAGCTACTTGAAATATTGTTACCACTTCAAGTAATTTCCTTCTCAGCATGCATTCTGAGCCGCTTGAACTAGTTGAACCTTTATTCTGACATTCATTCTTATTGCAGGCAGCATACCTTGATCAACTTGATGGGGATCCTTCCTCTTGTAGTTCCTCAATGTTAATGGTAACGTAACTCATCCATAAAAAGGGGAAAATTTTTTAAAAGGTTTGCTGGTTGTTTAGCAAGAAACAATGAATAAGAGCCCTTGCTTACCAATAAGGGAGAAAAATGAACAAGAGCCCTTCATCTTCATATATTCTTCTGTTAATAGACCTTTATCTGGAGGAATGGATATTGAATTTTAAAAAAAAACTTGGGATAAATTGAATAGTTACTTTGCTATAATTGGAGGGA
The DNA here is from genome assembly GCA_900174645.1 of Sonneratia alba. Taxonomy (NCBI): domain Eukaryota; kingdom Viridiplantae; phylum Streptophyta; class Magnoliopsida; order Myrtales; family Lythraceae; genus Sonneratia; species Sonneratia alba. Next base: position 3,698,126 of record FWPY01000031.1, read on the forward strand.
CATTTTTTGATAATGAGGAATTTATTCTCCCTAAGCACTGTAAATGGAGACTTAAACTGTATATTTATATCTAGTCTCAAACTAAGGTGTTGATTTGAGGATTTTCTGATTTTGTGAATATACTTAAGTAGAGAAGATGTGATCACATTACTATTCCAAGAAAAAAAAAGGGAGATCACATTAATGAGTTTTGAATATATCGGCTTTAGTGCATCAGAGAACTGATGATCTGTTCTTTGGCAGAAACTATTCTCCAACATGGATAAAGTGGTTTCTTGTGATCAGCCCTCTCATAGTACTCTCTGGTAAGTAGTTTCATTTCTCACAAATTAATTCCTCTGATTCTGTTATTGTGGTAGCCACCACATTGCAAGTTCTTTCTCAAAGTTCTATCACTCTTCATGGCACTGAAAAGTTCTGAAGAACTTTCCTGGATTTCAATCTAATAATCTTCAGTTGTGTTACCACTGAAACTCGAAGTACTTGTTGTGTAGTGATGATATTCAAATCAGCTACTTCTGGCTGGTCTGCTGGTAGAATCTTTCATTAGATATCTTGTACCCATTCTTTCGTTAGCTACTTTTGTATGCCCATTCTTTTAAGCATTATTGATTTTTTTATCCGTTTGCTTTTTGGTTTTGTGGTCACTACAAATAATTTAGAATGTCAAATATAATACATGGAATATTGACAGGATTGGACTATTGGCATTTCACCACACACTAGTATGTTGCCCTCAAGATGCCTCAGTAGTTCATGCTTTTGCCTCCATTCTACTTTTTGGACGGAAGCAAGGAATTGAATTTGCCAGAACCATGGCAAATTATGGAGTACATTTCATGCCTGAAATTTCGGAGTTGTCCTCTATCTATGAAGTGGCAGAACTAGAAAGGAGAGTTGGTGATTTAGCATCTCTAGCGAAAAACTCTGTGATCGCCTTAAGCAACTCTGATAGCCTCAATGAATCAATGTCCAGATACCCTCTCTACTCGTGTTCCGGCTTGGTAAGTAGAAATCATGGAACTCTTGGATGCTGGGATGGCTCTGTATAAAAAGCTGGATCTGCGGATGACTGTTGAAATGGCTGTTTAGTGCTGGTTCTCTCAGCAAACTGTATAATTTGCAATTCTCTCTGTGAACTTGGTGGTTCTTAAATTAATAGGTTGGCATTGTAAAGAGATTTTTAATTGAAACAAGCTTATGAAATCAAACTTGGCTAGTTGGATGTCACTTATAATTTTGAAAATCATGGCTGTAGAAATTTCATGTTAGTATTTGACTTTGTTGCTTTAAAACTAAAATACTCATGGATTTGTCTCCCTTTGTTTTCTTCTCGATTAAGTTGCTGTGGTCTTTTAGATTCCGCCTTGGTGGTTTTATGCTTGATGCGAAGGGAAAAACAGGGCCTCTTTGAAAAGGGCAGGCAACTTGTAACCATATTTTGGAATGTCAAAAGCTTTTCTCTCAACTTTTATCTAACTTGTTTTAGAAATCGACTGTAGGGGAACCCCAAAGATACGCGTCATTTTGTGAAGTCAGATGCATTTTTTTTTACTCTACCTCTTGCTTGTGCTTGTGTAGGTGTTTGTGTCAAAGAAGGCAGCTAGAGATGCCCAAGGAATTTTTCAAGTGCTAGTTGAACAATCTGACAAAGGAGGACATTTTTCCAGATCAAACAGGAAATGGCTGAGAGAGACAAGATCTCTCCTGGGCAAAATTATTCTTGAAACCATGGGTGATGGGGTGACAGTCGGTGCTGCAGCAGCAAATGCGCACAGTAGACCCAAAAGATTATATAGGACGGCTATGGTGGACTTGGCAATCAGGCAGCAAGTTCTCTCAAGATCAAGAGATGTTTCGAGGAAAAGAACAGTCCTTGAGATGCAAGAACGCCATGATATCACTTATAAAATTCAGGCATCCTGGAGAAAGGAAAATGAAGCTTTGGAAAAGGAAATAAAAAAGCCAAGGCCAGCAAAGATTGAGAAAACTATTTCTGGAAACACAGGCAAATAAGAAAACGGTCCATTAGACATGGTAAAGGCAGTTTGGGAGGCAGAAGGATCAAATGAGTGAAAATTGTCAGTGTAGGGAAATGATGCTTTCTCTCTGGTATCTGATCCACTCGAATGGGTAGGGCTGACTGCTGACTGGCAAGTTCCTCCTGTGAAAACTTATCAAGCAATGCCATAGAGAACTTGTATGAAAATCAGACAGACAAGAAAGAATCACAGGTAGCTGAGGCAGGTTGACCGGGTGTTTTGCCCGGAAAGCAGGGCTGAGGCATTCAGTCATTTGTTAAACGATATCTTGAGGACAGATATATTGATTGGCCTAATTTGCTCCTTCAGCTTGCTTAGACTTTCAATGCTTTTAGAAACGATGAGTAATTGCTGGATGCTGTATTCGTATCAAATACAACTTGCCCTCATTGATGAGGGTTGGAGATGGATTGTGAGTTTTGGTGAACCATTTGCTCTCTGTTTTTTTTTGTAAGCTAATTTTCATTTGGGGTATCGAAATGTAACTTCACAACCCATTTACATGTATTCCTGATCTCTCAAGATTGTAGCTAGCTTGCTTAGCTGAGTAGTCTCCCTACTCTGGGAATTGTAGCTAATCTACATTTACTAGTATACAAAATCTCCCCAAGAAGATGTATACATTTTCTTCAATATTAAATCACTTTTCACTTCTACCGTTGATTCTCCTCTCTTGCACCCAATTACACGGTAAACTTCCACAGAAAAAAGGAGAGAGATCTTCATTGGCCACTTGACTCAAAGTCCCAAATAGCAAAGGTGTATTTAATTTTAAAAATACCTAATTGGGGTTGGAGTGTTCCCTCACTATACCTTAAAATAGATGATCTAAGAATTGAATTTTAGGTCAAGAGGATTGGCGGGAATTTTCCCTGGAATTCTAGTCCAACTGCAAATTAGTCTTAAATACGTTTTGGCTAGCTCAGGGTACTGCATGGTGCAAGTAAAAGAAAAATTAATTTCAAAAATATCATCTTGCCGTAGATATGTGATGACATAGTGTCCCATCTTATCCATTGAACTGTAATGAGTTTATTATACATGTCTCATGATATATTATGAAATATTAATTGTAATTGATCTATTTCATCTGTTCCATTATAATTTATATGTCCACTATCGGATTCATTTTCGATTCCGCCCCTAAACTTGTACATCATTTCGATTTGTCTCCCATAGTTTTTCTCTATAGTAAGTGGACCTGAGTCCTAGTAAGCTCCATTTCTCAGCATGGTCATGTGTCATGACAGAAGTTGATTTGAATTCTACGATTACAGCTTTCGATGCTTCTGTACGTCGAATCAATTCTACTATACTTTTTTTTCTTGAGCAATTGAAAGGAGAATAATAATAGTTTCAGTTGTTATTTCCATTTTCTTCGTGTAGAGACTCATACGGTGGAGCTTCCCCAGCAGCAGAAATTCTACACAGCTGAGGTTATACACCATTCTTATCGATCAGAGAAATAGTAAGGGTGGCCATTTTGGCCCTGCAGACCAGATCTGCCACCATATTAGCTTTGGCCATGCCCAGCAGACCACATACAACACGGCTTGCTTGCTCAATATAGAACTTCAATGCACATGGTGAAATATGGAACCCAAGAAAGAAGTTTAGAAACATGACAAAGCCACTTCTACAACGACATTGAACAATCACAAGACATATATAGCTCCACTCAGCCGCATGTAATATGATGGTAGTACAGACAAGGAATATGCCCTTAACAAAAGTCGAATGGGAGAGTCCTATGGTGAGAGCCAAACAAGAGAAATGCAAGAGTTCCAACGGATGCCACCAGATATGATCCTGCAAAGCTCCACCAAAAGGCATATGTGAAGAAGCCATCTTCTTCTATATCCCGACATGGAGGTGCGGGTGCCAACTGAGGTTGCTCTGAGCCACTGCAACTTTCTAATGGTGGCCCACATAGGAAAAGGTTACCTTCATAACTCTTCTTATCAAAGGTTGCAAACTGGTATTTCCTTTGAGGTGTATTTCCTGAGAGGTTATTATGAGCCACACTGAAAACTGCTAAGCCATAAAGCTCAATCAACTGAGACGGTATCTCGCCACTCAACCTATTATATGAGAGGTCTAGACTCTCTATCGCCTTCAACCCAGAGAATGTGATTGGAATGGGGCCCATTAGATGATTATTTGAAATGTTCAACATGTGCAGACCATTTAAATACCCAATTTCAGGTGGAATAGTGCCACTCAAATAGTTGCATGAGAGATCCAATCCAGACATGTACTCCAGAACATTACCACTGTAAGACTCTAACCTATGTTTTGAAATGAGCTTCACTTCCACTAATTGTCTGTCTGTGTAAACAGGTTCAGTCAAAAAAAAGAAAGGAAATGAAATCTTTGCTTTCAACTGGAAGTCCATGTTACTAATCTCCCAAGAAGCAAGATTTGTACTAAATGCTCCATGCACTTCAAGGTTTCCAAAAGACAACTTATTTAAACATGAAGGAATTTCTCCACGGAGATTGTTATTTGAGAGATCAATTATGCTTAAACTGTTCACCTGACACAATTGGTGAGGGATTAGACCGTCAAAGTTGTTCCCCTTCAGTAAAAGTGACCTCAGGTTTGAAAGTGAACAAATCCATGGTGGCACAGCTCCAAATAATTCATTGTTTCTGAGATCCAATGTCACTATCGCTGAAGCACCACTAAGGAACTGTGGAAAATGTCCGATAAGCTTAGTACTTTCCAAGCTCAAATGAGTTAGCATCGAAACATTCACACATGATGGTATCACAGGGCCAAAACTGTTAGAAGAAAGATCTAACAGCACCAAATTTAATCTGCAGAAGCTCAATGGCAAAGGGCCTTCAAAGGAATTATTCGACAATAAAAGATGATCCAAGCTTGCTAAATCTCCAATCCAACTCGGAATTGCTCCTGATAGAAAGTTGTTGCTTATATCCAGAATATTTAACCAGGAGCTGTTAAGCAAACCAGGAGAAATCTCTCCGGTGAATTGATTATTATCCAAGGAGAGACTAACTAATCCTGTCATGTTTGCTATTCCTGGTAGTACCAAACCATGCAAATTGTTCTTCGACAACTTTAGACTCCAAAGATTTTGGCAACTCTTGAGTAGTAAATGTGGTAGCTCTCCTGTAAATTTGTTACTAGACAAGTCTAGTGAAAATAGATGCTTCATCTCACCCAGTGAAGAAGGAATTCCACCCCTCATGAGATTTCCAGACATATTCATGAATATCACATTTGAAAAGAATGAACCAATGGAAACAGGAAGCTCTCCCTCTATGTGATTCAAAGCTATATCAATAAGTTGCAAGTTGACACTCTTTGATGTGGTATAATTCAATGTAAATGTTCCCGTTAAGGCATTGTCTGTAAGCTCTAGAATCTCAAGCTTTGTATTGTTCTGCAATAACCAAGAAGGAAAATCTCCGCTCATTCTATTGTGGTTTAGTTCGAGCAATCTCAGATCATGTTGGTCTCGCAGAAAGCTAGGAATAACACCATGAGGCTCATTGAGTACGCAATGAGACAGACGAAAGGTCTTCAACTGACCTGAAGGAGCAAAAAGGGGATTCTCTGTTATGATATTCAGGGGATGGTGATTGTCAGTTAGCTCAAATACTTCAAGCCTGGACTTGTTGTTTAATGCAGCAAGGGAGAATGAGCCTTCAAAAGCATTGCCAGAGAGGTAGATATATTTCAGTAGTTGGAGACTATAAAAGGGAGAGGAAGGAATGTTTCCTGCAAGATGATTGTCTTGAAGATCGAGGGCATAGAGTGAGGTCATGTTGTGCAGGCATGGGGGAATGCTGCCCACGAGCCCATTATTGGCGACATTCAACTCTTCAAGATTCAATAACTGGCACAATCCTATTTAAATAGAATGTACTAGGTTTATGTTAGATATCACTTACAAAACTAGAAAATTGGAAACTAAAATTTCTATTTTTAGACAGGATTTTATTAACTTCAACAGAGAATGCCATGAAAGTTTAGATGGTGCTAATATTCTGTAGAATTGCACCTTTTAGTAGTTGGAGACTATTACGAAAGAGAGAGGAAGGACTATTTCCTGCAAAATGATTGCCTTGAAGATCGAGGGCATATAGCGAGGTCATGCTGTACAGGCATGGGTGAATGCTGCCCACGTGCTCATTATAGGCGACATTCAACTCTTCAAGATTCAATAACTGGCACAATCCTGTTTAAATAGAATGTACTAGATTTATGTTAGATATCACTTACAAAACTAGAAAATTGGAAACTGACTTGATGATTAACTTCCTGATTAATTAATTACCTGGAAATATCGAGTTGTTTAATCGATTGTAGCCTATCGACAAGACTTTGAGGGATGTTATGCTCCAAACCATGGAAAGGCCCTGTGCATCCAAATATGTGCTAGAAACATCCAATTCCTCCAATCTAGAACCTGCTATGTACGACGGGAATTTTATGAATTCAATAGAATGTTTGAATGCAATGGAAGTTTAGATGGTGCTAATATTCTGTAGAATTGCACCTTTAAGATTTGAGAGGTTGTTGAGGGAACTCTCATCCAAGAAAACAGCTTTCAAAGAGGGCAACTTGTCCAAGGACGGGACTTCTGTTATTTCGTTATAACCAAGGATTAGTGTTTGTAATCTCCTCAATCTCAATGTGTCTGTAATCGCTGCAAGAAGAAAAGAAAAGAAAAAATAATGATAAGAAACGTCAAAGTATGTTGACTATGTTAGACCGTGTTTCGTAGGTTAGAATGAGATGAAATAGAAATCTTAGTACCATCACATTTTTTTTTTAAATTGGATGGATTATTAAAGGTATTAAATAAATATTTTTATGAGCATTTCATTTTCTTTAATCTGGTGGGAAAATATTGTGGAAATAAACAGTCAAATCTACAGTATAATCAGGATTTTCAAAATAAAAAGGGGACAGCCTTTTCCGTGGGATGGTGGCTTTGCCGTTGCCGCGGGAGGTACTCCCTCTAGCCGCTGATTGAAGCTAGCTTTGCAGCCTCAGATGAGGTACGACGGCCTCCAGACATGGCCACAAGAGCCGTGATCCTACGACCTCTAACCATCGCCGGACATGTCGATGGAATCATACGTTTTTTCACCTGTTACCAGCTGAGACATAGGTGACTTCGTTGACCTATGAATCCAGGTGCAAGCCTCATACATGTAACACCTCACTAGGCAGCAGGGTGGCTGGAGGCTGACGAGTCAACAGATGACTATGCACAAAAATGTTTGACCTATTTAGAACAATTTTTAGCATTGTACTTCATTTTTTTTACTTATTCTATTATATATCAGTAATTTATTCAGATGACTGTTCGTGGCATATTCACGTATCAATCAAAACCTAATTAAGAATGCTTAAAGCCTAATCCTTACATGCTAAACTTAGCCTAAAAATGACTGTTTTAGTGGCAAGTTTCTGAAGAAGTACGAGAAACGTTCTGGTAATCAAATTGTTCCCTGAATGATCTACCCAGTACATGCTGAACTAGTCGGGGATGGCAGAGAATGGAGATGCATACCAGTTATTCCATTGTCGGATAAATCAAGCAACCGAAGCTCCTGAAAAGGAAGGAATAACGAGGCATTGAGAGACCACGACCCATCGAAGGACAATCGTGTCCATGATAGATGGAGTTCAGTCACTCGCATACTAGTGTTGCTGCAGGTAACGCCTTGCCATCCACAACAATCCCCAGCTCTGTCGCTACGCCACGAAGGAAGAACCTGCCCGTTGGGAAAGTTAAACGCGTCTTTGAGCTTCAACAGCCCGGTCCGCTCCGGTTCAATGCATGCTACTGACCTCCCTCCACTCCCATGAAGTCCTATAAGTATCAACAATAAAGCCGCTAGATGAACTGCTAATGGAAATAACTTACTTGATGCCATATGCCCCGACTCGCACGCAATTGTCTCTCACTCTCTCGTTCTTAGTTAGACGATTAAATACTTGTATCCATATTTATATCCAACTGCCTCCCCGCTGGGCTAATAATTTTCTCTGGGAACTTTGATTATCTAATGACGCATTACTCGGGGGAGGAAACGTGTTGAGACCGTCGTATTTACTACAAGGAAAAGCAAAAGAACCCTAAAAAAACGTATTTAGCACTGGGAAAAGCCAAACGTGTTGGATGGTTCTAGTCTGTCCAATTAATCAAAGAATGCTTTCAACTGGCATACAATTGTGGAGTTGAGGTATGATTATAGATCTCTTTCCTTTCAAATAGTACGAATGGTCCTAATTTTATAAATAAAGGAAATATATAATTTAGAGAATTATTATCCCTTAGTAAATTTATCAAATTTAAATATAAATTAGATATTACTCATTAAATTTTTAAATATAAAATTATATACACCAGAAAAAAAAATTGTAAGATGTCCTTGACAGAAGTGGGGCATCAAGCTGGAGTGGACAAGAGTAGCGCGTCTTTTCCAACAAATAGAGTCAAGTCGTCTGCCGACCTTTTTCTTTGTTTGTGGCGCTCAATTTGATTGGTAGGAACAGTCATTTTTATTTAAAAATTTAAGTTAGATGTAGTATATATATTTTTTATAAACTTATAAATTTATTTTTATTTGATTGATATAAAATTGTATATCTTAATATGATAATATAGTCTATTTTATCATATATAATTTATCGAATATTCTTTTTTCGATCTCATACGGTGGCGATAATTGGCCACTAGGTGAGTAATTTTCTTCCATAGTTAAGATTATATTAATTGACCATAAATCAGACTTCTAAACTTGAGTGAAGCTTCCAAAGTACTCATGTCGAGTAAGGTGCAAATCCACTAACTTTAATGCTATATTAAATATATTGTGAGCTCTTTAAGAATAAATCCATTTATACTAAAAGTTTAAACTGATAGGTGGTACACAATCTTGTTATTATAATTTTTCAACTATCCCTTTATATTTAGTCGATATGTGATTATATATCTAAATATTAACAAAATTTGATGATAGATAATAAAAAAAAAATCTAAGACACTGACTACTGAGTACTTCTCCCTTCCCCTTCTTATCATCATTCAATCATCATTAATTAATGTTCGAGATTATATCATTAGAGATTTGAAATACTAATGTTTACTTAACAATTGTCTTACACGGCATTACAACTTGTTGAGTTGGATAAAATTTATGTTTGACGTAGACAATATGATAATGTGGTATTAACAAGAAGTAAGAAAATAACTAAAATTTCAAATACCTTTTTAAATTATTTATACGAAATAATTTTATTATTAATATCACATCATCATAATGGTTACATTAAAGATAATAATGGCATTAAGTAAAGATTAGTATTTCTATTAATTAAATGCAATGGAATAGACTTCAAAGCATAGTTTTAAAAACCGGACCGGGCCGGCCGGTTCGACCGGTTCAACCGGGGACCGGGCCGGCCGGTTCGACCGGTTCAACCGGGAACCGGCCACTCACCCGGTCCGGTTCCTTCAAAAAACCCAATTGCACATTAAAAGAGAAAAAATCTGATTGAACCGGCCGGTTTCCGGTCCGACCAGTGAACCCAATTGAACCCATGAGAAAACCGGCCGACTTAAAATTAAAACAAAAACAAAAACATATTGTAATGTACCTATTTTATTTTACTAAACTTATATTTACATTTTATATTAAACTTTTGTTTAATATAATGGTTATATTAATGATTTTTGTTATAAATTATATTCAAATTATGATATTATGTAAATTTATTAGTAATATTATTTTTTAAACATGCGGTTCAACCCATTGAACCCCCGGTCCGACCCATGAACCCATGCCTACACCGGTTCCCGGCCCGGTCCGGTTTTAAAAACTATGCTTCAAAGTATAACAAGTCAAATTTACACTTTTATTTTTATTTAATTAATATACAATCATATACCTTAATATGATAATGTGATCTATTTTACCTTGTGTAATTTACTGAATATTCCTTTTTTGATGTCAGATGATGGAGACAATTAGCCATTAGGTGAGTAATTTTCTTCCACAGCTAGATTTATATCAATTGACCACGAGTTAGACTTCTAAACTCAAGTGAAGCTTCCAAGTACTCATGTTGAGTAAGGTGCAAGTCTATTAACTTTAATACTACATTGAATTTATTATAAATTCTTTTAAGAATAGGTCCATTTATACTAAAAGTTTAAATTAATAGGTGAGCGTATAATTTTATTATTATAAAATTTTAACTTCCTTTTTACATTTAATGTGTGATTATATATCTAAATATTAACAAATTTTGATGATAGGTAAGAAGACACTGACTACCGAGTACTTCTCCCTTCCCCTTCTTATCATCAATTAATCTTCGAGATTATATCGTTAGAGATTTGAAATACTAATGTTTACTTAACACTTGTCTTACACGGCATTACAACTTGTTGAGTTGGATAAAATTTAAGCTTGACGTAGACAATATGATAATGTGGTATTGACACGAAGGAAGAAAATAACTAAAAATTTAAAACCTTTTAAAATTATTTTATTATTAATATCACATCACCATAATGGTTACGTTAAAGATAATAATGACGTTAAGTAAAGATTAGTATATTTATTAATTAAATGTAATGGAATGACTTTAAAATATAACATAGTTAAATATATAAAACTTATTTGACTACTTTAAAATTTATAGATTTTCTCATTAATCTACAAAGTCTTTTATTTACACGTAATGATTCCAAAAGATATATATATTTTATTATTACTGTGAAACAAACATCATAGTTCTAAATATTTATTCAAATTACCAATCATATATTACATACATATATATATGATACAATAAATCTGTTATTTAAAATAAATATTACGGATATTGTATATTTTTTTATATCAAATGTTCAAATACATCAAATTATTATTACAAAATATACATCTGTATCTATAATAATTAAGTTCACATGATAGGTACTTTGTCTCATTTTTGTATTTTGGAGAATATCCTAAATAGAATATATATTTAACTAACAAAAAATTTGAGAAATAATAATAAACTAGTAAAATTATTCTTAAAATCACAATTATAACTAATTATACATTTTTTTTATTTTTTATTTTTCTACGCCGAAATCAGATTACCCAATCTAATTTTGAAAATCAATCAATTTATGCATTTCAATTTTATTTGATTTACTTTTATAAGAAATTATATTTAGTTGCTTCAATCATGCTCAAATTAACATATCTAATAAGTTCCAATTAAGATAGTAAGTACCGTGCGTAATCCTTTAGTATATATTTATTTGAACGGAAACACTACAAGCTTCCGACATCGAGAGACATTGAGAGCAATTATTTCTAAATAAAAAAAATATATCATTTATAATAATTAGATACGGTGTGTTTACTGTGTTTCAAGCATAGTTTTTAAAATCGGACCAGGCCGGAAACCGGTGTAGGCATGAGTTCATGGGTTTATGAGTTGGACCGGGGGTTCAATGGGTTAAACCGTATGTTTAATAAATAATATTAATAATATAATATTATCAATAAATTTATATAATATCATAATTTAAATATGATTTATGATAAAAATTATAAATATAACTATTATATTAAACAAAAGTTTAATATAAAATATAAATATAAGTTTAGTAAATAAAATATGTACATTATAATAGGTTTTTATTTTTTTTTTAATTTTAAGTCGGCTGGTTTTTTCTTGGATTCAATTAGATTCACTGGTCGGAAGGGGAACTGGCCGGTTCAATTGGAATTTTTCTCTTTGAATGTGGAATTGGATTTTTTGAAGGAACCGGACCGGGTGAGTGGCCGGTTCCTGGTCGAACTAGTCGAACCGACCGGTCCGGTCCGATTTTAGAAACCATGGTTTCAGGTATTTTATCATCTAAACTACGTAAATTTAATTATATGTATTATGGGTAAAATTTCTGCGTAAGTATTCTATTAATAAATTTATGCAATGCACGGATGGAGGGATATATGAAAACTATTGTGGTCTAAACAAACCAAATCACTATATTCAATTTTCACCCAAACAAAATCACTACATACGATAAAATAGACACACATATATCGAGAAACACTTAGACTAGTAAAAAAAAGGCGGTCGGCCCGAAAGCATGATCGAAGTGAGCACGAAAAAAACCGTGCTTAAGTTGGGGTTTTCAGGCTGATCGAGATATTGTGTCGTGTAAATCTGAAAGTACAAAAATAATATTTGTAATAAAAAAGAAAGTTACGAGAAAATTAGAAAAAAATAATTTATTCTATTTAAATAGTTGTTTTAATTTTTTTAAAATTAATATAATATTTATATTAATTAATTAATTATATTATGTAAAAATTTATTTTAAAATATAAAATTATTAAAATTTAATTTTTAAAATTATTTTTTATTCGCATTGGATCGGATGACCGGAAGTATAAAATATTCATACTTGAGTTGAAATTTTTGTGCGCTAGAATTGACAGGTCTAGGAGCACTAAACATTTTGCAAAGCTGAGTGACCGCGAAAATTTCCATGGGCTAAGATAAGATGGACGAAAGCCCCACATGTATTTAGTCCGGTGGAAGAAGTCTTAGAGGCACTAACAGAATTGGGATTTCTTTTTTTTTTTTTTTGGACTAGTAAAAGGAACGGGAATTACAATACTTAGAGCATATAATATAGATACATATATTTAAAGGAGTATCTGCACATTCAAAACTATCAGCGAGCGTTTGATTTATTGTATCATTAAATTATTTAAAAATTTAAATTAAATAAAATTTTTTATTTTATATAAAAATAATTATAATATAAAGTTGTTGTGTTTGACGAAAATTTTAATAGGGTAAGGAAAGTATGGAGGATTAATATTAGTGTGGCATAAAATTACAATAGTGCCCGAATAAAGCGAGGAAGCGATGGTGGGAGAAGATGATTTATTGAGGATATAATGGGGTGGGAGGTTAAGCAATTGTCTTACTTTTCTCTTTAGGTGGGTCCCACTTTGCATTTTGGGAATGACCGCTGCAGGCCCTGTCATCACTTTACGTGGAATCTCCTAGACCCCGTAAAAATACTGGAAAAATTATATAGACAATATAAAATATTTTAGTAATATAATATTTTAATATAAATTTTTTTAAATATAATTCTTATTTAGACGGAGTGAATCTCCATATTACACAATCACAACACCCACAACTTAATTTTCTCCCTACTCCTTCCCGACTATTTCCTTTTCCTCGCCCCCCCTCTCTCTCTCTCTCAATGCACTATTCCTCCCTCTCTCTCTCTCTCTCTCTCTCTCTCTTAGCATGGTTTGCGGGATATTGCTACTCTCATTGTACGTCATGAGGATCATAAAAAATTGATAAATATATTAAATTATAACATATTTTTAAAAAAAATATAAAAATTATATTTAAAAATTTTTGTTTTAAAATATTATATTAACAAAATATATTATACTATCTGTATAATTTTCTCTAAAGATACTACAAGGCTAACTTTGCATCCAAGAACCTAAAGTAAAAACACAGCTGGATGGCAAATTCTGAGTAGGGAATAAAATTATTCAATTTATGGCAAAGTTATCACCTTTATTACAGTATGGAAGAAATTTCTTTTTGCTAATATATAATTGTTGAATGTGATTATTTAATTATACATAATAAATATGGAACATATTTTTATATGGTGTAAGTATTAAAAAATAGGATCTTATTTGATATATAAGTGATGATATCATATTTTTATTAGTTTAAAATTTTAAATTATATATATAGTTAATATTTTATAAATTCAGTATGAAATTTTATACTTGCAAGTGACGCTTTTTGTATATTGACCCTTTGGAAAATGACCAAATTAAGACATTCGTGGACCGATTACTGGCCACAGCCCTGTGATGGGCTCCCCGTACTCGTTTTGCATCCATCTCACTCATTTTCCTCTTCGGTCACTCTACTCGATTTTGAGCATCGGAGAATCGAGTTAGACCGTCGCCCACTTTGACTTTTCCCTCCGCGTTCCAGGTTAGACATTCTTGACCCCGCGCGGGGCTACTCGAGCCGGCGCCTCAGCAAACCAACAACCATGGAGAATCAAGTAAGTGGTCACCCATCATCAGATCCGAATCATTTCCATGGCTGCAACCATCGAATCTGATCCTCCCCCCCCCATCGCAACATCCCAGGACCAAGGGTTGACAGCTAACGTATTAGAATATGCTGGATATCCCCGTGCATATCCTTTTGATTAAATAAAGGAAATGAATTCTTCGTTTCCAGGATCGCAGTGCACCGAGATTTTCAAATCCTTGACTGCGATCACGTACGTCTGCACCTCAACCTTATCTCGCTAAAATAATTATATATTATACATATGTAATGTAATTATACAGTGTACATCCGTGCCAGACGCCATCTCCTAGACAAAGGAAACGAAACTTCGCTGTACATATCGATGGATGACGATACGCAACAGGAAATCGTATCATATCCGGTGAAATATAAAAATGACTGAAGGTAACTATACAATATATTTACAAAGAAATAAAATTCACACATAAATTTCATATCACACTTATATAAAAAAATATTATTTCAACTTATGATTAAGATTTTAGAGTTAAAATTATTCATAAATACTCCCATCATTTCTTCCCTTCGAAAATCTCGAGATTATCCATTAAAATATATGAAAAAATATATTTATTTCTTTTTATCTGAGGTGAAGGGGGAAAAAAGAAACGCAAACGTCCAAATTGAGGTGGCAAGTCTTTCTCAACATAATCAATCCCTCGTTCTTTCCGGGACGGCTATTTCGTCCTTAACAGAAAGAAACTTTTCTCTCTGCCCCAACGGAACACCATGAGCAACTTCTTCCTAAGGAGCTCTCGAGCACTACTCCTCTCTTCTCAGTTCAACGGACACCATACAGTCTTCTCTCGGAGCCTCCACACTAACCCGGAGCGATGGGCCGCCCCCGCCACCGACGGCTGGATGGAGCCGGAGTCGTGGAGGTCGATGGAGGGTCTCGTCCGGTGTTCTGCCAACTACGAGCCACTGTCTCCGATCAGCTTCCTCGAGAGGTCAGCCAAGGTCTACAGGGACCGGACGTCTCTGGTGTATGGCTCCGTGGAGTACACTTGGGGTGAGACCCATGCTCGGTGCCTGCGCATGGCCTCCGCCTTGGCCCAGCTGGGAATTTCCCGTGGCGATGTGGTCAGTGCAGTGTATTCAGTCCTTGAATTTGATCTCTTAATTGAAATTATGAAGCACTGAATGGTTGTATCTCAGGTGGCAAAGAAAATAGTAATAAGATTATTACGCTTATTTACTCATAGTTATTTTAATTTGATTGATATTTTATGCGGCCTGGTCTAATGTGATATAATGGGGCCTGGCTGAGTCTTATCGGTACCGTCATTATCAAACGGTGGGCCTGAAAAACTGTCGTTACTTGCCCCGTCACGATCCAGTAGTGGAGGAGCAAGACAAATTGATACAGTTGCACAAGAAGGTGGGGGTGCTCCAAATTAGAATTAAGATGAAAGTTGATTAATGTCGAAATTAATCAGACTTGTTGAAATTTTAATTCTGAGACATTTCTGTGTTTTCGGCTTTGTTTTAAATCTCAGGTTGCAACGTTAAGCCCGAACGTGCCTGCAATGTATGAGCTGCATTTCGCAGTCCCGATGGCGGGTGCGATCCTCTGCACGCTGAATGCCCGCCACGACCCAGCGATGGTCTCGGTGCTACTAAGACATTCGGAGGCAAAGCTCATCTTCGTGGACTACGAGTTGTACGAGATTGCCCGAGGGGCCCTTGACATCCTCGAGAAGACGGGAACTGAACCTCCCATCCTGGTCGTGATTGCCCAGTCGGACGGCTCCGATCCCCCGACTCTGGATTCTGATCACAAGTCGTACGAGGGTCTCATCGCGGGAGGCTGTGATGGCTTCAAGTCCTTGAGACCCGACACTGAGTGGGATCCGATAAGTATAAATTACACGTCGGGAACGACTTCAAGGCCTAAGGGAGTCGTTTATTGCCATAGAGGGGCCTACATCAACTCCATCTCGACGTTTCTCCTCCATGGAATGGGAATGCCGCCGGCTACTTATTTATGGACAGTTCCAATGTTCCATTGCAACGGATGGTGTCTAACGTGGGGAATGGCGGCTCTCGGCGGTACCAACATTTGCATCAGGAAGGTCACCCCGAGTGGCATCTTCGACAGCATTGCCCGGCATGGGGTCACCCACATGGGCGGTGCCCCGACAGTGCTGAATATGATCGTGAATTCTCCAGCCGGCAATCGTCGGCCGCTCCCCCATAGTGTGGTTGTCATGACAGGCGGCTCACCTCCCCCGCCCCAGGTCCTCTCCGGGTTGGACAAGCTCGGGTTTCAGGTTTCTCACCTGTACGGCCTCACGGAGACTTATGGACCGGGGACATACTGCAGCTGGAAACCCGAGTGGGATTCACTCCCGAACGATCGGAAGTTTAGTATGAAGGCACGGCAGGGCGTTCAACATCTCGGGCTGGAGGAAGTCGACGTTCGGGACTCGAGCACAATGAGCAGTGTCCCAGCCGATGGGCAGACAGTCGGTGAAGTAATGTTTCGGGGGAACACTGTGATGTGCGGATACCTAAGAGATCATGAAGAGACCATGGAGGCCTTCCAGGGCGGCTGGTTCCGGAGCGGGGACCTTGCGGTGAAGCACCCTGATGGGTATCTGGAAGTCAAGGACCGGGTAAAGGACGTCATCATCTCGGGGGGAGAGAACATAAGCTCGGTCGAGGTGGAGACAGTCTTGTACGGCCACCCAGCAGTTCTGGAGGCGGCTGTGGTGGCTCGGCCTGACGACCACTGGGGCCAGACTCCGTGCGCGTTCGTAAAGCTGAAGGAGGGGTGTGAAGTGAGCGACCTGGAGATAATAGAATTCTGTCGGGCTCAATTGCCTCATTACATGGCTCCTCGGACTGTCATGTTTCAGGAGTTGCCGCGGACGTCGACTGGGAAGATACAGAAGTTTGTTCTTAGGGAGAAAGCAAAGACCCTTGGTAGCTTGTCTTGAAATAATAGCCGATTGTTTTTTTTTAAAAATGTCAGTATTCGGAAGTTTCATTCGACCAAAGTATTAAGGACATTTAGCCTTTGAACCTATACAAGGAATTTCCTATGGCAGTCTCGACATACGAGATATTAGTTTCCCATGTTCAAGGCAGGAGATTCTGATGACAGTTCGGGATAGACAAGTAGTATCGCTGGTTGGTCGATCTTGAGTTTGCTTACAGATTCGGCCGCAGAAAATGTGTCGTTCTTCTTTAGAGAGAACCTTCAGTTGCTCGAGAAACGAAAGCGAGAACATGAGTTTGATCACAGGGGTTTTACATGCAACAAACAGCAACTCCCTTGCCAAAGACCGGAAGCCCTTTTGTGTCGCGATAAACTGTTTGATCATCTAAGGTTGAATTCCTTCCATCCCTGGATACGAAAGCACAACTAATACAGATCGACTGACTGCTGCGTGGTCTGTAAATTGTCTTGTCTTGTTTTTTTTTTTCTTCCTTCGTTTTTTTGGGCCAAAATGTCTTCTCTAAGTTCTCTTGTCTAATATGTGTAAACAGAGCAGAAGCTCCTCTGATTCGGTTTTGCCTTTACTTGTAGCCAAAACAGTGCCAGTCGGGCTTCCATCCTGATCAACCATGGAAGCTCCGCATTTCTTCGGGGAATTTGCAAGACTTGAGCTGACACTTCAGCAGGATCGCGAGCACCTCTCACATAAGTTATCAGTGTCATCTCAGCGTCAGTTCGCATGAAAGGACATCCCACCGCAGAAAGTTGCACGAGAATAGAAGGGAGTGTTGGTGCAGCATCTAGACATGACAAGATGTGGCAGGTTACCCCGATTAGGTAAATTAGAAAAAAAAAACCTAATAGAGTCGCATACTGTCAACAGGATTGGAGGGAAATAGGGCTGATTTCACCCTCTTTCTGACACAAAAGTGGAGGCAGTTCGGTCCTCTCTCCTGGTTCGAGTCTGGCCAAGACGATCAAAAGAGGCAGCTGTTGTAAGAGCCAGGCTGTAAAGGGATTTCATCTCCCAGTATTTAATGCTGCGGCTCTGTTGGGCTGAGAGGGAGAGAGGCGCGTGAAAGGAAGCTGCTTCGTGTCCTCGCCTGGGAACGATTCTCGTCTCTTGCACAGCCCAAGGAGAAAGTTTCCTCTTTTGCTTCGACTTCCCCTCCCACTTTTCTGTCTCTTTCTGTGTATATCTTAGCCACTTCCCCAAGGGGATTCCCAAGTCGTTCTACATCGGCCTTTCTAAGCCCCAGTTCGATTCCCTTCTCCTTAACTCTGTTGTTCGACCTGTTGCCGATTGGTTCCGATCTGATCTGTGGTTAGTTCTAGGATCTCGAGGTCTGTGGTTGCTGAAAGGGAAGAGTCTGGCTGCTTGCTGCTGTAAAAGGTAGGGATGATTATCGTGCTATCATCTGGACCGTGCTAACCCTATTTTATCATGCCGTGTCTCCTTAGTACCATATCTTAAAGTGTCTCCTTAGTACCATATCTTAAAGGGCCATATTTGTGCTAACCTTTATCGCACCCTTCCTTTATCGTGCCGAGCTGGCTTGGGCCAATAAGGCCAGGCTGGCAGAATTTGCTACCTCTAGCAACATCAAGGAATCTTGACTCAGCCAAAAATGGTGAAGAATTATACCTCTGAAGTGAATAAGATATATTTGACACTCATAGCGTACCGCTTATTCTTACTTCACACAAGAATGCTTCCCAATCCACGAGACATTGCGTCTGTAAATTTCATACATTGAATTTAAATTGCACGTGCGAAGACTTTTGACTTTTTTGAACGAGGTAAGGAAAAAAAAAACCAATACTCGCGCAAAACTTGTCGCCTTTCAGCCTAAACATCAATTATAGCTTAAACAATAATTGTCAAACAGATAATTACATGAGAAAGAGAGCATGTCACGTGGAAAAATCTCGTTCACATCTTGCCCTGTCCCGTATAAAAATCTAGTACTATGATATAATATAATGTATAAGCATTTATATATATATATATATGTGTGTGTGCGCGCACGCGCGCGCGTGTTCGGTCTCAGTCCCTTCTTCTGGTCCCTCACGTACCATTCCACCCACTCCATAAATCATGTCGTTCGTACTCCTGTCTTTTTCCTGTCAGTCAATTGCTTTCACAGCTCCTATTGAGAACTCGGACCCGTTCAAATCCGTGTCCTTCACGCGACGCATAATCTTCAATGGAGTTCTGTTTAACTTTCGCACCTTAGATGAGCTCTGATCGATCCTACTACGCAGCCATCCGTTAGCGGCTTGGAACGTGTATTACAATGCTTTTGCGACCAGGAAAGCCACCCGGTTGAAACTTCCATCACGGCACAAGACTCATACGAGTTATCGTTGTAATCGAGTCGACTGCCATGAGAGAATCCTCGTTCTCACTCTTGTTGCTATCATTATGGATCCGTGCACGGCTTTACATACTGGTCGGACCATGAAGGAATGAACCCAGGACCTGGACTACGGGGTTGGGGAGTTAGAAAGTGGAAAAATGGGAAGCTCAGCTCTCCGAGCTCGTAAGGGGCGAAAGCTTTCTGTGTGAATGGATCCGGGCGACAGTAGATTTGACGAAGCCTAATTGATTTTCAGATGCTAAATAGCGTACATTAAATCCGATAAGATTACAATCTTTTCCCATGTCAATTCCGATGTGTTATAAACTTTCTAGGTTTGTCCTAATCTTGGGTGAAAATATCAACCGACAAAATTTATAGAGAGTAAATTCAAAGACATTAGGATAGTCAATTTAGTTATTTAATAATTGAAGAAAATAGTAAAACAAAATTATGGCATTCATATCTAAGTAATCATACTCAAACCCGGAATAATATTATCTTGAAACAGATTTAAAACCAGCTACATTTCCACTGCCTGCAACATCATATGTAAAATGTAAAAGATCCACTCCAATCTTAGGTGTTTTAGATTCTAGTTTAACATCGCACGGCTCACCGTGCACCGTGTTGGGTCAAGTCGAGACGGATGATATATGGATACGTGAGGGAGCCGCAGTACAAGTAGTTCCCAATCTTTACAGCACCCGTGATGACGGACAGCCTCGGATCGTGATAATATGCGACTGGGTTTCCATCCAGATCGACCATGAAAGCTCCAGCATTCTTCTCCATGTTTGGTCGCCGGAGGTGCTTCGCCAAGATTGCTAGCCCTTTTCGGATGACTGGATATCTTAGCGTCCATCTCCATGCAAGGCTAAACTCCTGTCAAATAGTTTTTTCTGTAAGAGCTAGACCATCGCAAATTGATTGAACTCGAAAGCTCGTGCCATCTGATCTATAGCCGAAAAAAAAAATAATCTGCCTCTAACATTACATACCAACGGTAACGCGATCCAATAGTGGCCTTCTCCATCGTATCGGATATTATCCGGTAGTCCAGGCAGATGTTCAATGAAGGTATCGATCATACCCTTTTTCTCGCCACTTATGTAGTATCTCAGGCACCTACCCCTGCAAGTTCGCATATGTCAATTGTAGTTTCAATCCGTTCCATACCCAAGACATCTTTAAGTGATGAAACTAAACTCTATAGATATCTAACTCAATTTTTTACATCGGTCGAATGTCACGGACGAGATTCGCAAGTCCCATGGTTTGAGCTGGACTGCGGCCATACTTACATATGAGTTTCGCAGAACACAACGAATCGCTGATCAGGTGACACCACCACTCCATTGGCGAAGTGGAGGCCCCGGACGAGAACGTTCGTCTTCCCCGTCACGGGATCAAAGCTCATGAATCGACCGTGAGGCCTACCCTCCAGGATGT
Source organism: Sonneratia alba (assembly GCA_900174645.1). Lineage (NCBI taxonomy): Eukaryota > Viridiplantae > Streptophyta > Magnoliopsida > Myrtales > Lythraceae > Sonneratia > Sonneratia alba. The sequence goes on from FWPY01000031.1 coordinate 3,719,080, forward strand.
CCAAAATGAACTCTTCAAGGCGGTACTTGTAAGAAGCGTCGGTGAAGTATATGATCCCATCTTCTGCCACGTCGACACCATCGGTCAGTTTGAACGTTAGACCCTCCGCTTCATCCGTCAACAGCTCCACGCTGCCATTTGCATTTACTCTCAGGAGCCCCTGTTTTTGGTAACACGACTTGATTAAGATCACCCAACGGTTTCACTTGCAGAATAATAATCGCAAATAGAGCCAACCTTTTCGGCATCGGCAACGATGAGTTCTCCCTGCCGACCCAGAACGAGCCCCAGAGGGCGGCCGCCCGTGTTGACGAAATCCTCCACCACGGAGTCATTCATCCTGATTCGCTTGATCCATCCATCGTAACAGCCTGTGTAAATCATCCCCGATTCGGGATCGTATGCGATGTCTTCGGGGCCCAGCAGTGTTCCCTCGCCCACACGCTCGGAGCCGTCGAGCATGTGGCTGTTCACCCTCGGCGCTGTCACAGCAGGGTGGCTGGTTATCTCATGGACAGCAGGCAGATCAGCGGGGTCGAAGGACTCGTACTGGTATACGGTAACGGCGGCAAACACGGGGAGGAAGACTGTTAGGAGCATCAAGAGCCATCGGTTCTGCTTAGGTGGCGGCGGCAGCGGTGGTGACATGGTCGCTGAGCCGGGCATGGGGTGAATGGCACGGTGGTGGCTTGGCGATGAGTTGTAAGGTGGAGTAGTGTGGATGGAGCCGGGATGAGGCTTGCGAGACCCAATGTTGGTTTAGTTGGCCCCACTTTTGGGATTTTCTTTATAAGGGCCGACAGTTCTGGGGAGGATCCGAGTTCGAGTCCCACCTGCGGCAGAAAGTTCTTAATCCCTTAAATGGCCGACTTGGGACGATCCGAATTAGTCAGCTGGACAAAATTCAACTGGATATCGACAGTTTATAAAAAAAAAAAAGAAACAGTCTCAAGGAGAGTCGTCGTCTTTTAGTGCTTTTTTTAATAATAAATGAGTCCCCTTTAGTGTCAATGGAAAAAAACAGATATAAAAATACATTTATATATTAAATATGAGAGAGAATATCAAGGGAAAAAGACTGACATATTTTTCATCAATTTTTTTTAATTTTTTTTTTATTTCTAGTGATTTCAGATATCATTTCATCGTCACCACCTGATATTGTAGCATCGATTGAGCGGCTCTTCCCCCACATCCACGCAACTTGGATTGGCCCAAGTTGATGGTTGAGAGACGCTTGCCAAAACAATACAAATTCTCTGAATACGATTGCTTCCGTACAAGGTTGAGCATCCACCCGAGCTGCTACTCCGTTTGGTTTTCCAAGATGCAACTGATGCGAAGCAAGAAACTATGCAACGGACGGCCAGGACGAGCTTATTGGGATCTCCCAAAATTCTCCGGGGGACCTTCGGGGGGTTGGTCCACGCACGGTGCTGGTAAATGCTTTAAGGCCAGGCAGGATATTGCTGGACAAGTTTATCGACAACAATAAGTAAGGCCACTGGGGAGAGGGAAATGGGAAGGGTCTGGACTAAGAGGAGTTTGTGTGTAATGAGTGAACAATGGCAATGATGATTATGGGTGTGAATAGCCGATATTTATTGATGTTGTTGGACTTAGATCACTGCACGTTCTTCGGATATTTTGAGGGGAACATCGAGAGGGTGAGAGAGAGAGCTAAGGGTGCAACCTTGAGGAGACTACACCATCCATTATTACTAAAAACTCAAACTAAAATTGGCTAATTCAAGTTTGTATATAGTCCGCCTCTTCTATAAATTTAGTTCTAATAATTATAAATTTTTTCCATTTAAATTTATCCTATTTTAACCTTTTTTTTAATGTGAAATTAAATGTTCTCAGGCAAACAGACAACCAACAAGCTCCTCGATCCGATTAAGTTCAAATACAAGTACTGACGTGAGTTATCCCACCGAGAGCTACACATATGCAAGTAAAGAATCAAGCATGGAACCACTCACGAAATGTACGTTGGTCTTATCTATTTCATTTAATGGATTTATTATTTTCACGAATAATATTTCACTTTATTATTTACTGATCTCTATAGTAATTATCATAGTTTTAAAAATAAGACCGGACCAGCCGATTCAATAGGAATCGGCCATTCATTTGGTCTGGTTCCTAATTGCACTTTTAAAGAGGTTAACTTTGATTAAACTATCTGATTCCCGATCCGACCAGTGAACTCAATTGAACTGGTAGGAAAATTGGTCTACTTAAAATAAAAAATTATTATAATGTCCTTATTTTATTTTACTAGAATTATATTTATATTTTATGTTAAATTTTTATTTAATATGCTTATTATATTAATAATTTTTGTCATAAATATTCAAATTATGATATTATATAAATTTATTATTAATATTATTTATTAAATATGTAATTCAATTCATTAAACTTTCAATTCCACTCATAAACACATACCTATACCGATTCCTAATCCAATCCGATTTTAAAAACTATGATAATTATCATTTTTGTTACTCTATATATCTGTCCCTTTGTAATGTGATGTCCTATAGAAATTCTCGAAGTGCATGCGGTATGCACTCTATCGACGACCTTGTTCTTCTATTTGCCTGAAAGTTGGTAGACCGACTTTGTCGGAAACAGTGGACAAATCTCTTGGATTTATTCAAAGTTGTATGGTATTGTTGATTGCTTATAATTTCCGTCTCACCACTTACCATTACGGATTTGATTTTTCCCTCTTTTTTTTCCTCCTTTTTCCTTTTCATATTTTGTAACTGAAAATAGGGACCAAAGTCAATTTGTGCCTTATGGCAAAAGATGATATGAGTTAGTTAAGTGATTTGAGAAAAAAAACCGTTATACTTAATTAACATTAGTTAGTTAAGTGGTTTAATATCTCTTTCACTTTAAAAAGAAAAATTACCTCATCTATTACCATATGCTATAAAATTCATTATAATGTCACAAATTAAACAAACAGTAAAAATTGTCACGTTTATTTCAAGAAAATTTTCAAAATGCCACAACCCTTACACAGTCAATTAGTGTCGGTTAAATACTAAGATTGCTTGTCCACATAGATGTCATACCACCACGTTACGTCAATTTAAACGATCACACAAGCGTTCATGCGGCATAAAAAATGACACATCAGCTTGTCCTACTACATTTTGGAGTAAACGTCCACTTCACTATAAGAAATTTCACGATACCAGATGATGTAATAACCTAATTTTCTCTTAAAAATGGTCAATTTACATTAAAGACATATTATCTTTTCATAAATTTAATCTAATTAGAAATTAAATTAGGTAAAATACATTAATTTCTAAATATCAAATAACACCAAAGAAAAAAAAATTGAAGTGAATATGCTCGGCTCTCCGAGAGAGAGAGAAAGAGAGGGAGAGGGAGAGAGAGCCGAGACAGAGAAAGAGAGAGAGAGCCGAGCGAGAGAGAGAGAGAGTCGATCGTGCGAGCGAGAGAGAGCTGAGAGAGAGAGAGGGAGAGAGAGCCGAGCAAGAGAGCAAGAGAGAAAGAGAGGGAGAGGGAGAGAGAGTTGAGAGAGAGAGGGAGACGGAGAGAGAGCTGAGAGAGAGAAAGAGAGAGAGAGCCAAGAGAAAGAGAGGGAGAGAGAGCCGAGCGAGAGAGAGAGGGAGAGAGAGCCAAGTGAGAGAGAGAGAGAGGGAGAGAGAGCTGAGTGAGAGAGGGAGAGGGAGAGAGAGTCGAGCGAGAGAGAGAGCCGAGTGAGAGAAAGGGAGAGAGAGCCGAGAGAGAGAGACGTGCGGAGAGAGAAATGAATAAAAAAATAGTGGGTCCCACCATGTGACATGTGGCAATACACATATTTAAAATATGAAACCACATCATCAAGGAATGCCACGTAGACAGTACACGTCATCAAAAATTAACGGCGTTAATAAAAAATTAACGGAATGTATTAAAGTGTTACATGTTTAAAAGAAAATGTATCACCGAATTACATTTTAAATATTTTGTACCAAAGTGTTACATTATCAAAACGTTTTGTACCAACTGTGTAATTTACCCGATTCAATACGACAACTTTGTTTTCAAAAACAAATTATACGCTTGGAGAAGATGAGGATGAGACAAGAACCAAGAACTTGAATCTCTTGCCAAAACTCAACTCGAGGGATAGCCTTTCTTTGACCAGAGAATCTCTATCTATGGCAAGTTGAGATGTATAGGCCAATGGACTTGACTCATGACGGACTCTCCTTAAGTTTTGATTTTTATGCATAATTAGAATGAATGAGATGAAATTAATGACGTTGGGTCAAGGAAGGTCATTTAAGATATTATACGTTTGACTCTCATTGTAAGATTTTTTCGTATATCACTATTTTAACTTTTCTTATATCATTTTAGACTCACGAGTTTCTTATATAATCGAAAAAATATACTAAGTCTGTCTATAAATCAACTTTCGAATATTTTACTTTATCAACATTTCCTGCGATCAAATGTTGTGCATGAGACATGAGTGCAGGAAAAAGAAGAAAAGAAAACAGGTATATGAGAATTCATGACGCTAAAATTATGCACATCAGATGGTCTTCAATCATCGGGAAGTGGACTCATTGTCGATTTTCTTGCTGCTAAGTGAGGTCTGAAAGGGCTCATCAGCTTAAGGAGCCACGAACAGAGCTAGGAACCTAGGCCGAACATTACTGGTCACGAAATCCTTGACACTTAAGACAGCCAGCGATGCCCCCACACACAAGAGCGGCGCTATAACATCGGCCGGGTCGACTAGTATAGCTCCACATCACCGATGGAAATGAAATAGCGCCGCCACTACGTCTGTTGCACCACTCAATTGCTACATCAATCCATGGCGCATACTAAAACACACAGTGACGTTGCGGCATCAGTTGCGCCGTTGCCCCACTACGCCTCGGAAAGCCAAAGTCACGAGATTGCCATGAGTCAAGTCTCATTTACTAAAATGTCATGATCAAGAAATTAAGTTATTTTATGATAAGTGGAAGGCAGACGATAAAGGCTTGCAAGCCAGAGATAACTAGGCTGGAGGGCTCGGGTGAGCCATCATGAAGACCTCGCTGCGTGACGAGGCACAAGACCCCCATCCAGAGGCACCACTATGGCTCGAGCCAACCAGAGCAACAGACAAGTATATGATAGCATCCATATTTCTTTCACATTTCTATTTAGCATGTCACTGGATATGATTTTATATGCATTACATGAATGAATGCACAAAGGGTGATTGAATTATTGGCAGCTTCGGTGTCAGTTATATAGTGAAAGCCACCCTCAGTAGCCTCGACCTTGGCACTCCTCGAATAAACCAGCGTCGCTAACCTATGCCGCAGAAAGACCTCTAGCGCTGGGGGCTCAACCCCAAGAAGTGCTGAGAGAGAGAGAGAGAGAGAGAGAGAGAGAGAGAGATACAAATACCCTTACACAAGAGGGCAAAGACTTCACTCTAGTGAAACAAAGACCTTCACTGCTAGGGACACGATGTTGAACACGCCGCTCCAAAGACTCTTGCATAACGAGGGCAAAAGACCTCACCCTCGTAAGAGAAAAGATATCACCTTTATGAGAGAAAAGACCTCTACCGCTAGGGAGATGACATTGAACAGCGCCACTCCAAAGACTTGTATAATAAGGGTAAAAGACCTCAATCTCATGAGGCAAAAGACCTCCACCGCCGGGGGCACAGTGTCAAACAGTGCTGCTCCAAAGACCCTTGCACAACGAGGGCAAAAGACCTCACTCTCATGAAGTAAAAGACCTCCACCATTGGGGGCAGGTGCCGAACAACACTGCTCCAAAGACCCTTGCATGACTACAGCAAAAGATCTCACCCTCATGAGCCAAAAGACCTCTTCCACTGGGGGCATGGCATCAAGGTGCAATGAGGGAAAAAGACCTCACCTTGTGAGGCAAAAGACCTCCATAGCTCCAAAGACCCTTGCACAATAAGGGCAAATGACCTTCACCGTTGAGGGAATTCACCTTATGCTGTCATAAATTATGCGAGTTGTTAGCAATGACATCCGTAAATAAGCGAGGATTTATAGATAATTTCTATCACTCTTTATTCCCATCGATATATTATTGCTTGCTTTGACGATTATAACATCTTTACGCAACTAAAGACCATCGTATAGAAGGGTAGAAAGGCCTTCATACTTGGATAAAAAAGACTCTTGCACTCAGATTTTCCTCAAGCGCATTCTACACATAATGCCACCATCAGCGGCTTGAATCAATAGGGATGCAATTCCCCTACATCTAAGGGTATCTCCAGCGCACCATCACATCAAAGAAGGTGCGTAGGAGCAAACTAGTAAAGAATTCTCATGAAACTTCTGTTGTTAGTTACTTTCTTTAATATCATATAGTTTGCTATGATGTTTAATGACACATTGTACATGGTTTAGTTTTGTATAGAAACTCACAAATGCAATGACGTGTCTACTCCCACACTCTGAAGAGACTACAGGAGTGGGGGGCTAATGATGGGATAGGCTAGTCGTTAAATGTAATAAATCCTCTTGAATGCACCGTAACTATCGAGCTTTAACTGTATGCTATTAATAAGCCATTAATCTAATGTAACTGATCATTCGTTGACCACATTAAAAGGGACAAGCTTCAATTAAGGGGGAGGACCTTCAACAGCCGGTGAACGGCCATCTCCAAGAAGCCCGGCAAAAAACACATCTTCTCTTCTTCTCTATATGTACATACCATGGCCATCTGCTTGAATCTTAATTTTGGATAAATATATGACTCGATTCTTACTTAAGTATCAAAAAGGATATATCTAGAAATTTATAGAAGAGGTTGGAATTTTTTTTTTGGATTATATAGAAAATTTATGAGTTTAGAATGAGATAGTAGAGCGGAGAATAAATAAATGAGTATGGGAAGTCTCACGATGAAAATTGAACTTACAACCTCTTAGTTATTAGATTAAGAACGATGTCACTGTACCAAACTTCTTTTCTAAGAGAGATTGGAATTTAACTAAAATTAAAAGAAATATGAATACATGAATAATAAGGTAACTGTAAAAAAAATAGAGATGAAATCAGTAAATTTTAGACATAAATTTACCATTATTTTTTCAAGTCCATTCTATTATGTAATACAAAAATATGAAATGTGACGTGAAACGACAAATGATCGAGTCGACAACTACGATGAGAAGCCCACGCAATAAGCCCACTTCGAACTGAACGGGTTGCTTGATAGGGAAAGGAGCACACTACTAAAATAAAAACTCTCATATGAGAAGAAAAGATTCAAAAATTCAATGATAACACGACATAAAAATCTACTTTAAAAGGCCTTGATTTGAATTTCACTCCGGTCTTCTGTAAATTTATATGAGATTGATTGATCAAATTGCCTTTGTTCGAGTATATATATTATTACGTCAAGCGGTACTGATTCATGGGAACATACGGTCTTTTAGCATTTTAATGAGCCAACTTACCGTTGGCATTCGCCCATTCGCGTAGCAGGTATTTTTGTATCTTCCCGGTCGAGTTCTTGGGTAGATCCCCGAGATAGACTGCGCGAGGAACCATATGACTCGGCAAACATCTGGCGCAGAACTCAACGATCTCTTCTTCATTCAGATCACTTCCCTTCCTTACCTTCACGAACGCGCAGGGCACCTGCCCATCGGATCCACTACCCGGGCATCCGATTACTGCGGCCTCCACAACCTCTGAGTGGCTCGTTAGAACTTCCTCCACTTCGAGGCTGCTCACCAACCGGCCAGGCCCCAATGCGATTATGTCCACTGCCCGGTCCTTCAGTTGAATGCCGCCGCTGGGGAGTCTAACTCCGATGTCTCTCGTGTGATACCACCCGCCACTGAATGCGTCTCGTGTTCCTTGCGGGTTGTTTAGATACCCCATCATCATTGTGTTACCCCGGAACATGACTTCGCCAACAGTCGTACCGTCGTTAGGCACACTTGTCATCGTGATCGGATCTTTCACATCGACGTCCTGTAACATAATGTTGTGAACCCTCTGGAACCCTAGTGCGGGCGAAGTGGAATCTGTTTCTGGATCCCAAGGTCTCGTGATGGCGGGGCCAAGAGCCTCCGTCATTCCGTACCCGACTTTCACGTTAAAGCCCATCTCCTTTACCCTTGTGATCACATGAGCGGCCGGCAATGGGCCGGAGACGAACACGTCCACCGCACATGGCAAGGGTTGTTCCAGGTTTACAGCTAGGGCAATCTGGTTCAGAAGTATGGGCTTACCACACAAAAGGGTCACCTTGTGGTGGACAATCAAGCTCAAGATGGCATCGGGAGATGCTGTATAATTCTCTCGGAGGCACACATTGGTGCCACCAAGAGCTGCCACGGCCCACGCAAAGCACCATCCGTTGCATCGAAACATGTCGACTGTCCAAAGGAACACCGGCGGCTGCATGATCTCAGAAAGGAAGATCATCCCTATGGAATTCAGGTAGGCTGCCCTGTGGCTGTACACGGCCGCCTTTGGAATCCCTGTGGAGCCAGAAGTGAAGTTCACCGAAATCGGTTCGCACTCATTTTTGGGCCAAACTATCTTGAAATCGGGATTGTCACTGGACGCCACCAGAGAGCCATAATCAAGGCATCCCGCAGGCAGTTCAGTCGTGCAGGACGCCCCCGGTGGGTCGAGCTCGGGGATTACCACAACGAGGAGCTTACAGGGGTGGTCTGATTCGATGGCTTTGAACAAGAGATGGATGAGCTTGTGATCCACAAAGATGATTTTGGGGTTCAGTTGCTTCAATAAAATAGCCAAAGTTGGTGCGTCCAAGCTGACGTTAAGGGCGGAAAGAATTGCACCGGCCATTGGAACCCCGAAATGCAGCTCGTACAGCGCTGGAACATTTGGTGCCAATGCTGCAGCCTGGCAGTATTAAGATCAAATCATGGCTATATGGAAAAGTGGAAAAAAAAAAGGGTGGGCAAATGTCGTGAAATCCTAGCATTCATACTGATAAGCGAAATTAATCTAAACCGTCCGACAAAACCTGTACCGGGCAACAAAATATAATTCCATCAGCAAAAGGGAATTTGGATCTAGAAATAACACGAAACGCTGAACATGCGAGCTTGCGTACCCAGGGGATGTTCATGTTCCCCATTTCCTAGAAAAATTTACAGACAGGCAAGACTGTTTATTTATGAGTTCAAATGGAATTTGAACTCTGAAGCAATAAAGGATCTGCTGGATCTCATATGATTTCAATGTAAACAAAGAATTCGGGAGGCTCAACAATCAAAAGCTGAAAAACCCTTGTCAATTTGGGAGGAGATTTGGCTTCAGAGGATTGCCTTCCACCCAACACATCATAGCTGAAAGTGTTATGCACATCTTCTTAATAATAAGTTTTTTAATTCAAAGTTTTAAAGATGATTAACTATTTTAAAAGTTTTATATTCCTTTTATAAACCGATATATTTAATTATGAATTAATTGCAGCCATTGGATTTGCGGTTACTTGTTGATATATGAAAAAGAAAAAAAAAACAAGAAATATTCCCCTCTCTGACCGTTCTGAGAACTCGGCTGTTCGCCCTTTTCTGGGATGGTAATCGGCCGCCCTTGAGCGGGTAGTCGAAAACGTGGACACTCCCGATGTCCTTAACCTGCCGACCTGCCCCGTCCCGTGATCCGGTCCACCCATTTTTATCCAAATTATAAAAAATAAAATAAAACTATGATATCGCGGGACCAGGCAGGCACGTGGATTAGAAAGTCTGACCCAGACCCGCCCGACCCGTGCACAGATTGGTTTTCTGCTTGTCCTAAAACAGGTCTGGCCAGGTGGGGCCGAGCACTGCGTGCCTGTGTTACCGTATCATCTACTCCTTTCCTCCACTCTCCTATGTCTTTCAACATATGCATATAATATTTCCGGAAAGAAAGTGTAATCAAAACGATAAAAAAAGAATATGTGAATGAGTGAATCAATCTGATCTGAGCTGGATTAGTTAGAGTCCAATAACTTATAAGTATCAGTTGGACTTCTCTCGTCTCATAAATGCACTTAATTAACCGATATAAAGTGGCTAAGGTAATCGTACCCTAAATGAAGTTTTGGATTTTAGTTGTTTGAATGAACATCATACCTAATTGGGAGGATTTCACCTATTAGTGGATTGATGCAATTCAAAGGTGTTTTAATTAGAATATGTTGGATTTATGAGATGTTGTCGGCTACCGAAAATCATGGTGATTGGCACGTATTTCACTGACTATCGAAATGTAAACAGAATAAATAAGATAATAACATGTGCATCATCAATTGATTGATTGATTGATTAGCTTTAGTGCAAGCTCCAAGTTTGCTGTTGTTTCCTTGAAGCTTCTCATTTATGGTGGGAAAAGGAGAAGTTCGAGGCGGAGACGGCACTTCCTCAGAATAATTTAGAAGAAGCAACTCCGCCATTATAGTGTGTGTGTATATATATATATATATATATGCACTTCAAAATGCTGACACGATGTCATCATCGGCAAGCCACTCTTGGAGTTATCTTGATCAAAAGTGTATGTTTTTGATGGGTAAAAGGAGACGTGATAAGATAACTCAATGGAATAGTCAATAAAATAGGCTACCAACCCACCGATCTATCCATGATCATTGATCTTCCCCTCCTTCCTCATTTCCTCCATATGCTCTAGTAAAAAATGTAAAGCTAATAAGTTATATATTCAATCTTAAATAATAAAGCCCATTGTACCCTCCTCTTCTCCATTCTATTTTTGGCTCTATCGATCTCATCACCTGTAATCGAGAATAAATAATCGAACCCACGAATCAAAAGCGCAAACAGAAAGAGAGAGAAAAGCTTGAATTCTACGGTAGTTGGCGCATTCGAAAATGGTCAAGCCTGTATTCAATAATTTGTTATTAGTGTGCGTACCACAATTCAGTAAGTACTTAACGAAAAAAAAAGGATAACTAAGAAAATAACCATTCAACAGCGTTGACGGGTCAGCGATGACTGGACACATGAAATATTTATGATACATTGTATGTTAGGTAAACATATGTTTCTACATGTGATACCCGTTTTCATTGTCTTCTCAGTGTAGAGTTCCACTCAAGAGGAAGTACATGAAAGCTGCATTTTCTCGAGTGCTGAAAATGGCATTCACAACTTCGTAAACTAACACTTCAAAACGTATTGGGGCAAGCATAAGTAAAGACCTAATAACACAACGTGCCCATCTATGGCGTCAATGTGGATCGATGTATCGGATCTAACGTTGCAAGTGCACTTTGTTTTTTTTTTTTCCCTGGTAAAAAGATTTAACATCTTAATCAAGCATAAATTTTGGTATTTTTTTAAAGTTAACACTAACTTCTGCCCCCATTAACTGAAAGTCATTTTACTTTTGATAAATCAAAGATGTGCCCGGTAATTTGGTCCGACGTAACCGAAATGGGGGGCTGACCAATGATCCCGCCGACGCTCCACTTCAGCCGATCGGGGATGAATATTCTCAATCATATGCTTCGTTTACTTTTCCAATCCGGTCAGTGCTCTACATGGCATGTCGGGCTTTGATTTGCGGGGCTACTAGGTCACTAATTAATCACGCATAAAAAGTATTGTAGGTCTCTATATATACGATAAATTTATATATAATATAGGTACCACTTAATTTTCATTCGGATTTTACTTGTTTATTTCTTCCACATAAATGTGGGGAGCAAGTTTTGTTTATGGATTTTCCTGTAATATAAAATAAACAAAAAAACTTTATGATTATATAAATAAATTTAGTTTGATTGATATCGATTTGAAGTAGGTGTGTTCATCAATTACGGAATATGACCCGTGTCAATTACCGTAACCCAAAAGCTGAAGAGTTTTGCCCAGCTTGCGATCATACTGCCCAACCCTTCCTCATAAGTTAATGACGGATTTTTTAAGGGCATATTTGGACTAGTACTGTGCCCATTCATCTATAGTCCAACCTTTTAAGGTTGAAAAATAAAGCATGTCTATTCATATGCTATTGAAAATCCAAGAAATTGCTTGAACAATTATGAAAATTTCTCATTTTCCATAAACTATATAAAACTTTCAATATCCGTTTAAATATATATGACGTTTATTTTTTTTAACAAAATATCACGATTACTAACGGCGGTAATTCTTTCCGTTAACTGTTGACATGGCTCGTCGATATCTCGCCTGCCTTTGACATGCCGTAGCTTATAAGGGGGTGCCATGCATACACGAAAAAAGTGTCAGGCGATCAACGCCACGTCAGCCGTTAATGAAAAAATTAACGTTGTTAGTACTTGTACTATTTTATGAATAAATTATAAATAAGTCAATGTTAAAGGTTGTGTATATTTTAGAGAATTTTATACAACGCTATATTCATAATAATCGAATATAGAAGTTCATATTTTCACATCAAAAGCGATACCGTTAAGCGACATCATCTTTATCCGTATACTATCATTTTTTTTTCCGTAAAATAGGAGGACCAAAGCTCTTCGACATACTATCATTTGGACAGCACAAGACGTGCAGAAATCTATGGTTTTCTTATGTTTCTATAGTTATTATCATTTATTTTAACAAAATACAAATATTAAATGAGATTACCTTCTTCGCATTTTTTTCACTTAGGCTGAATTTAGCGATAATTAATTATTAAAAAGAATTACGCATTCGGCAAAGTACATACGTATATACATATATATATGTGTTAAAAAGAACATTGCATATATATGTATGCGGTAACACATGGAGTGACTGGACTGAAGTTGCTAGTGCGCTTTCATCAAAGCGTCAAAAACGGCGGACTCTGTCCGCAGAAGACACATGGTTGACTTTTCACGGTTGACTCCACCGCACAGGACTTTTTTTTTATTTTTTAATTTTTTTTTATGTATCACTTAATATCTGGTAACATTTTAGGATCCATCTAATATATGATCAAATAAGATTGGTCGATACATGGCAAACTTCTTTCTATGAAGCATATCCATCATCTACTTACAAGATTCAGATTTGAGATGACACGGATGAAAGACAGCGAACCGACAACAAAATTTGGTCAAGATAGGTCGGTTGCATGTTTGTCCTAATTTGAAGGATGCCCTAGCTAATGAATGGCTAGAAAGAAATTTCGGTTAGGAATATGCTAGCCAGTGCAAAATAAAAAGACAAACGGGAGAAAATGGGCTCGGTGAGGCTTATCGTACGTCCTCTATATGAGAATAAAAAAAAGATTATGATCTCGATTCTCATTCTTAGAGATCATATATCCCCGGTTTCTTTTATCCTTCTTGACTTGTCGGCATCCATTATAACCTACTAGAAATTAAAAAGGACAGGAAAAAAAAAATCTCTTCCCTAGTTCTCGCCAAATTTCTTATCGGTCTATAGCATTCGATTTGGTTAAATTACATTCTGAAGATAAGATTGGGTGGCTATGGATCAAGTTGTAGCGACTGAACTCTTTGCCGATGATGGAGTAGTAGTCCACATCGCAGTTCATTCAAGAAAAGATACCACCGAGCAAGTGATGAGCACACAGCGCCTTATCTAGCGAAGCTCATGCGGTTTAGTCATTTCTACAGCGTAGCATCGTAAGGGGATGGAGGGTCGGGGGATGAGAGGACTTACGATATCGCCACGCGAGACGTTTAGCTGGCTGAGAGCGGAGGCTAGACGCCGGCATCTTTGGTAGGTCTGTCTCCAAGAACATCTGAAGGCGCTGCCATAGACAATGGAGGTCTTGTCGCCATGGACGGCCGCTGCCCTTTCCAGGAAGCTTACTGGAGTCAATGGAACGTAGTTTGCGGAGCACTCCATGAATCTCTCCATCTGTCTCTCTTCGGTCAATGATCCGAGTCTATGGGTTATGGGCAATTCCAATGACTGTCCTTCCCATTATATAGAGAGAAGACGGTGGCTCGTAAATAAATCTACAGACGGTATTGAGAGTAGCCTTCACGTCAAGGCTGAAACCGAGGCTCACGACTATAAAAAGAGATTAAATATGAACAAATTATCAGTTAAGTGATGGACGTAAGAGGAAAGAGTGTTGGAAGGGGGTAACAATAGTTGTCTCCAAAGCAATTTTATATGCCCGAAAATTTGATTATGTGAATGTAGAGTAAATTTGGTTAAATTTTGAGGGCTTTTTTGGGCCACGTGTTAATAGATTATTAAAAATCACCCCTAATTTCTAAAATAAAAAAAACTCTAACTATTCCAATTTCGAGTATTAATTAATTCAAATGATTTAAAATGGTTTTTGTTAAGCCAAAAAAAAGTTTAAAAATGGTTTATCTTAAACATTTTTGCTTATCCTTAAATATTTATCTTAGTACCTAAAATCCCCCAAATTATGTTGTAATCAATTTTATTGATAAAATGGGGTTTATGTATTTTATATATTGTCCATTTTATAAAATTATTAAAAGTTAAAACAGCACATCGATGAGCACATTTATTCTTCTTCTTTTCTTTCCTCTCTTTATGGCAAGGAAATAAATTAAAGTGCCCAATTGAGCATTGCACAAAGTGGCAAGTGATGATATGATATGAGATTTATCTCTTAGTTGCTTCATGCATATCTTTTAAATTAAAAAAAATATTCTATAAAAATATAATATAATAAGATAATATTACTTTTTTTAATCCGATGTCAATAATTTCTTAATAATTATTATTATCATCTTTTCCAAATCCCCTCGCGACCAATGGATGACCTCGTGTTTCAAGTATAACAGGGAAGAGGCCAAAAACAGGGAAAAAGAATAATTTCCTTTTGTGTTTTTTTCTTCTTTTTGGCCTGAATCGAAATGTCCCTTTCAGAGTCAACACATGACCCTGTTTAGTCGTCAGTATTTATCCGAATACAATAGAATATTGCATCCTTTTGGCCAAATAGGAATTAAATATTATACTTTTTTTTAGTTCTTTCCTTTTAAAAGAGTAATTTGGCGAAGATCATAAACAAGTCTACCTATACCTTTTGAATAATCGTGCCAGTGTCTCTAAATTCAATTTAAAAAAAAATTCCCCATATCGTATTAGATAAAGATTAAAGAGGTTATTTTTTTCTTCAATTAATCAGTTCAAAAGGGAAAAAAAAAAGCGAAGTGGTTCTGGGAAATGGGTTACTGTCACCCAGTGAATTGGATTGGATATACTATATGATGAAATCGTCTCTCTGGACAAATGGGAATTGACTATTTCCTTGGATTTGATCAATGGCCAATCTTTCTAACAGGAAAATGTGGAATTTCTGGGGAAGTTTCCTGCAACTAAAAAAACAATAGAACACGTAATCTGGATTTGGAGGATGATCAGCACATGGTGTCGTGGCTTTGACGACGAATATACAAATATGTATTGTAACAAAAGCAATCGAAGTAAAAATCAAATACGGTGAAACCCCTGGATTCTCCGCCTCTTTATTGCTCCCAGCATGGGTGACTCGGGACAGCTCAGATTTAGCATTGATATGGGGTTACAGCTCGGTGCAGACTGTGCCGTGGTGAATACATGTGCCAGTCGATTACCAGTCTCCATAAAATTGGGCTTCTAACTGCTTGACTGATCAAAGTGTGGCTAGACGGTATAATTTACAATTAAACTGATAACATGCAATAAATCAGATGTAGAATTTGAAACTTTTAAAATTTGATGTATGAAAATAAACAGTAAATCATAAACTATATAATATATGATAAATGGATCAATTGGTATACAGTGCGGAACACTATTGGCATAAAAAAAATCATCTGCTTTGGAGGTCTCTAACAAGAAGACAAAACCAAAACCAGTATTGACGCGACAATTTCGGCATTTTCTTATTGTTTTAATTGGGTGACTTCTTCGAAGAATTTAAAGACGTGTGCAATTTATAATCGGCGGTCCTCACATGCATGTAATTGGAGAATGTCTAGAGGGACTGTTCATTTTTTTAAAATTAAAAAAAATACAAATCGTGCTAGAAATATTGGAAATTGCAGCATAAAATAGCAGTAATTTGCACGATGTATCAATCATTCAGAGATACCCATAAGCCGAAATGGATTTGGGTGGGCTTGGGAGCCATCGCCCCCTTCCACACTCCAGAGAAAATAAGTAATAAGATTTTACTTGGTTTTATTTATTTTCCTTATTTATTTAATTCCATCCGTTCATCCCTGTTAATAAGTTGTGACATGGATACACACCATTAAATGTTACTTACCCTTTTCGCCGATTACTATTTACTATTTTTCCAACATACACGCTTAATCTATTCAAAACCCTAAGTCCAATCACCGCCCCCGCCGCCCATCCTGCCACCGCCCCCGTCGGCCGTCCTTCCTGCCGACGGACGTCCGTCAATTACTTGCATACACTTTAGTTACTTCACAATTTACGCATATCATCATGTCTACCATCCTGATTTTTAGGTCAGCTTGCTCAATCTCCCCGTGCAACGCATGGGTCATGTGCTAGTCCTCCCATGTTTGGCTGTATGGGAAGACTAAAAGCTTCAAAGTCCTCTAGTTCACTCACTATTAAATTTGTCAAGCTGGCAGAGACTATTTCGCTCAAGAGCAATCTCCTTCTCGGTTAAAAAACTTAAAAAGGATTATAATAAAAAGTTAACGACGGATAAGTTATTCATACGTAACATTTCAATGCCCACATTTTTTTATCTCTTCGATTTGAAAGAATACGGAGGGTTAAGGGTGAATTTTACAATAAACCACTCCGATGTATTAGGTATAATAGTCGATTTACATTATTCAACCCCCATTTTCCCTTCCTTCTTAATGCCATCCAAATAAGGATTATATAGGTATTCATTATCACCCCCATAACCCCTACCTCTCCTCCCCTCCCCCTACATAACTATCCTTAACCTTCCTCTCCAATTCCCTCAATCCAAACATACTATAATTTTATATTTGGTAGGAACAAATGGAGTGGAACGGAAGGAAATGAAATTTAAAGAGTAAATTCATTATTCTTTTATTAATTATACTTTTAAAAGTTACTATCATGCATTCCATTTGATAGCCCTAGTTTACTATGGTGGAATGAGCATTCTCCCTTTAGAATTTAGGAACGGTCATTCAATCATAGTTTTTAAAACCGGACCGGGCCGGAAACCGGTGTAATCATAGGTTCATGGGTCAGACCGGGGGTTCAATGAGTTGAACCGCATGTTTAATAAATAATATTAATAATATAATATTACTAATAAATTTACATAATATCATAATTTGAATATGATTTATAAAAAAATTATTAATATAACTATTATATTAAACAAAAGTTTAATATAAAATATGAATATAAGTTTAGTAAATAAAATACATACATTATAATATATATTTTTTTAATTTTAAGTCGGCCGGTTTTCTCATAGGTTCAATTAGATTTACCGGTCGGACCAAAAACCGGACGTTCAATTGGAATTTTTCTCTTTAAATGTGCAATTGGATTTTTTGTAGGAACCGAACCAGGTGAGTGGTCGGTTCCCGGTCGAACCGGTCAAATCGGTCGGCCCGGTCCGGTTTTTAAAACTATGCATTCAACTATTTTTTTAATTTTCTTAATTCTATTTATTTTTGTTCAATTGCATGTGTAAAATGCTTATACATCACCCATCGTGGGCATGGTCGAGTGGTTCGGCACTCATCATCCCAATAGGAGGACTCGAGTTCGAGTTCCACCTGCGGTGATGAGCTCTTAACCCCTTAAATGGGCCGACCTGGAGCAATCCGGATTAGTTAGCTGGATAAAGTCCAACTGAATACCGACCGTTTCTACCAAAAAAATGCTTATACATCTTTTATATTTATTTCTTTTCACATTTTGCTAATTTTCCTTAAAAAATTATTTTAAATAAAAAAGAAACATAAGAATAAAAACAAATGTAAATGAACAAGATTTAAAAAAAAATTCTGATTCAATCCCCCTGTCTCGTTCTTGACCGTCCAATGTTTCCGTCCCTCTCGTCGCTCTTCTCTCTCTCTCTCTCTCTCTCCCTCTCTCTCTCTCTCTCTCTCTCTATCCTCTCCACGAAACCCATCTACACTCTTCTCTGGTCCGTCTTAAACTCTCGATTTGTCCCCTTTGGTTTAGGTTGACTTTCAATCAACGTCTCTGATTCTCTTAAAGGCCGAGAGGAGAAGGTTAGGGCTTGAGGGTAGTGGAGATGCAAGCTGCAAAATGAAGGAAGTAGACCTGGTCAGAAAATGATAGGAGTGGTTGTATAGTCCAATAAGGACATGGAAGTGAAGGAAGGGGTATTTTGTTCATTTTTTATTTTATTTTTTATTTTTACTTTTATTTTATTTTATT
The DNA here is from genome assembly GCA_900174645.1 of Sonneratia alba. Taxonomy (NCBI): domain Eukaryota; kingdom Viridiplantae; phylum Streptophyta; class Magnoliopsida; order Myrtales; family Lythraceae; genus Sonneratia; species Sonneratia alba. The sequence continues at coordinate 3,737,456 of FWPY01000031.1, forward strand.
TTTTATTTTTGAACACTATTAATTCCAATCTCAATTTGTTAAAGATTTAAAAGTAATAAAATAAGCAGAATGTACGAGAATGCACTAAACTATGAATCGATTAGTGATCATAGGGTTTAATTTCACCTAATCTGTTCTTAATCAGGTTCAACTCTCTTGCACTAAGTTAATCACTAACTATTATCCTAAAGTCATATAATATCTCTATTAACCTCTTTAAGTTAATCACTAACTATTATCCTAAAGTCATATAATATCTTTATTAACCTCTTTATGTGATGAGAACGTGCTTTTCATAAGGGTAATAAGTTACTATCTAGAAAGCCAACTAAGTACTAACTCTAATTGGATATCTATGGTGATGATCAATCAATATCTCCACCTCTTGATGTAAGTTAACCTAAATTGTACTCACGCTATTTCCTAGCTAGAAATCCAACTGAGTAATGACTATAATTGGATGGCTAAGGTGATGATCAGTCTCTTGGTTGCACCTCATGCTATAACTCCACCTCTTGATGTAAGATATCCTAAACTATACTATCACTGGCATGATTTAATTCGAATTCCCCTTTCAAGTTTATCAATCTGTCATCTTCTTTTTAATGGGTCATCAAGGCAAACAAAAAAAAAGTATACTGAACAAGATAATATAAATAGCATTCAACCTTCCAAGATACATAAAATTGAAAAAAAAATCACGAATTAAGAGTCGAATACACCATAGCTATTTTTACTCCGATTTTAATTCCTTTGTGAATTAGTCATTTAAGATACTATGTTGGCAAGATTATCACTGTTGCCAAGCGTGCAAATACCTCTAAGAATTGTAACAAAGAAGCCCATGCAAAGTTATGCAGCGACATCCAACCCTCGATTTAGAAAATTTGTCAGGCAAAATTGATAGGTCAATCCAAGGCAAGAAAATATATAGTGTGATTTGATTAATGAAAAAGTGGAGAAATATATAATATTTTACCGATTTTCCTGAATTTAAATATGCGCATCCCCGAGTCTATCTCTCCAACTAGGTTACAATAATGGACAGGTTGACAGTTAGCAAAATTGATCGATCATCACCCTAAGAGCGAATTTCCACCACCACCACCATATCCTTTCGGTGCAAGATTCTTGGGTGGTCTAGCAGTAACGGAGAGGTTGAAATTATTGTATTTAATAAGTATTTTAAATGGTAGAAAAAGTAAGTATAATATTATAATATTTAATATTGTATAAAATTACTATACTATCATTTCTCTCTCTTCTCATTCCTTCACTATTGATAAAAAAAAATTGGCTCAACAGTCAATAGTTGAGCTATAAGATCAAAATTATTCATTTTTTAATAAAATAATAATCTTATTTATAAACTGGACCGCGTGGCCCAAAGTACGAAAAAAATATGCTCGTGCCAAGGTGATTCGGACCCATGTTTTATTGGGCCAAGACAAAAATATTTTGGTGCCATGTGAGCCCGGTAAAAAAAAATACAGTCCAACTTGAATTGCCCGATCTAATTCCGTCCGGGAAGTTGATATAAAAACCACATGAAGTCGGATCTTTCCATTTGATTTATCTTCATAGGATGAATTATTCGTCATTATTCTGAATTACTAACGTAGTGCGTTCATATTTTGTGCCTTAACACGTTTAAACACATGTAAGGTGCCATATTAATAAATCTAAAAATATGAAAAAAAATAAAAGAATGAAGAAAAAATTAGGAAGAAAACGTGTGAATTGAAATTTGAAAGCAAATAATGTTATAAAATTTAAAATAAAAGTAAATTTATTAATAAATAAAATTGGGAAAACTATAATAATTATAAGTATAATTCAAGCAAATAAAAGAAATTAAAGCACTAGAAATAAAAATAAAATAAAATAATTCAGAAAATTAATAAGTAAAATTTTAAGAAATGAAATTAAGTTCATAAAATCAAACAAATAAATAATTGGAGAAATTAATAATCCAAAAACTTTAGTAAAATTCTAAAAAAAATGTAGTAAAATGCCTATTGGTAATGGCCCAGGCCTAGCCTGTAACAAGTAATAAGCCCAAATGCAGTAGGCCCAAATTAACGACTCTCCAGCCTTCACTCGTCACTGTCCTTTCCACATTAAAAATCAGAAGCAGTAAATTCAAAAAACGTTTTTACCCTAAAATTTTCCCCCTTTCATTTCGCACCACAAACTTTTACTCAATGCCAAATTAGTCAGTGATATCTCGGTTTTGACCGCATTGTGTTATTTTCATCCTAGTGCTTTCTACTGTGTTAGCAATGATGTGATACTTTGATGGCAATTTTCAGTTAATGTTTTGCATAATAGGAAGATATCAATTTCCAAAAGTAAATTACAAATTATACCGTTCGCATGTTTGTATATTAGCAATTCAAAATATTGAACCAATAATATTAGTATTATAAGTTACTGAATGTATAAGGTAAATATAACAATTTGTTACGGCACTTTGCAATAGGGCTCAAGGTTAGTATTATAACGTCAATTGCAATGCAAAGTCATAATTGAAGTTTTAAGGCGTATGTTTCAAACATCAATAAGTACAAGGAGCAGAATGGTCTTCTAGATAAATTTTAGGGTATAAGATTAAATTTTCGGATTCCCAAATCGGGAATCCCCGCAAAACCCTACTGGCCAATCCTGCGCGGTTTGTCTTGCATCATCAATCAATCATTCAAGCCGGCGACGACGTAGAGGACGACGTAGAGGACGACGGAGAGGGGGGAAAATGGGAAAAATTCCACCTTCTTTCCGATCTGCAATCTCCACAGCTCTCATCAAGAACCCATCTTCGTCTTCATCTTCCGTCGCCGTAGCGCCGGTGAAGAAACCCTGGAGGCCCCCGGCAAAGCTCAAAACCTCGAAGAAATCCTCCAACACGAAAGTTAACCCTGTTCCAGAGCCGCCATCCCTGTTCAAGTCCCCGAGCCTCTCGGAGGCCAAATCCCTCTTCAGTTCGTTGGTCTCTACTCCTAGAAGGACGCCGGTTGACCCCAACGCACTGCTCCAATCCTTCCTCTCGATCTCCACCGTCCAAGACTCCATAACCCTCCTGAACTACGCCACCAAAATCCTCCCTTCCTTCTCCCCCGACCGGTCGACTTTGCATGCCCTGCTCTTGAGCTCGTGTAAGGCAGCGGATCCCAACCTCGAGCCCGTTCATTCGGTGCTCAACTTGATGGTCAATAAAGGGTTCCCACCTAATCAAGTCACTGCGGACATCTCCGTGCGGGCTCTGTGCTCTTCAGGCCGAGAGGATGACGCGATAGAGCTCATCCGCGAGCTCGCCTTGAAGCACTCCGCGCCTGATACTTACACCTACAATTTCATGGTAAAGCATCTCTGCAAATCCCGAGCTTTGAGCAGCGCTTATAGCTTTATAGACGAGATGCGGAGCTCGTTTAACATGAAGCCAAATTTGGTCACTTACACTATCTTGATCGATAATGTCTGCAACAGCAAGAATCTGCGTGAGGCAACTCGATTAGTGGATGTGCTGAGGGAGGAAGGATTTAAGCCCGACTGCTTTGTCTATAATACAATAATGAAGGGGTACTGTATGCTGAGTCGAGGAGGGGAAGCAATCGCTGTGTATAAGAAGATGAAGGAGGAAGGGGTGCAGCCCGATCTCGTGACTTACAACACTTTAATTTATGGGCTGTCGAAGTCGGGCAGAGTCAAGGACGCGAAGCAGTACTTGGACCTGATGGTGGAATCAGGTCATTTTCCTGACGCAGTGACTTACACTTCCCTGATGAATGGGATGTGCCGGGAAGGTGATGTGAAGGGGGCCCTGTTTCTATTGGAGGAGATGGAGGCTAAAGGATGTGAACCCAATTCTTGCACTTACAACACCCTGCTTCACGGGCTCTGCAAGGGGTGGCTGTTGGACAAGGCCATGGAGCTTTACGTGATGATGAAGAAAGGAGAAATGAAGCTTGAGACAGGGGCTTATGCTACTTTTGTTAGGTATCTTTGTCGAAGTGGGAAGGTTGCGGAGGCTTATGAGGTGTTTGATTATGCAGTTGAGAGTAAGAGCTTGAGTGATGTCGCAGCCTACTCGACCCTCGAGAGCACGCTCAAGTGGTTGAAGAAGGCCAGAGAACAGGGCCTTGCTGCATAGCAAAACTGTAAGTGCGCATCGTGATTCTTTTATGATTTAACTGAGAGTTGTCTTCACTTAACAAATGGTTCTTAGTTCATTATCTGGATTGGGCAAATATATTGCTGCTGCAAGCTATAGGAAAGTTGATAATTGGGTAAATTCAGGTTGAAGACTGCTCTTGATATGTGCGTGCTATGGATACATGGACAAATCAATTAAAAAGAAAGAAAGAAAGACAAACCTTGAAGTTACTGATGTTTGTTTGTCATTTTCGATGTCCAGCAGCTGTGTATTATGGAATTCTGTGAGATTTCAAATGAAGGTATGCAGTCTTACCGTCTTTCTGCCTTGACAAGATGGAGAGCTATCCTTTTAGCTGCAGAATTTCGCTCTGAGGATTGCAGGACTGAAACTTGTGGAGAATTTGGGAGATTCTTGGCTTAGGCTTGGTATGAAAGAGATTCTATTAGATCATGATATTGACAATTGTGGATGACTGTCAGCCGGCAGTTATTTTTTGTCTAGTTGGCCCCAGCTGTATCTAAGATTTTGCCCAATTAAGTTGAGGATAGCTGGATGCCTTCTGAGTTGAATCCTTTAGCTCGCTATGGGGATTGGTAAGTTCTCTTATCTCAAGATGCTGCATTTGGTGACTTCTTGTGGCTGGACTGCCTTCAGTACCAGTCGCTACTGCAAATGGTCTTCTACTATTGTACATGTCACAAATGTTGCTCTCTATGACAGAAGAGTTCTTGTCTATTTGTGAACTTACCTTAGTGAGTTATTTCAGGACAGTTCCCCGGGCACGGATGCAAGCGTGTTGATTTTCTGTAAACTTCTTGAACCTATGAAAGAAATGTCGTTGTATTGAAGATTATTCTTTTGGAAATGAGCAGAACAATGGATTGTGCAGTGACATCTGAATTTCTAGGAATGGTTAGACCCTCTCCTCTCCTTTTAATGGGGGAATGACCGATGAGACTCCTGCTACACACCCACCTATCATCCATCTGTAGTGAAAGTGTTCGATACCATTTTCTCAATGAGTTTACAATGGCTTCTCATTATGTCATCTTCTCTTTTATTAGTTAGTGTTAATTCATATTTTTGAAATGATGTAATATTTTTATTGATGTATCCAACAACCAATGATTGAGCTTAACCACATCAATTATTCAATTTGATATATCCTAGGGTTGAACCTAAGCCTTGAATGCTAAGAATTATTTCCAGGGACTCTGCGATGGAAAGCTCAGATTGGCCGAGCCCGAGCCCACGCAAACGGATTTTGCTATTGCCTCTCTCTCAAGGCCATGAGTATGTTGAGGCATGGGACCCAACAGTAGTTCATTGCCACCCTTCTTAGCTAAAAAAATCTTGTCATCAAGTCTTCTCAGTAAAGAAAAAACAGTTTGTCGTTGTGGGCAAGAGAGCTTTGTCTCAGTGGCTCTGTTCAACTCAAATCTTTGTTTTCTTCTTTCTAATGAATATGTTCGACTCAACTCTAGTTTAGTCATGATTCAGTAAATCGGATTTTTGATTGGTATGGAGCATGCTTGGGGATTGAGTTTTCACAAGATCATGACTAAACAGGTTGGCTAATATGATCCTCGGATCGGCTCACTGTTCCTCCTACTCCAGATCCCTTGTGACAGACACGGAAGTTGGAACTAAGTTTGAGAAGACATTGTTTGTGGAACCTAATCCTTATGCTGATCGGATGATATGAGGTTAATTCAATTATGAATAGGGCTATCGTCTTTTAACCTTCCAGTTTGGATATCAGTTTGGCCAATCACTGGACGATTTTCAGCGAATTATGGACTCATACACTATAGTTAAAGTCCTTCTTCCCGTGGGAGCCGGCTTTGCCATCGGAGCGACCATATTCTCACGGTTGCATACCTCTTCTTCATCTTGTGCTTTTTTAACATTAGTGCAATGTTTCTGCTCTCACTCCAAACAGCTAGGGGGGAAAATCGAGCTGAACAGAACCAAAGGGTGCCCTTACCTATAAATTCTGAGTAAGAGAATTCCACGGACATATACGAGCTGGCATTGCTGCAACCTGCTGCCCCTCCACCTTGCATGAACTTGTCCTCTGAGTACATTTTGTTCCTTTGCCTTCATTACATGTGCAATCATTGCTCACTTGCAATATTATTCAACTGCAAATAGATACTGCAAGATATTATTAAGAACTCTGCCCCCCTTGCCCCTCATCATAGAATCATTAGCTTCCTTTTAAAAAAATATCTATACAAAAAAAGACGTGAAGTATATATATATATATGTATATATATATGTATATGTATATTTCTTCTTTTAAAAATATCTATATTTCCTTTAGTGCACGCCCCACATAGGACGACTGTTTCAAATGCGGTCCAATAATCCATTTGAGTCCTTTTCGATGTCCCTCTTTCACCTAATGTTTGGTCCAGTGGTTGATTTATGTCCCTTCACCAGCCAAGACCAAATTTATGCTATTGTTAAACCCGTTGATCCAAGAAAGTTCCCTCGATAATAATGACTCTCTTGTAACTAACTGGGTGCAACATATTTTTGGTACGGGCAAGTGTGTGCGGTCTAAGTTGAGACTGAATCACCCCTTTGGGATGTTCATCTATCTAATTTGACTTACAGTGAACAACGAAGCAGATACTTTGTTGGCGATATTATGTCGACTAGGGGCTAATCCATTGTCCAGGAATTTAGTGGCAATATAATGCCTTCGGTAGTGGTGCTCCGCACCTACACTTCATGCAGGAAAATTTCTTTTCCATACATAGGTTTTCTGAAGCCAACAGTGATATATCGAATACCAAAATCGAACCAATCCCGACTGTCGAGGATAATACCTTGCCTTTACGTCTCTGTACTACTCCACTTATGAAGCCTTGATTCTTGGAATTGCACGAGGATCCACGTGCTGTCTGCAGTCCGCGGTACGGCTAGAACGACTGAATGCCCATTCCGTGGCCTTCAGAAAGCAGACAACCCAGTCACTGCCAGCTCTCTGTGTTCACGAACTAACGTCAATTCCATTGATATGATTTAGATTCTGCTCAATGCGATGGTGAGCTCCATTGATTGATTGTCCCCTTCCCCAAATGACAAAACCAGAAAGAACTAAACTTGTATACTTCCCTGCTCCATTGCCAAGAATTATAATAAACCCAAAAAGGGCACAGCTTGTTGGCCCGATGTCGAGCAAGATCGTCAGAAAGGTAGTGTGTCCCACATTGCCATCACATGCCTTTCTGAATCTTTCGCCAACAAGTGTCCCCTATATATTCTTTTACGAAGTCCTATTAGCTCATTCACATCCCGAACCAAAGGAGTTCCGATATTGATCCAAACGAGCAAAGGAGCTCACCAGTTCAAAGAAAAATGGCAGATTTTCCAGGTGTTCACCCTCCCGTTAGGTCCGTCAGCTTGCCCACAAGGTTACAGCCCGAATCTCTTAAGGTTGTCTCCGAGCTCAAGCAGCTGAAGAGCTACCGTGGTTCTTGCACCGCCAGGGCAATCCAGGAAAAGATGGCAAGCCTGGCAACCATCTTCGTCTGGGTCCGAGAAATGTTGAGCTCTCCTCTAACCCAGAAAGCTTTCGCGAAGCCCAGAAGTGGGGAACTCGTGGATGGGGCGCTTGATGAGTCCATCACATTGATCGACGCATGCGGGCACGCGCGAGATTTGCTGTCGACATTAAGAGAGCAGGTTCGACAAATTCGGTCTTCACTCCGGAGAAGCGGAGGAGGAGCGAATTTCTCCTGCGTCGAGAGGCAGATCAAGAGCTTCATCTGCTTCAGGAAGAAGGCCAAGAAGGAGGCCGCGAAGCACGTTAGGGAGCTGAAGAAGGCCGGCGACAGCATTAGCTCTCCTTCCGCGGAAGAAGCAGATAGCTCCCACCTGGCAATAGTAATCCAAGTGCTGAAGGATGTCAACGACATCTCCGGGTCTGTCGTCAAAGCCCTCTTGGAGTCACTGTCGACCACGAAAGTCAGTCCCAAATCCATCGGCGGATGGTCCCTCGTCTCGAGGCTGATGCTCGCTTCCCACTCTCACTCCCTGGAGGAGAGGGTAGGGTGGTTGACCGAGGTGGAGAGCGTTGACTCCACCCTCTGCTCCATCTTGCGGAGCAAAAACGACACGGATTCCGACATCAAAACGACACAGAAGAGGCTGGAGGATCTTGAGTGCTGCATCCTAGGGTTTGAGGAGGGCTTGGACAGCCTCTTCAAGTGCTTGATTCAATATCGAGTGTCTCTCCTCAACGTACTAACATTTTGAGAATTCGACGGCCCGTGTCTTGTGCCGCTGTGGAGGATCGAATCTTTGTACGAGATCCCTGTAGATCAAATATTCCCATATGGAATGCCGATTTCGCACATATTTTGGGTCCTCGGTTCATGGCCTAGATCGGATTTAGGTCTTTAACATTGAGAAGACCCTCACTTCTTACCTTGCTAAGTGGTGGTAGGAGAAAATATCAATGAATTGATACGTGATACAAACAAGTAACCGTTATCCATTGTGCCCATAGTTTACAATATTTGATTCAGTCTTACTAATTGTTTTTCCCACAATCCTATGTCAATTTTCCAAGTAATAGTTGTACGTTGTTTGAACTTGAGAATAGCCTTTTAAAAAAGAAATCGTTCAAGATTCCTAACCATATAAATATGCCATTGATTTCTCAATTATGAAACAATCCATGAACTTATAAATAGAAAGAGGAGTCTAAGGAGTCCGAGGACCACATTCTCTGATGTTGAGGTCGGAGGACTAACATGCACTTTCTGCGAGGGTTTTGGGGCCAATTTCAGAGCCCGCGCTTTTTTACATGTTGATCTTCGAGGATTACCCCTTTTCCCAAACCTACTTCAATATTCTCCGACCTCTGTCGGATGTGAGAGACTATGTACACTTCTTGACCGGTTTATACAATCGAAGATCTGATTTTTGAACACACATCTTTTGGGTAAAGATTACTTATATTGACGTACTTGAATTCATGTAATTATGGAACCGATACTTGCATTTCGTAGGCTGTACCGAGCTTCCTTCTACTAAGGGTTATTTCTAAACTCTTGTACAAGAAATGCTGGATCGTGGATAGTCCCAAGATACAATATATTCATAATCCCAACAATTGAAGTGTGAGGTCGATTTTCATACACGTTACAACACTGAGGACTCGACATTCAAATTGCTACTTTGTGTTCTACTAAGCAAAATACACGAGACTTTCCCATTAGATAATTTATTACTGTAATACCCCTGCAGTTAACAAGTTTGCATGTAAGCCATCAAGCCTTTGTCTGCCTTACAAATGCCCCAAGATCCCGTTGAAAGTTTTCCCGGATGATCTGTAATACGTGCAGACATGAGACACGTGCAGAAGAATTCCACTAATCCAATGGATTCTATTATGCCCTCTGACCCTAAATGAAACCTCGGCAAGCCCAAAAAAGGGATTAAGATTGTTGTTAATTCCCAGCTAATGAATCCAACCCACATGCTAATTAATCATTGCGTCACCCTAAATCCAGCCAGTGAGCAAGGACGACGCGGGAGTCCTTCGAGGTTCTATGTACGGTCGTCACATGTGGAATTTCAAATCCAACATCAATGTTCGGTTTGAGCACCGCGAGACAAAAATTGGTCTGTTGCTTTTATCATCAGGGTTATTCCGAAAATTATAAAATGAATATGAATTTTGATAATTACAAATAAAGTGGTCGTAAAATAGGACTTCTAAGAGTTTTTAGACATAAATATCACACCGATCATAGTTCAATCCGTGGTACAAGCATCGGAATTCAAGCGGAAAACAAGCGCCTCACGGCCAACCAGAGGCACCAAATCGAGTCCAGAGGGGACATTTTGATCGTAAAATTGAATGCTCTGTCAACAGGATGCATGGGAGATGACTTTGTTGCTATAACCTCTTTCACATGGTCACATGGTGCAGGGGGAGACAGGGGGGGGGGAACAAGTGTGCATACAGAGTCCCAACATGTCTCACACGTGGCGATAAACTGAGGAGTACGTGATCGATGCTGCGATAGGAGAACAATAAGGTTTTCATTTAACTTGATCTTAAAAATTTGTACATGTAACAAGCAAGTGAAGCGATATATATATTGTATAAAATATCACTATATATATTTTTTATAATAATGTTACCATAGTGGATCAACTAGCAAATAAGTCGGATGGCCCTGGAAAATATTGGTGGGGGACAAGCATAATCACCTTCACATGCAAGGAAACAGGAATCTTTCACGATGATTTTTCCTTTCATGATTGTAGGTGCATCATACCACTACAAGAAGAATTCTCTTTATCTTGGCTGTTAGTACAATATCACAGTGGACCAAACAGTTGCAATGAAGTGCAGTACAGAAGGAGCTGAGCCGTGGCGAGCAGCAGCAAGGGATGGCGAGGAGCTAGGGAAGAGAAGAAGCTGCAACGGCGAGCTGGTGTTATCCAGGCTGAGGAAGAACAGGGGCAGGGCCGAGTTTGAGGAGGAGAAAACCGAGCAGCTGAAGAACGGAGCAAAAGGCGTATAAACAGGAGCGAGCAGCAGCACAGCGAACACCAACAGAACAGCTGCAGGAGGAAAAACTAAGGAACGGCATTAGCACAGCAGGTCGAGCAGGGATGGTCGACCAGAAAGAGCAGATATTAGGTGCTGAACGAAATAGCACAGCCTGAGATATTATTTTAAAAGAAGACCCAGCTGCAGGTCCAATCAACAGAGACGTGCAGCAGCAGAGAACAACAACAACAAAGCCGTGTTATACATTAGCTTTCACAATCTACGTGTACTCTATATAGTGGGAGCACAACCAAATGATATACCGGCACCATACTTCCTCATCCCAGACTATTATTGGTTAGATATTAAGTTTGATGAAATTACGCACTTAAACTCTACCTCACATAGCAACTCGTCTAACTATTACAAACATTAATTTACAGTAGAGTCAATGCTAATGAACCATGCTTGATCCTCTTGTAGTCTTTTTTTGTATCTATATGAGCATTTTGTATATAATTTATGTTGGATGAATGAAATTACAATTCTCAAAAAACAAAGAGCAATGAAAAGAATAAGACAAATAGCCTCATTGTTGAAGAGTCCATGTCTTGTCGGATCGGCTTATAGATTTCAACATTTTTGTATAGTCCACATCTGTATATTCCATGCCTCATAGAGAAATGAAGGTGAAAGTGGAAAGCTCCACAATAAAATGTATACATATACATATATATATGTGCTGACTCTCCCCTCCGATTCCTACACCCTTCTCCTGCCGACTGATACTTCGTAACCTGTTCAGTGTATTAGCTATCAGAGATCTGATGGATAGATGGCCTGAATTGTGCAGTGGCGCTTCACGGCTCCCATGTTTCATGAGGCCTTTCACGTTTCTGACTTGCAAACGTTCGTGCATCACTTCCTGAAAGAAGATAAGGAAAGAAAAAGAACAGAAAAAAGAAACTCCTATCATCTGAAGATGCTATCTTTTCTTCTTCCTCTTTTTTTTTTTTTTTGGATCCATAAGTCAATGCGTATATATATTATTCAAAAGGAGGAAGAGAGTTTCCCCAGTGACACATAATTCCAAGGATCCATCTGTAATGCCCAGTTTACCAAATAATGGGTTAATCTATTTTCACTCCTAGGAATCCAAAAAAAAATGTTTTGAGAGGATATTCGTGGTGACTTCGGAAATAACAGATGGTTTGAGCTTAACTGGTTCTAAGCAATCCTGCAAGAGGTGATTGCCATTAAAGAGAAAAAAAACGTTGTCGTGACTTTACAAAGAGGACAACGTTCGTAGGAGCAGGTCTTGCCGGGTTACTAGCTACAAGGCACACTTCTTGAAAAGGGTTGTTCTTTGCCGTGCAGTAAGTAGACCAAGGTGGATCTAGAAACTTAGCCCAGCCGTCACAGGATTCAAGCTCAAATAAAAGCAAGGGTTAAAAAAGCATGAGGCTATTTCACCAAAAAAGAAGAGACGAATTGCTATAATATTTTTTAATATTATAACATTTTCGTGGACTCTCCTATGATCTGAGGTGACAATGGTTCAGGCCCCTGTGTATCATACATATAATAATACATTATATTTTCTTAACGGCGGGTGGATCGGAGGTCATACCTAGGCTCGCCTTGACCTGCACATGGGTCAGGGCGAGACCTGCCCTGTTCTTAATACGGGTCGGATCCGACTGCCCCATAGCAAGTTGGGGCTAGGTTTGGCCGGCTAAAGATGGGTTAGTTTTGTCACCCCTAGGCTTGCCACCTATATATTTGAACGAGATGATACCGTGCATCTTCTTTATCAGTAGATTTCAATGACATGGACATGATTTAGTTTGAATCTAAACCAATATGTGGTGCAATTTGCTGGAGCTAGCAAACATGGATATTTCTTAGCCGCTGTGCTTAATGCAAAACATGTCCAATCGCATCATTAAACAAGGTTTATTATTTTATTAATTTTCTGTAACATCTCATGTTATTTTTCAATCATGTCACCGGCCACATTCCAATTTTATTCAGCTTTTTTGCATTGAGTTGCCCAGGAATGTGACAGATGTAACGATTTCAGAGGTAAATTCACGAGGGCTCCGCATGGTTCACGCGCTGACACGACCCTTCTTGTCCCTGTAGATATATTTTATATATACAGGTATAGCGTTGAGCAAATTCTGTGGGGCATTGCAAAGTTTGGAAGACAATTCGATTGGCATGGCTACCCTTTCACGAAAGATCAGATCGATCAGCTTGCCTCCCCGATCCCACCCAAGCACTGCTCAGGTCGAGGAAGAGCTCGGCAAGCTCAGGTCTTGGGAGTCCACGGGCGACTTCTCATCATCGGGGTCAATCGGGATTGGTCTATCTGGGCTCGAGAAGCTGTACATCCACCTAGATTATCTCCTCAGCATGAGCTCCACCCAACAAGTGCTCTCCCACCAGGACCACCACATAAATGAGCTGCTGGACATGTCGGTGACAATCCTGGACGTCTGCAGGATGACCGGAGATCTCGTGTCCCAGATTAAGGAACACGTCCGAGAGCTTGAATCAGCACTCAGGAGAAGGAAGGGGGATTCGAGCATCAAGAAGGGCTCTGTCGATTATGCCAACTTGAGGTGGAAGATGAAGAAAGATGCCAGGAGGTTGATTGCCACAATAAGGCAAACGGACAGCCATATTATCCCCACACAAATTCTAGATTGCGATCAACACTTGTCTGCAGTGATAAGGGTGCTGCGAGAAGTTAACTCCTCAAGCATTTCCGTGCTCCGGTCTGTATTGCTCTTCCTGTCCACGTCCGGGCCGACTACCGGACAGACGAAGTGGTTGCTGGTCTCGAGGCTGATGCTCAAGGGGGCAGAAGAAAACATGCCAAAGCTGGAAGTCATTAACGAGTTTGAACACGTTGGGTCTGCGCTACGTGCTCTGTGCTCGAAGGGTTCTGATAAGGAGACAAGCCGTGCCCTGCAGAAGCGATTTGCAGAACTGGATGTCGGCATTGGAGGCATCGAGGATGGCTTGGAGAGGATGCTGAGGAGATTGGTAAAGACAAGAGCCACTCTTTTGAACATAATCTCTCAGTAGTGAGCCTTGGTTAATCGCCCTCGTTGCTCTTGTGCTCATTGGCCCATCGATCCTCCAAGGGGGCTGGAGCATTTGCATAGTCAATATTTCTCGTGTACATATGCACTGAAAGTCTCGGTTTGGTGCGGGATATCGATGAAATGCATGCACATAAAATTTTTCTTTATGCACTTCATACTTGTAGTTGATCTTAAGTTATGCTTAATACCATTTATGGTTTGCATCAATGAAGATTCAGTCCAGTTCTCAACCTGTGATACCGTTTGATGAAATGATCTTAGATCTTTCAGAATTAATGCAAGAGCTTGGGAGGATATTCGGCCAGAGAGCCCAAGCATCCCATTGCAAAACTCGTCTGGTTTTCTGGCAGTTTCCTCTCCAGGGTGTCCTTTGTGGCCTGGCTTCCTATTAACAACAGATTTTCATCCAAGGGATGAGCTTAAGAGACCAACTCTCACTTTAAACATTTTGGATTCTGTATGACCATAATTACTTATATGTCCGTTGGATATTTAGTGTGGTATCAAAACGTATTATCATGTGGATCAACACCTCAATTTGTAAATAATTCATAGTTTTAGGTAAGAGAAAATGTCCGACTCGTGATCAGTAAGCCCAAGAACGAAGAAGAGAGCCTAATTCATAGTTAGTTGTCGTTTTCTATATATGTAAGAAAAATGTCCTATTCATAGATAATTATTGTTAAAGGGATGTGGTAAGGCTGGACTATTTTGTCAATCACTCAAGGAAACTTAGTGAGAAAATTTCAACCCTAAATATATGTCATTAATTGTAAAAGGATTTTGAGGCACGTTTTGTCAACATTTCAAACATCCATTTACCAAATCCATATATAAGGCAACGATTTCTATTAGTATAAGAGTATGTTACAACTTTTGGTTCTGAAGGGGGTCAGGGTCAGGCTGCAGTTTTTTTGGCAAAATCCCTGTAAATTGATTCTGGTGTGGAGGAAACTTTAGTATCCTTTGAGCCCAAGAGTCCTGGGAAGTATTGAGTAGCAACTTCTTGGATTTCTGCTTAGACTAAGAACTATGTTGAAGTCACCCATTAAACATTAGGGAACAGTGATATTCTGCTTTAATGACCTACGATCATTCTAAAGTGAGCTTCTTTCATTTGCAGAATTTGAAGCATAGGTAAAGGTGACGAGCATTGCAGTGGGAGGAGCTTCATATATCTCACAATGTATCAGTTGGTCTGTCTTTTTTATGACCTTGAGATTAACTGCCTCCTTCCAAAAGATCTAGATTATGCCATTACAAGCCATGTCCATGTTGTTTTCGAAGCTCCAGTTGTTCCATTTTCTTATAACAGCTAGTTCTTTGCCATGCCTGATTCTTGTTTCCAGGAATGCCATAATATCCAGTTTTTTGGATAAAACATGGCCGTGAACAAAACCATGTTTTATGGGGTCATTGTGACCCCTTATATTGCAATAAGAAATAATCATGGACCAAGAGGAGAAGCTGGTTAGCCCTTGCCTCTCTTCCTTCCTTTCTTTGCAGTTATGGTTGTTGCATTTCTTTTTTACCCTTTAAAGATTTATCCACCCATTTTGAGGATAACCCGGATTGCCACTAGTTCAAGGATGCAAACTTGACAGCATGGATTGTCAAAGGACTCTGCTTTTCCTTAATGGGTTCAATTTTATGGTCCTTTCTCGAAGCCCTGGGGGATGGGATGGATAATATTTCTTCCTGTTCACCTTCACTATCAGAAGAATCTATTTGGTGATCAGTATCATCGTCGAAGGTGGATGAAACCTATGATTTGACATCAGAACTAACATATGCTATTACATGTGAATCTTTCTCCTACATCTTTGAGGGTTGAGCTTCAACCAGTGTATCTTTGTCCTTCATCTTTTGGGGCTTAGCTATAGCATGAGACTCGTTGACTGCATGAGTCGTTTCAGGAGCTCTCCCTTCTTTAGCAGGATTTGCATGCTTTTTCAAGCAATGATGCCCAAAAGTTTTGCACTCAGTGCATCGTTCAGGGGACCATGGCAAGATAACCTCAATATCAACTACTTGTCCTCCATCCACTTCAACACTAACTTCTGAAACAACCTCATCTTGAAGCCCAACCTCAATACAAACTCTTGCAAAACCCAAATGAAATTGTGTTGAGGTGCCTCTATCATCCATGTACAGCGACTGCCCTATTGCACTAGCTATCTAGCTCAAACATACATTGTTGTATAAAATGCATAGGCATATTGAGCAGAATAAACGAAAGGAGAACATTTTTAAGATTAATGATGCCTCCAGACAACTCAGGACTCCATTTCTGGATTAGGAGCAGTTTTCTCCCTATACACCAGGGCCCATATTCAAGTAACCACTCCAGCAATCTTGAGTTTTCAAATTGAAACACGAAAAACTTCCCTGTTTTGGAGAGCTTAACACGACTGTTTTTCCCCTGATCCTGTTAACCACAGAGGTGATCAAGCCAAAGTCTGGTGCATCACCAACGAACCAACCCACCAGGCAACGTTCCCATTGCTTTATGCCTTCCTCAACAGCTTCATAAGGAAGCTCATAGGTTTACTGCTTCATTGTTTCACATGAGCGTAATAAGAGAGCTTACTTTCAACCCCTTTAGTCAACAGGCGTCTCCAGGATCTAGATGAGCATGATGTTGAACCAGAAGATGGATTAGAGCCCAAAGATTTGGTCGGATCCTCATGCTCTATGGCCATCTTGCTTTCGTTGCAGTCGAAGATGAAGAACAAGAGTACCAGCTATGGAAAAGGATCGACGGTGGAGAAAGAAAGGAAGGACACGTGTTGCACTTTAGAGAAGAGATGAAGAAGTGCTCTGGCTTACCCTGTCAATTCAGTACAGCATGAATATACTTCGGAGCCGTACAGGCACATTCCACTATTTAACTTGAAAATTTCGTCTGAATACAAATATTTCTTTCTAATCAAACAAATAATTTATATTTTAAATTAAAATTTAATATGATATAATTAATTAATTAATTTTAATTTTAAAAATTATTAAGATATAATTATTTATACATAATTAATATTTTTTAATCTTTTACCTAATTTTCTTTTACTTGTAAGACAGGAACGATTTTTTTGGGATATGCCCTGGTTATACCAATTTTTTACGGGTCTTCTATAGCTATAGCTTAATAGGGAGAATTTTCTCTTTCTTTATTATATATTTTTTATTTATGAAATTTGAATTTTATAAATTACTTAAAAAAATTCTGATTCCAAATCACTTGTCCACCTTGAGACGTATATTATTCCGATTCGGCACCTTCTGATATAAGTTGGGGATGATTCGGCCTCTATGGGTATCTAATTGCTTGATTAATCCACCAATCAATCAATTAACCAAATCCAGGTTGGAACTTCTAAGGCAACAAGATAACTTTTTTCCTTGTTCTTGCAAAAGCCCTAAGGCCTAAGATGTATATACAAGGGAAGGAGATCCGTGTCGGCATTGCCCCGACCAGCAAATTAACCCGAGACAAGTGGGTTATGTGATCGACACACAACAATGGCCGACTCGTGTTCTTCTTACGTCGGTCTCCTTTCTCTTCTGGTAATTGTTGTGGCCTTCGGAGCGTTACGGTACTCGGGCGCTAGCGAGGATGAGCCTCGGGTAGTTTTTATTTTCGGGGACTTTGACCGTGGACGTGGGGACGAGCAACTACTTAAAGTACGGCGAGGCAAAGTCTAATTTCCCGTACTATGGGATAGATTTTGCCTACCCATGCCCACCGGAAGGTTCAGCAAAAGCTTCAACACAGCCGCCCAAATAGGTAGCCTACTGAAACTTATCCCATTTTCACTTCCCATCTCTCGAAATCCACTCCTCTCCATCGAAGAGTGGCTCTCCTGCTCTCCAAGTCGCTGTTCCTCATCAGCGTCGACAGCAACGGCCTCTTCGATTACTACAGCTACAATCGGACTACCGTCTCCCAGCCACAGCTGATGGCCACTCTCGTTTCCACCTACAGCAACCATCTAAAGGTATCCAACTGATCTTCTCACTGTGGCTCATGTCAACTCTTAGGTCGTTTGTTTTTACTCTTGACTGGCCTCTTAGCGGTGTCACTGTCGTGCAACGGTGTGGCAGAGCTTGCTCAACATGCGAGCTCGTAAGCTCGGCATCGTAGGTGTTCCACCGATTGGCTGTTGCCCACACGCACGTCCCCTGAACCTGACGGCCACGGGATCACCTGGCTGCCTTACGGATATGAATGACTACGCTCAGGCATTTGGGGCGGTGGTGGCTGCTCTCTTGGATGGACTGAGTGCGGAGCTGGACGGAGCAATTAAGTATTCGTACGGGGATGCCTACATGATGACCACAAGAATGTTGCAGGATCCACTCGGATTCGGTAAGGACACAAACCCCCGAGATGCTATATCAATTTTGAGGGTCCATGAGTCCTCACGGTGTTCCACTTAATATTCAGGAAAGGGTGAGTTTTCTTAGCTCCCGAATAATCTGTGCAGGAATCAAGAACGTTGAGGCGGCTTGTTGTGGTCAAGGACTGCTGAATGCTGAGAAGATGAATGTAATAACGGAAAGCCCGAACTTGTGCCCTAACGGGCGGGAGTACCAGTTATGGGACATGTTCCAGCCCACTGAGCAGGCCGCCCAACTCGCCGCTCTAGCCCTCTCTGACGGTTACCACCCTCTCGTCGTCCCAATGAACTTCAGCCAACTTGCTCAGATCTAATGCCGGCTTCCTGGGTTGGATTCCGGTCTATGACATTTCTCTGTACCGTGGAGCTAGAATCACCAAAACCACTATGGGGGACCAATCTACGAAATGATCTAATGAGAATGGTTGAAATGACGGATCATTATACATTGTATTATGCGACAATATGACGACAAATATTTGATCGGGCTAACAAATTTGGCCATTATTACTATGTACCCTTTTGGGGAGTCTGTAATACACTGCATTGAAAGACGACTGTATGGTACGTCTAAATGGATTACTCATATGTCCTCAATCACGATTTACTTGCATTTTTTTACATAATATCTTGACATTGCCTCTAATAGAGGAAAAACCATAGTCCAATTGACTGACTATCTCAAATTTGTACTATAGTTCAATACAGTATCAATTAAAACACAACTAAAAAGCAGAGGAACATGTGAAGAGCCCTAGTTAGCTTTAGCAGCAGTGGCAGCTGCCTGACCACAGGGCCAACCAGTCGTGCAGGCGGCGATGAGACCAACCTTCTGCCCAGGTGGGGCATCACGCCTGACAGTGCTGGCATGGCCAATGTGCTGGTGGTTACCACCTCCGTGGGGATGCTCAACAGGGTTCATGGCCACACCACGGACCTTCAGCCAGCAGTTCCTCTTTACATGGAACTTGTGGTAAGCGTTTCCTGTCTTCAACAGTGGCTTCTTGGTCCTTCCTCCACCAGCAACCTGTCCAATCATCGCTCTGCACCCACTTGGCACAATCTTGTTGGCACCAGATGGAAGCTTGATCCTGCCACCATGATCCAGTAGCAACTTGTAAGAGCATGCGTAATCTGCTATACATGCTTTGCAGATTGTTTCAGCATGCTTAAGAGGCATTTTGGTCTCAACCATTCTCATATACATGGTCCGAACTGTGCCACAGAAAAGAATCGCATTGTCCAGATATCTGCTCTACCACCTAGTAGCAGCTAAATGGATCCCTCTGTAGCAGCTTCTCCACTTGAGCTGCCTGCTCCATTTCCATAGGACTAATTTTGTTGTCTATGACAAAAACACACCATTTTTTACGTAGCGGTGGACATCTCAATTCAAGCAGACTGCAAACGTATTGAAGCACATAGCCATAGTCTCAGGCCAAGAAATCAGAAATTCAAAAGAACTACATCCACTCGAGGTACCAAGATTCTCAAGTGCGCTTAGGGGTGATTGCGCATAATTTCTTTTGCAGTTTATAAGGGCAAGTAAACAAAATCAATAGGTTGACCATTTGACTAGTGTAGAAAAGATCATATCTTTACGTTATTTATAAAGCAAAAACCCATGGCAAGATACAGCAAACAAGCAAATTGAATAAATTGCAATAGTTCGACACAATGTCATCGCACAAACCTTGCTTGGAAGGTACATCATAGACATGTATCTAAGTTAACACACAAAGGGTGAAGATATGGACCCCAAATCATTGCACGAACTTTGCTTTCTAATGTACAGGTCGAAGACGTATACAAATTATTACTCAGCCTGAAGTTCATGTTCAGCTCACATTATTCTACTCGATTTATATAAACAGTCACAATAACAGATTTCCCTCATTAGATTTATCAGATTCATAAAGATTTCATCGAGGAGTAATCAGATCCAGCACATTATTGGAATAAAAATGAACAGGGAATACAAAGTATAGTTTTGGTGTCATTTTCAGGGTTGTGGCCGATGACAATCGCGTAATCTCCGGAGGCCCGAGCGAAGACCCCGCGATCCCCGACGTGATGCTCGACATTGCAGACAACGGCACCCTCAGGAATGGAGCGGATGGGGAGGACATTGTCGAAGACGAGAGCAGCCTTCTTGACGCAGTAGACGAACTGGCCAGTGTACATGCCCTCGGCCGCTACAAAAAGTCCCTTGAGATAGCCGTTGCGCACTCGCCAAAGTCGAGGCTGCGGAAGGGGGCGGGATCCTCGCGGTGGTGGGTGTGGGACTCGAGCACCGACCCTGCGCCCTTACACCGTGCCCGGATCACGCGACCCATCGCCGGAGGAAGAGTGAGGCAGCAGCGGCGACGGCGTCTGAGGGGGCTCCGACTGGCGGTGCGCAGGGAAGCAATCAGAAAGAGCTCGGGTTTCTTTGTTTAATATGGTTGTTTTGGGCCGAGTAGTTTGGGCTTAGCTCATTAATTTGGGCTTTTCAGCCCAGCAAGAAAAAAGGGGTTGACATGACAATTTTTTCTCCCTCGAAAAAGGGAACCATATATGGACAGGAAGAGGAGAATTCTCAATAATGAACATCAACATAAGACTTCTTGTATCTAAGTTGGGAATTATGTCACTGCATCATTTGAAAGTAACAAATAATTTGAATTTGAATCATGTCCGGCATCTGGACAGGGATGAAATCATGGGAAGAAATCGAACTTGTCTATGGTTGGGTTAGGTTTGGCTCGGATTAGGCCAGTCGGTGTTCATGTTAATCTCATACAAATGCAAGCCAAACGCAACACAAAAGACTCAGGTTCGTTATAGATAATTTTACAAGTGTGGCAGAAGATACTGTTGTCTTAGAGCTCTAACTACGGTGCCTTGTCTTAGAGCTCTAGCAGAAATGGAATTTCTGACAAAGAATAGAAACCAATCGATTACCATTCCGGATATTTTCACCACTTTCACGGTCAGAAAATCATGATCCCTTCCTTTCTCGGTGACAACAAAAAGCCATTAATTATTTAAGTTCTATGGTTAGTCCAAACGGTAGAGCCTAACACGTGAATCGTATATATGCCAAATTACAGTACTCACACCCTAAAATTGGAATGATGCATACGAAAAAGATAATCTTCTTGTGTAGTGGACCATGCTTACTTTAGTCGATTAATTACTGTACCCTTTACACTATCTATCAACTGGACATCCCCCTCACCAGCCCAGCTAGCTAGCCTAGCTAGCTTCTGTTGATCCTTCGATTTGCTTTATTTTGCCACAAATTATAAAACCTTCTGTCCCTTTACATTTTCCATCATCATATCCTCATCACTCCCTAGGAAAAAAAGATGTAATTTTACATGTAAACACGGCAATTAATTAATAGCCAAAATTATTTTTTAAGAAATGAATGTGATTAGAATGATAAAAGTAGACCACAGATAAAAAATGAATCAAATATTTTCTGATCTCAATTCAGAGTAACATTCAAGGAAAAGTTGGGTCGGAGGTCCACCGCATTAACCGGATGTATGGCAACGAACAAAGCCCGAAGGCTGTTCCAGTCAGGAGGAGCCAACCATCTCCCCTTTCCAGGAACAGATTAAACCCATCAAGCTGCAGGACCCCTTAAGAAAAAGTTCAATTAATCTCACCAGTAGGTCTATATATATCTGTAAGTACACATATATAATAAGTCAACCCTGAATCGAATAACATTTCACTGCAAGATGTTCGAAAACCCTAGCAAATTACGGCATGGTGAAAACGTATATATTATATATGTATGTCTGTTTTTTTAAGAGAGCATAAGCGGTAATCCTATGAAGACATTCATAGGATTACTCACCCTACCCAACCGCTGCCCGAACCGTAATCGGTTGTGACAGAGATCGTGTGCAAGGCTGATGAACGGAAGAGGCATACTGAGATATTGGCACGGCTCAATCAAAACAAAAGAATCTCTTTTTCCTCTCTCCTCTTCTCGTGTAAGTCTTGCAGGTGAAACCCTAGAAAGTGAAGTCTTCCTGCAAACCCTAGCATCGATCAAGCGCCCAAAAGGATTCAAAATTGTCTGAGTGAACCAGGCCAATATCCGAGTAACTCTTCCCCAGTTCCTTTTTCTTCGGTCCTCCCTCCTTGCGTCAATACTGTCGGCTGAATACAGAAGCAAAAACAAAACGAGAGAAAAGAAGATGAAAAAGAAGAATTGTAAAGACTGAAACCTTCTTCTGAGGTCTGGGGAGGGTGTGGGGCGTTGTGGTGCAGAGAGAGTACTGAAAATTTAGAAAAGGAGGAGACGGTGAGAATGTTTGAGGTGGGGAGGAGGCGAATTTAAGGAGTAGGGCAAGGGACTATCAGCAATAGGGCTCCTCTGCATGAGCATTAAAAACGCCCCCACTCCACTACCAAACCAGAACTATGGGCCCAAGCATTTATTCCCTTTCCCCCATTTTTCCCTATCCCATACGCATCTCCATTTCCCCATAAAATCGTCTAGGGCCCGGATCAGTTGAAGGATTAATTCATCTATATCAAGTCGATTGTATAGTTTGGATGATTAAATTTACCTGTATAATTATTTGTTGTACAGTTTCAGCTTCGACTGTATGTTGCAACTGGGTAGGTATCGCAGTACTGCTCCTGCAGCAAAGTTTGCCCATACCCACTTTCCACTTCTCCAAGGATTAGTTATTTTGAGGTCCCATCGCAAACAATTTTTACTCGCCCCCACAAAGTAATTAAGGCTCAAGGGCACGTCGGCCCCTACCTCAGGAATGAGTGCAGTGTTCGAAACTAATACTTGAAGATGGTTGTTGAGGGGGGAAAGAAGCATTGATGTGGGATCTCGTGAACTACACTCTCAATAAACATGTATCCGTGTGTTTGCCGACATTACTTGGGTTTCATCATTGTTGTTGGTGGTTCAAGCTACCAGAATTATTGAAACTGGGAAGGGGTATGAACACAATCGAGTAGAGAGTGCAGATATTGTTAAACTTGTAGTGGACTTCTGTGACATTTGGGCACATTCTAATTGAAAATTATAAATTTACAGATGGTAGTAATATCTTATGTTCACAGATTTTTATTATGTTTTTCAATATTTGGATTATGATTCTCTAACCGCTCCCCTGGGAACAGTGTGGACAGTCAGACGAGACTGGAAAGTTGCATGCTAGTATTGCTGCAGAGAAACTTTATAAATATAATTAACACAGAAAGTGTTTAATAAAAATTCTATATATTTATTATTTTTGTCCGTTGAATCATATATATCTTTGAATAACCCTTTTAATTTATATATTATTTTCTATGACATATATGAGTACATCCATCCACTCCGTTAGTGAATGGTCAACGTGAACAATACACTGTTAAATATTGCCTATGTATCCATTAATTGTCAACATGTCATTGGCCCTGCGGATTCTTGGGGATGACATGGCAAAAATATCAAATTTTAATTTCAAACTAGTGTAATTACTATTTACCCATCACAATTCATCAAAATTTTAAAATATACCATTAGGCTATTCAAAATCCTACTCCACCACCACATTTGGCGCCCATTCCGTCGCCACCTCCGATGCCATCTATGATATCAAGCAACTCGAGTAAGCATTTAATGTCATATCAATGAAGAAGCTGAATTTCTAAGAGGAAGTAGGTGAAATCAATTCAGCGTGGGTCTTTTCGTACGCCTATAATCCAACAAATTACAACTTCGAGAAACATTAATGGAAGAAATTGGTTGGAGGCTGTCCGTGAAGAAAAAGGTTGTGACTTGGGCTCAGGGTGTTAGAGAACAAAACGGTGGGGACGCACTTTGGAAAGTAAAGTCCGACCTTGGTTGCTTCGGGTGGTGGGGCAAATGTGGCTCTCAGATTTCATTGGGGTGGTGGCGTCAATGAAGAAGTACGACGGTGGTGGCTTCAAGGGGTGGGTCCGGGCGGTGGAGAGTAGGAGGTTTCATGGTTTTGGTTGGGGATGGTCGGTTTCTGGGCGAGGCCTTCGGGTGGGTGGGGGACAATGTTTGGAGAAGGGAGGTGGTGACGGGGATGGGTGATGTGGAGGCAAGTAATTGACCGACACATACGTAATAATTTAACCGTATAATATACACACAAGTAATTAATTAGCAGAGGTGGATGAATGTGACTTAAATTTGTTACCTAGAAAAATATATAATATTGAAAAAATATATATATAATTCAAATATAAAAAATGTAAATATATACAATTTATGTGGTAATTTTCCCGGTACGAAAATAAATACAAGAAAACGTTCTATGGGCTTAGCTAAGTTCTTGCATCATGTGAAAGTTATAATGAGTATATATTCAACAAATCTAGAGTAGTTCCCATTTAAAATTCTAAAGTGATGGATTGTTTAAATAAATTTATATTATATTATATTTTTTATTGTATTTTTCTGGTATGAGGACATGATATTTTTAACACTCCTACTTACTTGTAGCATGTAAGAGGCATAAACACATACATAACATGAGTATAAATTGAATTGGGTTGTGATGTTAGGGATTGGGCCATCTCCGACGCCCCGTTAAACTTGTTCTAGGCCTACAAGGAATTTGGTAGATTATATTTTTAGATTTTCCATTATGCTGTCTTATGATATTCTGACGAATCATGAATTGCAGCCCCAATTTCTTCTTCTTGTTCGTTCTTCTTTTATTTATTTAATCTTCGTCGATCATTTTGGTCTGTGCAGTCGTCGCTGCTGCCGCAGCAGCGAAGGCTTTAAATGAGAAGGGAATCTCTCTCTTGTCGAAGCCACGCACGGGGCTACCGTCCCATTCCATTAATTTCCTTTGCAAACGTATACACACCAATATTAATGCTCATACAACAATGGCACATGCTTATGGGTGCATGCTCTTCATTAAAGTGTAATATGATACATCTTCTTCGTAAGACTTACCCATGAGCTATGGATCCTTTAAGGTCACATTAACCTAATTGCATAAGTACCCGTAAACAATCTTTGAAATGTCCTCTATGGTTGATACCAGCTAGTGTAGTCGTGAGAGGCTGTTTTAGGTACAATTCTTTGTGGTCAATAGTAAGTCTACAAAGGATAGCTTGGTAGATTAGAATAATAACCGTACCAATAGTGAAAATTATATGTATATATATGATCTTTTAATTATTGATTGAGAATGATATCATTATATCAGACTCTCTCTATAGTTTACAAACGGAAAGAAGATGGTCGACTTTGTACACTGTCTTAAGCCTAGCCCTTTCAGAGGTGGACAATTCATCCAACAGCAACAACAAGAACAAGTAATTATGAGCGAGCATATTTAAAACAAAAACGTACGAGGTACAATCTACAGCTCCTCGAACCCACTTGCTGAAGAAAGTAATTGAGTGAACTATAAACCATAAAACTATATATTTAATACTATTACATATTTGTAATTGTTATTTCTTCTTAGACACCACCTTAAATCTAAAAATTTAACTTGTTTGGACTAATACAAGCCCTAAGTCAGATCCGTCATTGAGGTCAAAATTCTTCTAAATAATCATGATTTTTTTTCATTTAAAAATCCAAACTTAAAAATTTATTAAAAAAATATATTAAATTATCGCAACCAACCTCCTTGATTACTACTGTTTACATTTGATAAATAGCATAATTATACTGAAAATCATATAAGTTTGCTCCTTTTTTTTTATAGGTGAGTCATTAATTTTTGTCATTACGATGTTAGATTGGGAAAACCATATTAGTGTACCACGTCAATAAAATTTAATGGTATTATCCTTTATCTAGTGGTCTATTATATTTAGAAGTTATTATATTTAAAATTTATATGAGTTATGGAGTAAAAATTTTAAAACTAAATTAATTGTACAATTATGATTTTAGAACCGATTGAGTTTCATAATTTAATATGAAAAGTGTTAAGATTTTAGAATGTCTGCCATAATTATCTTTACCTTCTTTCTTTCTCAATATTCTTCTTTTAACTTCAATATATAATATGTCTTTTGCTTGCCCTTCTGACAGAACTTATTCAACGGTAGATGCAAATGAGAGTTCTTCATGTTTGAAATATTTTTGTAACTTAGAGATCTTTAATGCTAAATAGAGAGTATAGAAAATGTCTACCTATAGCTTTTGATCAAATAAGTATGGTAAATTCATGAAATTTGAAATTTTAAACGAAATTGATTCCTTACCATAAGTTAAAATAAAAATAATGAATATATATTGCAACAAGATATATTTACAACTTGTGGCATAACAAAGATTTTTTTTAATAAGTAATATTTAAGGTCCGGATCCAAAAGTTTGGAATGCCTACATAGTTTATGATTATCATAAAATATATATACGTGCAGTAT
Source organism: Sonneratia alba (assembly GCA_900174645.1). Lineage (NCBI taxonomy): Eukaryota > Viridiplantae > Streptophyta > Magnoliopsida > Myrtales > Lythraceae > Sonneratia > Sonneratia alba. The sequence continues at coordinate 3,764,027 of FWPY01000031.1, forward strand.
ATTCACACCCGATCGCTTCTACAGTGCTGCCTTGAAGATATGAGAAATCATGTACAATTCCACACGAATACACTTCGTTAGTATCTCGAACAAGCTGCGTACTACGTTGGTGTTCAAGTGCCACGAAGAACGCATTCTGGGCCAGCAGTAATTGGAATTCATTGATGGTACCGTGATTTACTGAGCCAGATCAGTCACTAGATTAACCTCACACCAGCAAAACCTGTAACCCGGTACTAAATATAAGCAGGATAATTAATTCTTCAAAACAGGTACTAGAAAATTCTCTACGCGAACGTGGTGTGACCCGAGGATGCGAAAACGGTTCGAGGCAGCCTGAAGTCGAGGTAAGTGCTTGTGGTGAAACAGTCCCTCGCAGTCGGCCGATCAAAAAAACCTCATCGAAATGGTCGTCGTATCAGCATGTCCATGTACTCTGGGAGGAGACTCCTCTCAAAGGCAATCAAGCAACAGCAGACATTAATCCTCGCTATGCAAAATCTCTGGTGAAATTATCTATAAATGTTGTCGTGGAAAGGCCTATGAAATGAATTTATAACTTGTATAGGGAGTTGAATGACCGTGGAAGAAGAAACACGTTGTTATACAAAGAGTATAATGTAAGAACGAAGACTCAAGCTGTTACAGAGTTTGATCATTCGACTGCAAGAAGGAACAGTGGTAACCTCGATCCCTTTGCAGTGCTTTCGGTGAACCTATTTATGTACATGTAGTGTACAAATACATAATTGTTGGAAAACGAGGAGTTCATCATCTATCATACATACCCGTAAACACTATAAATGTACAAACCAATATAAGTAATATATATGTATAAGTATATGTGTGAGTGATCGTACTAGCGATTATGTACTCAAGGATGATCTAAAAGTTTGATCATATAAACTATTTCTAGATTATGCCTGGATTAGTTGCACAAATGGTACATGAAGTTTGGGAAAAAAATGAACTGGTATAAAAAAAAATTTGTATTCCATTGGTACAAAAAGTTATAAATATGTTTTCCATCAATACAAATCATTTAAATCATGATAATGCTATTAGTGAGAATTGCTTAAGTGATACAAGGAAATTTGAAAATATCCTAAATTAGTATGAAATGAAAATTTTGTACCCAATCAATAAAAAAAATTACAAAATTGTCTCCTTGTTAGGAAATAATATTTTTCACCTCGAAAAATAATTTTCGTATGAAATTTTATATCTATATTGCTTTTTTTTTTACCAATATGAAATATTTCCCATTTGTTGTATCATTGGAGAAATTGACTCGCATCTTATAATGGAGTAATCACAATTTTAACGGTTTATATTAAAGAAAGAAAGATCGTAATAATAAATTATACTAATGGTGTAAAAAAATTCGTTTTTTACTAATTTATTTTTTTCCAACACTTTTGCACCATTTGTGTAATTAATGCAAAATTATTTAATGAAATCGGAGAAGAGAAAGGGGGGGACAAATGTTCGGCTCCATGCTTGCCGTCATGTGAATATTATTTCATCAAGAGATATGGGAGGACTCATCTTTTTTTCTTTTTTATTTTATATTTGCACCACGCAATATTTTCAGACTAGCCGAAACATATATCAAAATTAGTTTGCGATCAGATCAGGATTTCTGGGAAAATTCCCGTCGATCCTCCCAACTTATGATTCGATTCTTGAATCACTAATTTGGGGCATAATGAAGGAATTCAATCCCAAGTTGGTAGTGCTCATCTTTTCTTCTCATTTATTGTGGACTGATCCTCGTATTAAAATGCAATAGAATTTTCACTTTCATTTACTTGTTATTAATTGCACGATAAACTATCCAAAAAATCATATATGGGATCTTTAGATTTTTAAACCATAATCGAAAAACAAGTAAATGTACTGAAAAATAAAAATAAAAATGCATAAGTATTCAAATTTGAGATTTTAGCAAAATTCAGAAGCACGTCACAAGTTTCATAACAAATCAAATTTCTAGGCAAGTATCAAACCTGGAAAAAAATTTAAAATATGAACAATTTAAAAAATTATAAAATTCAGATCCAATCCTCAGTGGGTGCAAATTAAATTTGAGATAAAAGTGAATTATGTTAAAATTTTATATTTTTAGTATAAATTTGAACTTATTATATTCAAAACGTTCTGATAATAAATTTCCTCTATTTCGTAAAATTAGTTGGTAATTTATCCTTCTTTATTTATTTATTTATTTATTAAGATTCTATTATCCAATCTCTTATTATTTAATAATTTAATCAAATGTCTCGTAATAAATAATATTTATTTTAAAAAATAAAATCCACTGAGTCATATGGCTAAACCGACTTGCGACTATACCATAAAATTTTCCGAATTTATTTACTTCCAGCTGTATCATGCGAGGTATTATCGCTAAACATGGGAATTTTGTTTTTTAATGCTAACAGCCACCAACCCAAGAACAGCTTCCCTAAATTTAACGTGAACCAATCGTAGGCTGCAACGTGGACACCTATCCCTACAACCAACCGTCATGATGGAATCACAGCCGTACGATCGACGGGACAGAGTCAGACGCTCGGCGTCTCTCTCTCCCAATTTGATGTTTAAGGAACCGGTTACTTGAGGGCAATTCAGATCGCGGAGCAAGACAAAAAAAGGATTAAGGCAACAAAGGAAAGAAATCGTAATCCTGCACTTCATCAGGAAGAAATGCTGCAATAAAATACGCCCGCAAGGACATCGGAGAGCGGGAGAGAAGATATACAGATTCGAATCCTCGGTTTTCGGCGGGGTTTCAAGAAAAGATCCGAGGTACGTGTACAGGTCTTCCATTTTCTTGTTTGCTTAATGAGGTCGAGTCTATCAGGGCTTCTGTTGTGTACACTTTTCGTCGGTGCTGTAATGTCAAATTCTAAATCGATATTCCTTGACCTGATCCGTGTATGCTGCGGTGTGTGATTGCAGTCATATGAGAAGACGCGTGGTTGCATGGGTCAGTGCACATCTCGGAGATCGGCTCGGGGCGGAGGAGAATGGTGGGGGGCCGGAGACGGTGGTTCAGGGCGGAGATCATCACCATCACCATCGTCATCGTCACAAGCTGGGTGCTGGGCTATCGCGAAGGAGCAGAGATCCAGGTTCTACATTGTTAGGAGGTGCGTGGTGATGCTAATTTGCTGGCACAAATACGGCAAATATTAATGCCGTTTCCCCCCTCCCCCTTATTTTGCAATATTTTTGGGCCCTCATTTGTTTTTTTTTCCTTAAATAATTCTTGGCCTGTGATATATAAACTCAGATTAGACCGCGACTTAGCTACTTTGGAATGGAGAAGTCTTTTACTTTCGTACATATCTGTGAATTGAATGAACAAAAAGATAAAATCGATGACTTGTCTTGGCCAAAGAACGAGGAATATGACAAATAAATGGAAGAACAAAATTTACTTTCCAGAAAATATTTATTATGAATTTCCAACTTTGATTTTTTTTCTAAAGGCTTAATTACATAATTATAATAGAAATATCATATATTTATCATTTTTAATAATATCGAAATGTTTTAAAATAGCTTTCAATCATATATTTTTTTCACAACATACTTAAATTTTAATTTTAATCGTTTGATAACGTATAATTTAATATCATTACATGTTAATTATCTACGTGAGAGACAATATTTATGCTGATGTGGCATAAGACATGTCGACGATTGTTTCATCACATCATCATGCTACTTTAATCAAATTTTACCATATTAGCTATGTTGATGACTTCTTGCCATGTCATTATGTCATAATAACAAATAATAGTTATGTAAACGAATTATTAAAATTTTGACTTAAATATATTACAAAATCAAAAATATATAAATGAAAAAGATATTCTAAAAAAAGAAAGATAGTAATTATCATTTTTAAGATAATAGTAAATAAATAAATGAAAATAATATTGGCCAAAAGTGAAAATAAGATAGATATTTAGAAATGAAAAATGATTAGAGGGTAGTGCGAGAGAAATTAGAGGCTGAGGCTGTTTCTGAAGGTAATTGTAGTTTTGCCAATGATTTTACAACTACTCTGTCTTCATCCCCATAAATTGTCTTGAGCATTTTTGCAAGTTTAAAAATCAAACTAACTATATCTCCTCCGGATGTAGATAATATATAATGTACAATGTAATGTAATATAATATGATATCATATGATATATATATATATATGTATGGGCTGTTTTTTTTAATGTCCAATCGAAAAGTAATTTCTAATTAATTTATATTTAAGGATTTCCTGAGTTAAATTTGAAATTTCATATATAAAAATATATATCAAACCAGTTTTAAAAATCATATTGGGCCGGCCGGTTCAACCGGGAACCAGCCACTCACTCGATCCGATATCTATAAAAGACTCAATTGCACTTTTAATAAGGTCAACTCTAGTTGAACCAGGACGGTTCCCTATCCAACTAGTGAACCAAATTGAACCGGTGAAAAAACTAGCCGACTTAAAATTAAAAAAATGAAAACATATAATAATATACCTATTTTAATTTACTAGACTTATATTTATATATTATTATGTTAAACTTTTATTCAATATAATGATTATATTAATGATTTTTGTTATATATTATATTTAAATTATAATATTATGTAAATTTATTATTAATATTATTTACCTATTAAACCACGGTCCGACCTATGAATCCATGAATAAATATGTACTTACATCAGTTTTCGGTCCGGTCCAATTTTAAAAACTATGTATCAAACCATTTTGACCGCCCGCCCATATTGGCACTAAATGAAATGGAAAATACTTCCATACTATAGAAATCAATTCCAAAAATAATATAAATTAACACCATAATACTCTCAAACTCGGAATTCTCCACTGTTGAAAAGCCTTACGTCTTGACAATATTTTCAATCTATTTATTATCCGCACACTTTTTCAGTGCTTGTCCATCTCTACATATATGCGACAAAAACAATTATAACTTTTTAATCTGAATTAGTCCTAACTTTTTAATCCCATTGCAAATTACAACGTTTGGCTGGCGGTAAAACCCATTGTAATATAACATTACATTAGTTAAAATTTCACCGTATGAAATGCATGTGGTGTCATCAAATTACGGCCGTTTTACAACTATTTTACCTATATTGATTAAATTCTGCAACCAACTTTACATCTTCTAATCAACATTATAAACTCATTTTACTACGCAAAATTTTACCGTACATCAAACTTTTCCCGTAATCTAACAATACATGAAACGCCATAATTAATGGTTAATGCATGGTTAATGGTTAACTATATCGATCCCATAATTAATGACGTTATGGTAAAATTGTACACCAATTTTACTACAGGTAGGAATTCGGTTATTCTCTAGATTCACGAGGACCGCGATTAGTTCAATGGCAGTACGTACACAAAAAAGAGGATCCATCCTCTCGATCCCTCCCCGGGACTCGATATCACCGGGCATAAAATGAAACGGTACCATAATATTATCAGTAATAATTGAACTTGATAACTCTTAATTTTGAATTAAAAGTTATATTATGAAAGTAAAACTTTTAATTATGTTCTGTCGGTAAAAAACAATGAGCGGTTGGGATGGATTGGAGGCATGAAGTTCGTATTCGGTGAGTATCAATTTTTTTTTGTAAGATATCGATGAATATTGAAAGTTGCCCATATATCTCCGTAAATTTTTATTTAATTAATTCTAATTTGCACAGTAGAGAAGTCCACATAACAGTGGCGAATATCGTAAATATTTATTCTTCTTTTTCGTCCCGGCCAGTCGAGGGCCGCAAATTGAGAAAAAGAAGGGTTGATCTCACCCCTCTTGGACTCAGAGACTACTGTCAGAGGATGCATTCGCAGTTGTGTACCTGAAGTTGTTCACTCACCATCTGACGACTAGAAAAGATTATTGAAGAGCTCTGAATCGTAGAATTTCAGAAGACTCCATTACCAACAGGCAATCACACATCCAAAAGCGATCAGTAGCTGATAGTCCAATCAAACAGTTACGCAGACACACCACAAAGGGCACGTAGAATTTCTCTACTTTTTTATGGACTAAAAGCTCCGTCTCATCGACAGATTAATGTCGACAACAGTCGAAAAAAACTAAAAAGGAGAGCGAGAGAGAGAACACATCGGGCACATCGAACAGCCCTCACAGCTTCCATGACCCAGCTCGCCAAAGGCTTTAACGGGCAAACAGGCCAACCCTTACAGCAGAGTCGGAGTTGGAGCTTGAAGAGCCCCACTGCGACCAGCAGATACATTGGTTTATCAGGGCAATAAATAGTTAGGAGAAAGCTATAACTAGTTAAGTTCATCAACGGTTGAAAATAATCGATCATAACTCACGTGATCACTAGATCGAAGTGCTCCATTGTGAGTGTCAGATCTTGCTGAGGCAATGGAAAAACATGGACTTTATGAATGCGTGTGCCCGAGTCAGCAGGACAAATTATGAGAACGGGAAACGAATAAAAGTAAAAAATGGACGAGGAAGGCTTATTGGAAGACCGATCTTACGCAGTGCCATCCCAGGAAGCTACGGCATCTGCGGCAGTATAGCCTGGAAAAGAAGCGGTTGTTTGATATTTCCCTTCGGTTCTCCCTTATCACGTTCTGGCTGCATAATCCATACTGTGATCTCAAAAGGGGGAAGTAACCGATTATTCAGAAAACAAAACTCTAAAGATCACACGTTCTTTTAATTTCTTCCCATGCAATCAGTCGAAGTGTAATTAGAAATCGAGAGAAGAAGAAGCTTGCCATGAGTATGCATTTACCGGTACACATTGATGAAGGTCCCGACATCGTAGGGTCTGTTGATAACCTGCAGTTTCATCCAAGAGGATCAACGGCAGGCAGTCGACCAAATCCTTTCGCATACAGCGGAAAGCATATAGAATTATCTCAGAGATGAAGAGATGAATTTGAGCCGAGATCAAGAGAGAATTACGATGTCCCTGGGGTAGTCGAGCATTGTTAATTGACTTGCGATGGGAGTCGAGCAAATACAGCAGATATACGAGAACAAGGGTGCCGCCATTGCCGCCTGAGGGTTTCTTTCTCAACGAGAACCTGCTTGCTGGGTTTGCCGCTTATGAGTGATTCGGAGAAGAAGATGATGGTGAAGCACGGTGAGAGGAATGCGAATCTGCAGATTGAAACTATATTTGTGTGTGAGATATATATATTTATATATATTAAAGAATTACGAAGAGGGAGTTCTTGAAATTATAAGGCGGGAGAAATGCGGCCTAACTAATTAACGGCCGGGGAGTTAATTCGAAGAAAGAAAGAATCGTTGATATTAATTCTGCAAGTTTGAGGGACGGTATCATCATCATTACCACCACCACCACCATCATCATCAGTAATTAGACCTGCAATTTTCTCAGTACTCTCGACCAGAACTGATCTTCTTCCTCTCCAATCACATTATATATACATCATTCTTTTACAGTACGGACCGGGCTCGCCTTCCGGGAGACAACAGAACATAGAAGGGAAAACATCATCATCAATGGCTTATTGTCTGCAGTTGTCGGAAAACATTACCGGTCCGCTTGATGGGCGAGAACGGACCTTCTGGTTCACGGCCAGTTCACTGAAGGAGGCGCCTAAAGGTTATAGAAAAACCGCTATCCCATGTTCCATCTATTCACCATCAAATCATTCTCATGTGAATTCTATCACGTGTCAAATAGATATATTCCCTACTAAGAAACGTGCCATAAGACATAAGAAGATATTAAATCGTAATTTGGGTGCATGAAAATGTCCATTAAAAAAAAAAAAGGGAATCATGGGAGAAAAACTGTGGTCTTGAAGTTCTAGTTGATCTCAATTCTTTCCTGTCCGTCAAAATCAAAGAGCGGCTGAGCTGGATTGCAGGGATGGTAGCAAATCGCTCTCCAACTCGGAAATTCCCGTGAGATTTTACATGAATTTTCACTTGATCTCATATCTTACATTAGCTTTAGTTCGCCCAGCCAAATTCTATAAATGAAGAAGAAGAGTCGTACACATCCACCATGCATCCAACTATCATATCGTATGGTTGGTCTTATCCGATGCGGTAGTGTGTGACTAAGGTATCATACTATGCAGTAAACAATATGGGTCCCGAAGCCGGCAACAAGTTCGCGTCCCACCATTGTCTACTTCCACGTTGTAGTTGCACCACGACACACATTCAACTTGCAGATGAAAAAGGTTAAATCAACACAACATTGATGTGTGCTGTAACGTTTGGTTCTTGTTCTTCGTCGATGAAAACCGACACAATATTCGCGGATATCGTAAGGATTCATCCTCTCTTTCCTCCGGGCGGGCCGATCAGCCGGAGGGTGACAAATCGAGGAAAGATATCATGACATGCATGCAAGTGGGTTCCCTCTATGATTCCGTACTTGAAGACTAATCAAAATTCAAATATGGGCTCACTCGTCATCCGACGATAGGAATCATTACTGGTCGGTTCTAAATTGTCGAAGTTCCTAAGGCTATCCGTCAACGGGCATTCTCATCCAGAAGTGATCAGGAAGACTATCGTCAGTCAAGCAGTGGCTCACACTAGAGAGAATAGAATGTGTCTGCTTTATTCCTGTATTAAAAGCTCTATCTTGTCGATGGCTTAAACTTCCGCAGCAGTCGGATAACGCTAACAAGAAGAAAGAGAACACGTTGGGCATGAACCAATCCGTTTCACAACATCCGGACCCACCCGGCTCACCTGTCGCTTCAATGGGCGAGCATCCCAATCATTGTGGCATTGGCATCACAGCTCTAAGGGCTCCACTGTGACCAGCAAATACTTTCTTTATCAGTGCCACATGAAGGAGAAAGCTATACAGTAATGTTAACAAGAAATAATATCGACACATAAAAGCAAGATCGTTAACAGACGGAAGAAAATAGTCGATTATAACTCACGTCAGCACCAGATCGAAGTGCTCCACTAGGACGTTACTGGGTGTTAATTCGTTCTGTGACAATGAAATAGCACGGACTTGTATTACTGCAAGTATCGGAGTGTTCAGCACAATTATAATTTCCGGTTTTATGAGAAAACTGAAAAAACGGGTGAGGAATTCTTATGGGAAGATGCAAAACCGATCGATCTTACACATTGCCATCCAACGAAGTTACGACATCCGCTGCAATATAGCCTGGCGAAAAGGCGTTGAGGAGCTATTTCCCATCGGGTCTCCCATAGCAAGTTCTGGCTGCATAATGCATATCGTGATCTCGAGATGGGCAAAGGGAAGTAAACCATTGTTCCGGAGGAAAAACCCTAATTAAGATCGTGTCCGTTCTATCGATTTCTTGCGGTTCAATCAAGAAAAGGAGGCGGTTGCCAAGATTATGCATTTACCGGTACACATCACTGAAGGTCCCGACATCGTAGGGTCTGTCGACAACCTGCAGGCGGTTTCATCCAAGAGGAACGATCAATAGCGTGCAACCAGTCAATTCATTTGCAAACAGCGGAAATTATACTATTATAGAATTAGTCTAAAGAGTGAGAGGAATTCAAAGGGCTAGATGGAGAGAGAATCACAATGTCCCGGAAGCGGCCGCGCAGCTCGAATACACTCGCGATGGGAGTTGAGCAAACACAGCAGATATATGAGAACATGCGGCCTTGTCCAGGCGGGGGTGCCGCCATCTTTGCCTTCAGTATCTATCCTTTCTCGTCGAGAATCTGCGCGCTGGGTTTGCCGTGTATGAGTGACTCGCAGCAGAAGAAGAAGAAGCTCGGTGAACAGGGAACGTGGACCTGTGCAGAGAGAGAAACTTTGTGTGTATGGGGAGAACACTGTCGAGGGAGTTCTTGAAATTACAGTGCAGGTGGAAGGCCGCCCGCCTAATTAACGGCCTGAGAGTCTGAGTCGCTCGGCAAATGTGTATATTTTCAAGATTTCACAAATAACATTAAGGAATGAAAGAGTAATTACACAGTTTCTAAGTAAATGAGCGGCCTAAAAATATAGGAAAAAAAATGTTTGACTGCTTAAATGGCATAGCCGATGACTATATACTTACTATTTTTATTATCATATATTCAACCTGCATAAAATAATGAATAACTATGAAATTCTGATTAAAAAAATGAATAACTAAATTTGTTTTAAATAGTTCAGTATGCCTAATCAAATCTTGTTGAATCGTTAAAGTGGTTTGATTAAGCTCGAGTACTATATCCCCCAACCATAACCATTGCTATTACACATCCATTGAACCGAATTATTTCGAACTAATTTTATAGTTCAGTTTATCAGTATAATTTATTTTTCCTAAAAATAAAAAAAAAACTAACAAATTGACTATAAATTGAACCGAAATCAGATAATATCAAAACACAAGGAAATTAAAAATACATAAAGCAACAAAAAGAAAAACATTAAAAATCATATAAATTTTAATTAAAAATATAAAATTAAAATAAATTCACCTATTTATAACAAAGTTTAGAATGAATTGGCACAAAAATATGCTATATAATAGTAAAAAAAATCAATATCTAACTATTTTTAAAATTTTAAAACACATTTCTAATATATTTATCTTTTATTTTCAATATATTTTACAAACCTTTAAATATTTTTTTATAAAGTTAGTTTAGCGGCTCGAATCATTTGAACTTAATACGTACAGTTTCACCTAAAAATATCGCATTATATGAGAACTAGCTCGTCTCGAACCGGTTTTATATTCGATTAGGTTTGAATATTCATGGTTCAGTTTGGTTCCATTTGATCAGATTGTTTAGTTCTTGCGCATCCCTACTATTAATTATTATAAGCCAGCGGTCGGTCCGCGCAGTTTTCAGCAACAGTGGGAGGAAGAAGAGACCGTGTCACCAAGTACGCACATCGTCAATATCAATTACCCGACGCTTAAGAGATCAAATTACATACTCCATATCGTCCACGATTTGATCAATTGATTAATTACTGCTTGCTATTGATCCTCTTGGATGAGACAGCAGCTTGCTGGCCGCGGGTTATAAGTGAACGAGAGAAAGCAGCTCATATCGCGTACCCTCTTAGCGTTCGTATCGACGGGGCAAACGAGCGGTTTATAGGCCGAGCTAACGCTTTGTCGGGATACGGCAGAAAATAGAGAGAGAACACCATCTGCACGAGAAATCTCTACCTCATTTTTCATGTATGTTATGTGAGATGGTCAAAATCAGCTCATCGATGGCTCAGTGTCTCTGTAAATTGTCGAAGAACATTGACGAACTGTTTGGTAACGTCCGTAGTCATAGAACCACCGCTATTTCCAGCTTGCACCATCTCTGTTCACTGTCAATTCTTATTTCCATATGGCTGCGAAACAGGACTCCTCCCTTATAAGAAGGAGCTAGTAGAGAAGAATCACATTTGAAAAATGTGGAGCCTGCCCCTGCAACCAAACAAAATTTTCCAATATCAATCCGAGACTATATATATAGATAGATATAGACTGAGATGATCAACACGATATTGATATATATAGATATATGTATATAATCTGTCTGATCATTAATGAAAAGGAAATAGTCGATGGTAGCTTACGTCAGGAGTATGTCGAAGGAAAACGTTTGCCGGTTACCTGTTCTCTGGACCTGCGACAATGAAATGGCAGGGATGCATGTCATCAATGCTGCAGCATTTTCCCGCTAACGATGACGGGAAAAAGGACTAATCTCGAAATTGGGACAGTTGCCATGGAATAAAGATCGGATGATCAAGAGTCTTACCAGGCACAGTCCCACGCCGATACGGCACCCGCAGCAGCTGAGACGGGCCGCCAGGTAGCCCCCACGGGTTCGTCTCCATTGAGTATGCCTGATTAGCACGTTTCGGCTGCACAAAGAATCGCCCGCCCATCATTCACACCACACGGAGAAGGGAAGTTATAAACCGGTGTTCGCGGACACTACGAAGAAAGATCTCTTGCATCTTCTCTTTTCTTCTTCCCCGGGCAGTCAACCAAGCGCGACAGTCCGAGAAAAGAGAGAGAGGCTCGTCAAGAGTGTTTGTGTTTACCGGTACAAATCACGAAAGGTTCCGACTTGCATGACTCCTTGGGGAGCCTGCGGTTTCAACCAGAAGGATGAATAGCTGCGGGGAGTCGATCATAAACCAATGTATGCTAGACCTCTTAGTTGGTCGAGATGAGAGGATTACGTTCACCGGGCGCATATTGATCAATTCCGTCATCCTTGCAATGGGGGTTGAGCAGACAACGCAGAACCACACTCCAGGCTCCGCGGGAGGTGCTGACGTTGATGCCATCGGCTTCTTTCTCGATGAGAATCTGCGGCCTGGGAGGTTTGCAGTATATGAGAGTGATTTGGAGGCGAAGAAGATGATGATGATGATGATGATGATGGAGAAGCTTGGTGCAGAGGAATGTGAATCAGCAGAGTGAAACTGTGTGTGTATATTATTATTATTAAAGAATGTAGATAGACTTCTTGAAATAAGGTGGGAAAAGGCGGCCTAAGTAATTAACGGCCGTAGAGCTGATAAGGGGGAAAAATAAAAGGAAAAAAATCACCAATTAATATCTAAAAAAGTTATATTTTGTCTTTTTTTTTTTTTCTAAAACTGTTTTAAATAGATTTAATCCTCAAATTCATTCATTTTGGTACAGTTTAATCATAGTAGTAGTAGTAGTAAACAATAATAATAATGACAATAATACCTACCGGCAGATGTACATACAGTCCATAATCTTTTCTTTTATCGAGCTGTCATGCTGGATCGGTCGTGTTGGAGGAGATATAAGGAATAATGCTCATTGTCAAATTACATATCCAGACGTGTATCGTGCAGCTGCAACATCGATCCCAATCCCTTTAGCTCACGACATTCAAAAACAAAATGCAAGAATGCTCGTGAGGTCATTTCAAGAAACATGAAGAGCTATGAAATTAAAGCAGATAACTACACATGAAGATTGCATACTATATTTAAATTCACATGAGTAGGAATGTGGCTTCCAGGCACATGGAACAGCCAATCGTGTTATTATTAGCAACGACCGTACAAAACCGTTAACTATAACGTAAGGCTGTACGCTTTGCTAGTCGACATTCAACCACTCACCAGGATACCCTGAGTAATGGCAGCCAACGTAACTTAACAATATCAATGAACGGAAGAGCCAAGAAGACAGATGGGTACAGATAGAGAAGCATGTCCTTCCTACGGTCTTGAGAGAACCCTAAAGCAAAACTCAGTAAGATTGCTTCAGCACGTTCACCAACCGAGACTAAATATTGCCATTGTTCAGAAGTAGTTAATATGTGCAGTTAATAAACCTCAAACAGCTATAGAAGCATGAGAAGACGTCACCAGTCCATCAACTGTTTTCTCTACACATTCTTTCTTACCATAAACAAAGCCTTCTACTTGTCAAATGTCTCCATGGGTTAGGAACAGTAGTACAGGAGGGTACCTTAACTTATGGAAGACAATCATGTCTTTGTCTTGCGAATCCTCATCAACTTGTCCCTCCACATGGCTGCATGAGTAATAATGGATTACATAAGAGTGTCCTGAACCCAAAAGGTCTGACAGAGGACAATAGAGGATCAACCTCTAAGTGGACCACGTCAGTTTCAGTTTGCAGCATCACTAAGCATAAGCATTATTTTACCAGGCAACAAATGATGATGATATCTTGGACTAGCTAAAATTACCTGCATCGATGTATCTTTCCTCTTTGATGGCTAAATTCATGCTTCTCACAAGATCAAGTTCCTCCATCAGCACATCAGGACCTTCTGGTGCACTGGTACAGCCGTCAATCACATTTGTGTAAAAAGCAGAGCACATGAAAGGCATGAGGATAAGAAAGTACAGAAATTACAGTGATGCAGGTTACCTGTCAAGCGAGATATCGTAAACAGGCTTTGCATCACGTGTTTGGTCTACACTGTAGCCAAGCCTAATAGCATCAGTCTGGATTATTTGCTTATTAACGTATACAGGAATCTGCAGTAGATAACGTCATGTTATATTACCAGACAGAACACAATGTTAAGGAAGTGAATATAGTCATGAAAAAAGTTAAACCAATAGTTACTAAGATTACAAAGGGATCACACAGATGGTGAACAAGCAGGAGAACATCTAATGGATGCAGCAGTTGGGTCCTATAAGAAGCCAAACAACTAGAGACAGGTAAAATTCCACAGGCATATGTCAGAGTTCCACTTTAAAATTAAGCTAGTAATATCTGAATGTTTCCCGAGCACCCTTCTCCATTTCCCTATTTAACTGAAATGGAAAACAACTTGCTAATTAACTTGGAAAAGAACTCAATCTATGCTTATTGAGACTTAACAACAGTAACTATATACATTTCGATTGAGATAAAGCTTGCATCATGTCCATTGAAAGTGGTAAAGCTCTTTTCTACCGTGTAAGTGGCATGGAAAAGCCACTGGCTCAGAAGATATGTACCTGGCATCTGTATGCTATATTTATGGCATCCGATGGACGGGCGTCCACACTAAATAACTCACCTTTCCCTGGCTGCCAAACAAAAAGAATTGCATAATAAAATACAAATCTTTTGAACCTGTTCACTCAAACCAATACAGCACATAGTAGAGAATGGGAGCCTGTGCTGACCTTGCTGAAATACAGTCTGGCAAAGTAAGTATTGACCACCCTTTCCGTAATCCTGACCATCTCTATCTGAAAAGGAAGAATAGCTAAAAATGACTCCAGAAACTATTTAAACATCCTCATCAATTAGCAAGAACCAAATAAGTTAATGCCAGTAGAAAAAAAATTAAGCAAATATACATATAATGTGAAACGCACAGCTTTCTGGGGCAGTGAAACAGAGTAAAATTTCTCCCCTCTCTCTGGCATCCTAAAACATTAATATTTTCCAGATAAAGATATGTCAGTATCACCTTGTCAATGAACACTGGCATCTTTGATTTGTCTACTGTTTGATCCAGAATATGTCCAGTTGATATTAGCAAGAATCATTTGTCTTATATAGACTCTTGACAATATTTCCTTTTAGAGAATCGGCACGTTCACATCTGAACGTGTCGGGAATGTCATTTGCTACACAAGTAAACAATTAGAAGCCATTTTACTGACATATATTATTGCTCAAAAGTTTTCAAGCAATTTAATAATGAGTTTAAAGGAAAAAGACAGACACAGACACAGACACGCACGCACAAACAAACAAAAGAAGATTGATCTCCGAGTCTACAAACAAGGAAGTTGCCAACACACATATGAAACCGTAGAAAGAGAATAAATAACCAATTCATTGTCTTCGCCCTCTATGGTTCACTATCTTGAAATCTCTACTGATATTACAACTAAAATATTCATGTAACAACAGAAGCCATATGATCCCCTGGAAACACCCAGTGGAAAAATAAAACAGCATTAGCAGCAACTAAAGAAATTAATTTCATACTTTGAAACCAAACTTTTCTGGTAGGTCCTTCACAAACTCAAATTGGTCCAGACAGTCCTGCACAGTAAAACAAAGTACCTTATATTGCATCCAATGACCCAAATTCAAAAGGGAAAGGAAGAAAACATGAAGAATGAGACATGGAAGAAGTCAATGAATTACCTGATTACCATCTCCTTGAAAGGCATCGATGAGCTTTTCAATGGAATGTTCCCCTTGAGGAGGAAGACATTTAACTCAATTATATATACTAGAAACTCAAGTACAAAAAGACAAGCAACATGCTATCGTTATCATCATTTGTATACCTACAATAATAGGCAGCACAAAATCTGCATCGCAAGTGATTTTAAGAAAAATTGTTGGACTCGGAAAACGATCGAGGAAACCCTGGCTAATCAAAGCAGAATCTGTTCTCAGCCCCTTCATTTGCATAGAGAAGGGATGAAATTGACGTGAGATTGGCCACTTCACTTCTTGGTATCCTTGCTGCAGTATTTGGTAGTGAGATGCAGTCTCTGCATTGGAAAAGTATCCAGAAAAATCATAAAGCTAAGGTAAAACAGGGATCAAAGCAAAGCATGGCCCAGTGCCAGGTCAATGAAGGATCAGCAAGATGCCATAGATATAGACTATCGGAAGCTAAAAAAACTGATGTGAATCATCCGGAGGCACCGTTTAAAGTGACTTTCTCGTGGAAATAGCATTTTCAATCGAAAACTCCAAAGAAAATTCCTGTATTCATCTCCTGCAATTTGATGCATTTTCTAGCTTAGTCGAAAGATGGAGGAGATTTAACCAAAGAAGCTTCTAACTTTCTGGGCCAAACCAGCTCACTGGTTAACCTCCAGCTCCGACTCCATTAATTCAAGAATAATCCGCTCCTCAAGAAATAGAAACACATAACAGGAACAATCCGGTCACTCGCATCCACATTTAGCGACACACCTGCGACCAGCAGAGACGCTGGGAGGTAGTCCTTGTCGGTGCCTTCGCCGTCGCCGCCCGGTCTGCCGCCGGAGCTCCCGCGGGATGACTCGCACGAAATGAGGAACGACCGGAAGCCGCACCGCAGCTTCTTCCGCGGGGACGGACGAACCGACGGCGGGAAGCCTGAGAAGCAGAGGGGATCGGCAACTGACCGTCTCCCACCCGGATGGTTGGCAGCGACGGGGGATCCGCGCGACATACGGACGGAGAGCGGAGCACCGACACCGGCTCCGATCATGCTGTTCATCCGGCGGAGTGCAACTCGACTGAGGGGGAGGAAATGGAGGTAGTTGAGTACGGACGAGGTGACACGCGACACGCTGTCCACCGCCATCCATCTCGTTTCCTTTCTATATCTTATATTATTTATTTATTTATTTGAATTTATTTCTTTCCCGAACCATTTTTTAGGTGAGGTCAATCAATGTCCTCAAATTGAATCTAGGTAGGATACCAAACAGGCAAATGACAATCTCCCGCGTGATGGAAAAAAAATCAATAATATTTATATTTCCTTCTGATAAATATGTATTATTCATATGTATCTACATATCGCATAGAGGAACATTGTTTTCGTTCCAAGACGGATACTATAAACCATTAGAAGAAAAACAAAGCCTGGACATAGTGTCAACTGCTTGTCTTGTTCGTTGCCATTTCTCGTTCCCGAGTGTGGAATAAGCCTCTAGCGTGACTGGGGGAGCTGCTTCAGAAGCTTGATGAGCTCGTAAGTCCTTGCATTCCGTCCAGAATACAAGCATAACTCAAGCGGAGTTAAACCCTCCTGAAAAAAGAAAGGAAATATGATCCCCATGCGCCAAACTATTTGCCATATCAGCAACCAAAACAAGACAATTTGTTAAAACTGGTTCAGAGCACATTGAACAGCCATAGAAAGGGTCTGAGGATTGCAGGTTGACTGTGACTGGCATGTCATAGTTCAGTAATCGAGATATTTTTTGCAAGTGTGGCCTACAGGCTAGGTTAGATTGAGAGGTTTAGCCAATTGTTCCATATCCAAGACTGATTAATGTTCTTCAAATTGAATACAAACCGATAGTCTCCCCATCAAATTGCTTGATTCGTCGGACTAGCTATAGTCCAAAGCAGCATCTTAGAAGTGGGACTGGACAAGATGGCTGAACTGATTGAATTAGTGAGCAGAAGATTGTCTAGCCTAGGGATACCTTAAAAAGCAGAGTAGCCCAGAAAATGATTGGGAATGGTGCAACTGGAGGAACTGCTTGTTTCCTCTCTAATTTCACTGGGTTCGTACAACTTCATCTATAATGGTTCCAGACTAAAATTGGTTCAAAGCACTAATGGACTGGGAACGGTCATGGCTCACAATCATTTCAGTTGGGTTATCCTATTAGTTACTTTTGTATAATCAATATATAAGACCAGCTGCTAGCAAACGAAATTTCAAGAGAATTCTCAAGATGTTCATGTACGTGAAAATGGAATCAGAAATTGTGAGGAGTTCTTTACCTGGTTCCTTATTGTCCTATCAGCTCCTTTGATTAACAAGAGCCTTACAACATCTGTTCTTCTTGTCTGTACTGCCAGATGCAGTGGGGTCCATCCATCCTAAAGAAATGGACCAGATGGGAATATGTCTAATATTCAAATATGCAAGGATGAATTAGACATGCATAGAACCAAAATCAAATTAATCGAAGAATCTTACATTGTCCTGGAGGTTAATGTTGACGTTGTACAAAAGAAGAACTTTAATTGCCTGACTTGAAGCTGTTTGAACAGCATAATGTAGCAAAGTTGCTCCATCCTGCATCCCAATGGAACAAGACAAAAGTACACATACTACTCCAAAATATCGATACCTAGCAACAATCTGCCTTGACTGTTGTAGTTAATGTGACTTCCAATAGGTTACCACAGTAGAGTCTAAGATAATAGCATAATTCACATTCAATGGAGACATCATACTAATCTAATTCATTGCCAGGGCTACATATTCTCCCTAACATTTTTTTATTCCTTTTTTTCCTTTTTAATGAATAGGCACTCCTCATGGCACAAGAATCCTACCATAGATACTACCATTCATGGATTCAGTTAATGGAATGCATCTTCATGGCTCATTTTCAGTCACCTCAGTTAAATTGAAACATAGAGAGTTGAAGAACAAAAAATTGTCTTCTAATGACTATCCTGACACAAATGATTTATTTATATCAATACATGTATGCACTAAAAGGCATTAAAACTCCATTTTCCGCTTACCTTATCCTGAACAAGAGGGTTAGCAGATTCTCTCAATAAATAGTTGGCAATTGCCTGCTTTTTGCCAGTGATTGCTTTGTGAAGCGCAGTCATGCAATCCTACAGGAGAAAGAAAGGTATCAACCAGGAAAAAAATATGCATGAAAAAAAACTCAAATTAATGATAAATCAAAACTTGAGAACTCTCTGAAGTTGATCATCCAAAAGCGCTGGCCCATGCAATAATTACCTTGTCTACTGAATCAATGTCCACATCATGCTTTAGCAAAGCATCTACAAGATAAAATTCTCCTGATGCAGCAAGAGTGTGTAGAGGTAGCCATTTGCCCTGGGAAAGTTGCCAAGATCTTATCTCTATCTTCCATCTAGCCAAAATCATCGACAAGACCAGACTGGACAGTTTGGAGACTAGCTATGTTTTCTGTCCAGTTCTCCATGCAGACCAACATATGCATGAGCCAGAAGGAACTGGAACAAAGAGGACAGCTCACCTATGATCTAGCCAGAATCAACCAGCAATTGTACAAGAATTTAGACCCACCGAACCACAAGAGGGCCAGTGCACACACTTATTGGGTAGTGGATTATTTTTCAAGAAGGCAACAGCAAACAACCCGATCAATCAAATATAGATCAGGAGCACATAAGGTATGATAACAAATTTCCGAAAAGAAGGTAAGACGAGCTCATGATATACTTACAGAAGAAGCAGTTGCTAGGTCAGGGACCCGCTTCTTTAGCAAAACCTTTTCCTCCCTAGTGAACAGTTGCCGTGGACCTATTCATTCATTGTTGATGCATTAAGGATTTGGAAGTTGGACCCCATCTTAGAGTACCATATCCACAAGTAAAGAAATTTCATTTTTTTTAATTATTTTATCACCCAGATTGAGCAAAACAACAGAGCAGGTAAATCCATTAATTTATGACATGCCTTATAGACATAGCATTTTAACATTGGCATGAAGTAGAGTCATGACAGTAATTTCTTAGATGACATGAATTCATATTCCACCAAGAGATAGGAAAGCGTGTGCTTCATTCTATTAGTTTCACCTTTACCTAGAATACCAATCTATCAAGCTATAGGGGGAAAGATGATTGGCACTTCCTAGAATGTATTTACAAGGAATTACCTTCAGAACTTCTGATTCCAGGCTGATAATTCCCACTATTGAAGAACTCTGTTACATCATCCAACCCCTTCCCATAAACTGCCATTCTAGGATTTTTTGGTGCCACCCGTTCACTCTCTCTGTTTTCTCCTTTAGAACCCTCTTTTTGATCCAGTTTCACGGGAAAGCTAGAGGGATTATCAAGCACAAGTGGTTTCAATTGTGCCAACTTGGCCTCTTTGTAGGCCTTATACTCTTCCAAGCTAACACTTCTCAGAGGTGAATACCCTTGTTTTCTCTTCTCTACTCTGCGACCAAATTCCAATTCCTGAGCGATCTTACGCTTGTCCTTCTTACTGATGTTAAGCTCTGCTTGCACATCTCTCCATTGATCTGGCACTAAATTCTCAGGCACAACTTCATCCAACTTCTTCTTATTGAGGTAATCTGATGCGGGATTAGTTTTACTATAGAGATATGGATCTTCAAAAATACCATCTTCAAACACAACACAATCGCCAATTACATGCTCTTCCTCAAAAAAATAATCTTCTTGAGCAAGTGATGGTTGAGAAAACTTTGACAGACAGCAAACTATTCTGCGGAATTTTGGGGTCTTAACTAGTGGAAGCTTGTAAGAGATGGTGGAAGAAAGATTTGAATAGGGAAGGAAAGAGAATGGCCTTGGAATCTGGTGACTAGGAAAGTTTGTTATTGACATGGTATTTCACATTAGTTCTGCGAATGAATGGCCCATAAAAGAGAAAATCATTACATAAAATGTTTTAGAGGGGCTCCATCACATGTGATCTGCATAACAATGACAGCATCAATCAAGAACCATCAAGAAAAGATAAGTTCATCACATAATTTGCTATATTGAAGTGCCAAACACCATAAAGAATGGGGATTATCATAAGACTGAAAAGAACAAAACATGACATATTTCTATCAGTTAGATATTAATAACAAATTATGGACGTGAAAAAATATGTGGAAAGCAATCCATGATCTCAGAAGGTAAAGCCAACAACTTATCAGGGATAAGAAAAGCTCATTGCTTTGGTAAAATGCATTTTTAAAGTGTCATTCAAGAACAGGTTCTAATTTTGATATGAAAAAAGACAACTTGTAAGAGTCTTCCAGATCATTTTTTTGTGAACAAAAGTTCAAGAAAATTAATTTCTACTATTTTGAAACTTTCCATCTAATCGATACTTCAATCAGCCATCACTGTCATTTGAAAAACCTCTTTGAAACAGAATATGAAACCAGAGAGAAAGAGAGAGAGAGAGAGAGAAGACTGAAAAAGTCTCCCTAATCAACTTCCAAAATGGGCTCCAAAGGCATCGCTTTTGTTGGGCCAACCATATGGACCACAACAATTCCCGATACATCATCCTTAACAGAGAAAAAGTGCACTCAGGCCAGCTAACTACAAGTTTACCATGAAAACGAGCTATCTTAAATTATCAACTTTTCTGATGATGAACTCGGGAGGCTCTTCATTTTAGCAGACAAAGAACAAAAAAAAAAAAGCATCAATAAGTTAAGGCCATCTATTCGACAAAATTCCCACCCTCCACAGCACTATTAGATTCTGTGAATAACCAAATTCTTGGGTGACAAAAACTGGATACTCGGAATGACCTGAATGCTTTAGGCATTTCGTCGAACATGTAAGATGACACTAATTGTGAACTCCATATAACACATTCCCGACTTCAAAAATCCAGAGCTCAATCATACAACACGAGATTGAGAAATTTGAGGTTCAAGAACGTAGAGAGAGCACCAGAGAAACTGAAATTTGGTGGGTACGACCGAAGACCAGCTCTGAAATTTCTCACCGGACCAGTGTTCTGTAGAGAGGGAGGGGCTCAGTGACTGGATAGAAGAAGTGACCGGTAGGCAGTTTTCATAGTTATGTTCTGATTTCTATCCGTTCCCCCTACAAAACTAGATATGTAATTCCAAATAGTGCCCCCGTAATATCATTTTATTTATATTATGTCCCTAAACTATTTTGATACGTTCCACTTTGCTCCCTGCTTTTTTGGTATGCTACCTCAATACTACTGGAAGCTGAATAGAGTTTGAAGTCCGGACTATTCACGTTCGAACCATATCAGCCCATGTCCCAACATGATTTTTTTCTTTTCATGAACTCAAAAACTGAAGCTAAGTACACTAAATCATTTCAACTGATTCTATAGAAGTGATTATGGGCCGCTTTTGTTAAAGAAAAAAGAAAAAGGAACATGGTGGGATCGGCAAAATTGACAGTAGGTGTCACCATTGGAGAGCTCAGGAAGTCAGGAGTAGTTCACTCATATGACGGTGTTGTCGTTATGGTCGCCGTCGTCATCCTCTTCTTGTGCTTCCTAATCTTTCAGCCTTATGCTTCAGCAGTGACCTTTTTGATTTTGGGTTCGATCTCCCCTTGAGCTTTCAGAGGGACCTCGAGCTCCTCAACAATGGAGAAGCCCTGGCACTCCTGTTTACCACCTTGGAAGTCATCCTCGTCGACTCTGATCCTCACTGTCCTCCTCATGTTTACATTCGCCGCCCTGAGCCTCCTCGCTCTCGGAATACTCCTTGGTGAAGGTGCTTATTTGGATCATGAGGTATGTTTGTCTCCTTTGAAACGGTCCCATTGATCCAAGTTTCTGAAGCACATTTCTTATTACTGCATCTTTTCTGTAGGCAAAGGAGGAGTGTGAGTACCTGATCATGAAACTTGCCAAGCATAGTATGCGGAAGTCATCCAGCGTTCTCCAAGTACCAGTCCAAGTTTATAAAATCTCCTTATCTCAAGCAATCACATGCTTTGCAGAAATAGTACCATATAGTTTTTCTTGCTTACAGGGTACGTACAGATATTTTTGGAATGAACTTTATGTTCATATTTCAACTTTGAGGAACCTTCCCATGGCATTATCTGCTATGGAGAATTTCTTGACAGTTCTGTAGCTCACTCCTTTTCTCCTTGGCATTTACTGCTGAGTCTCACCTCTTTCTGTAAGGCTGACATAATATGAAGCACTAACAAATTGTATTTTTGTTGGTAACTCTTATCCCTTACCATCTGGAAGTGATTAATTCCAGCAGTTTCTTCACCTTATTATTCTGTAGTGCTACTGTGTGGCATATTGGTACATTTCTACGAATCCTTCGACTTGCCAAAACCACCCTTTGCACCCATGGTGCTCTCTTAAAGTGAATCTCTCCGCTGACTCTGTGCGCTTACATTAATGCTCTATTGTCAACATCATACTTAAGTTTCAGAGCATGCTTTTCTACTGACACTGCTGTATCTCTCTTACCTCGTTTTGTGTAAGAGGCCATAGTTTATTCGGCAGCTCCATCCAGAAAGTTTCCATATCCCCGTGTCAGACATGATTTATGTTCTTCCCTCAGGTGTTTTACACTGCCGTACATGTCCCATTGCATTGCATTTCTTAGAAGAAACTCTCCAAAATTAATGGCCACCTGTTTATTCTAAAACAACTTGTCAAAATATAGAGTCCTTTACTATGGAGTCGGACAGAAATATGAGCCTCATTATGACTACTTCAGTGACAAATACAATACAAAGAAAGGTTGGGACAACGCTTGGCAATAGTCCTCATGTACCTAGAATTATCACCACAGAGAAATCATGCATTTTTACTCTCTCTTTTCGTCTATTCCCATTTATTGTTTATTGGTCAGCTCCAGTGATGAAGATGGTGGTGGGGCTGTTTTCCCTGCTGCTAAAGGCAACATATCAATACTGTGCCTTGGTGGGAGGGATGAACTCGCTGAGTTGCAAAGAAAGGGCTCTCCATAAGACTGAAAAAGGGCGATCGCATTACAAGATGGAAATGCCATTCAAAAATCCCCCCCAAAAAGTTCTAAGTTAGCCGAAGAACCAAATTTTTTTGGGAGGAAAACTTTGAGGAAACTTGCTCCCTATCAATTGAAGAAAGGGACAGAGACAACAAGCTATGCCAGATATTGGAGATACAACCAGAAAAGGGTTCAAGGTCGCCCTCTCAAATGGTGCAAAACCGAAGCTGGTTAAGGTAAAGGCTCTACGGTAGGAAAAATCCTTACAATCAACCTTTTATGAAATTGGGACACATATTGATCCTCTCCTGTTAGTAGACTATGAGCAAAAACGTGCTGAATCAGCTCATAAATGTACTGAATCCTTTTTACTGCATCATATACAGAAAATTTCTCAGGCAGCAAAGGCCGATCCTCCCCCATGATCCTTTTGACTTACATCTATAGCAGCCTTGAAGGACAACGTAGTTATTGATAATCTAGACATTTCTTCTTGAAAGAGGACACCATTAACTAGCTTCTACTGAAGTTGGTACTGTTGGAGACTTTCATACGTCAACTTGCTCGTGCTCCTTATTGTTCTTGCCACTTGGATACAAGGACCAACCAAATCTTCGATTAAGAATTCAACCTGAGATCTTATAGGCTCAACACAATCCACCATAACTTCAAGGAGCTGATCTGATGCTGTATTCTGCATTTGTTATCTCAATGAGTCTTAAGAGATTAATACTTCAGCTAAGTTTTCGGGGGGATTTGCATAGTATTTCCATCTTTTGTCAATGCTTTCACGAGATTTCATCAGCTGTAAAATTCAAATGAGGGCAATAAAGATATTTCACACTCATACAATGACATAGTGGGACTTCCTTTGAGGTTCTTTGTGGAAAACATTAACAATGGTAGATGTGGAACAAAAATAAAAGTTTAGGCTTGATTTTGTAAGAAAAAACAAAAATACTTCATGGCAGAACTGGGAACTTCAGCATCATTAGTGGTTTTTCATATGTCATTTAACCATGAATTCAAAACATAATTTGATTTCCATGTCTATTTTTCAGGCGGATGCCCTGTGATTAAGGAGAATCAATGGTCGCCGGCCAAGTGAATACGAGTGAACGAATACAACGATTGATTTTACTGCCTTATGAAGGTAACAGACCGTCTGCTGTGAAGGCAGCTTTTGAGCTATGAATATGGTCTCTGAGGTAACATGCAGGGCAGTCTCTAATCAGACTGTGTCCGAGAGAGCACCTTCGGAGGCTTAAGCTATCGATGTACCCTGCGTCATCAGTTTAACTTTCGGTTGTAAGGCCGAAGTTTACCATTTGCATGGCCCTCTTTAGATCTTTCAATAGGAGAAGGTGGCTTCACTGCTTCAGCAGAGAACCTTCTGATATGCTTTAACGACTTCTTTTTGTTCCAACACAGTGCAGCAAACAAGCAGAGCCACGAACCGCGGAGCTTATTGTTCCACCACCAAACCCAATATAAAACAGTTACGAGTAGTTCACAAGATTGGAAGATTTGACTCATTGCAAAACACCAAGGCTGCCAAATTTGAATCATCAACCAACAAGTGGACACAAAACAAACTGCAGCTTACTCATTGTGAGATATTTCAAGTTCGTGTCCTCGCACTTTATTCATCTGTAGAGATGGAGGAGGATCGTGCTCTGAACAGCCACCATACCAATGGAAAACGTTTGACCTCACAACTGAGCTTGATTGAAATAAGCGAAACCCGGTTCTTTTAACTCTTGACTGTGCCTTATCATCTTTTCTCAGTGGTTCACACCGATCAAGTTCCTGATTGCAAACTGCAAAATGCCCCCATGATCGAAGTATGCCAGTTCCACCTACAAGGTAAATGATAAACTACACTTCAGCAAGCTCTGCAAACTTTCAGAACAAGGCCCGTAGGTGGCATTATAGAGGGTAAAAAGAATTCAGTGTATATTTAGATCATGATTCACTACTTGGTCATGTTACCTCAGTATCAAACCGCAGTCTACAAACAAATGACTTGCCACTGTCCGTGACCACTGTCACATCTTGGCCCGGTCTTATGTCCCTCGCACAGTTGGGGAGGTCAATGGTGAATCGCTCATGCCCAGTCAGTCCAAGAGTCTCAGCATCCTCCCCAGGCTTGAAGCACAATGGAATGATGCCCATTCCAACTAAGTTGCTCCGGTGAATCCGCTCAAAGCTCTTCGCAATCACAGCTTTAACGCCCTGAAACAAAGTTGTTGCTCAAGTTTCAGCCTTGAAGGTGGTATACATGAGGATGAAATCTTTTGGGAACTAAAAATGGAATCAAAATCAAACCAGAAGCATCGGGCCCTTGGCAGCCCAGTCACGGGAGCTTCCACTTCCATACTCTGCGCCTGCCAAAATAATGGTCTCATGCCCATCACTCTTGTACCTCTGAAATAGACAGACAAGAACTGAGCCTCAAATCGAACTCCACTAGGATGCAACAATCTGTTTTATATCGACTTAGGTTTTGTATTAGACTTGACATGTAAAGCAGTCCATCTTATAACATCTCTCAGTTATCTCTCACTTTCCTCGTCTCCTGTTCATTTTTCTTCATAATTATAACTAGGCACTTAAAACTTAGACAAATACAACATAGAGTAATATGTACTTATTCCAACTTCGTAACTGCATCAAACTACAAAAGTTTAATTTAGAGATTGGGAGGCAAATGGAATTACCATGGCTGCGTCGAAGACTGATAACTTCTCTCCACTGGGAATATGAATAGTCTTCGGCCCAACCTCCCCCTTTAGAAGCTTATTGACTAGCCTAATATTCGCAAAGGTTCCCCTTGCCATCACCTCATCGTTGCCCCGGCGGCTACCATATGAGTTGAAATCCCTACGGTCAACCCCACGCTCCATCAGGTACCTCGCAGCAGGGCTATCCCTGTGAATGCTGCCAGCTGGGGAAATGTGATCAGTTGTGATGCTGTCCCCAAAGTTGAGGAGGCAGTAGGCTTCCTTGACCCCATGTGGTCCCGGGGGCGACATAGACATGCCCTTGAAGTAGGGTGGCTCGTGGATGTAGGTTGACTTCGGGTCCCACGAATAGAGTGTGCTTACAGGGACAGTCAGCTGGTTCCACATAGGGTTTCCACTGGTGATCGCTTCATAGGTTGCTTTGAACATATCCGGCAGCACATTTGTTTGCACAACCTGAGGAAGAATGCAAATAAAGGAAAAGATAAGTCTGGAGGTTTTCTTATGGATGATAAATTTGAAAAATAAATTCTGTTTCTCAAGAGTAAGAAAAATTTTCTTCAAACTCCAGAATGCTCATCTATGTTTAATAAAATAGAACTGGATACTTGACTATTTATTATTCTTTTTTCCTCAAAAGGCACAAGGATTCAAAGAAAGCCATTTTAAGGTGTTTCAGCATAGCTTTCTACCAAACATAAGCAAGATTAAGTACCCCAATTACTCCCCTTTAGGCTGAAAGCACCATTATTGTTGACTATCCTTTTGTAGTTTGTACAAGTCTCCCTTTTCTCAATGAATTACATCCAAAGCTAATTTTCTAGAAATATTCTTCCAAACTAAAATGAAAGAAGCTTTCAAACAGAAGAGCGTGTCATGGTGCTCACTTCTGCTACTTCTTCACTTGATGGCCAAATATCCCTCAAGTAAACATTCTTTCCATCTTTACCCACCCCGATGGCCTCACTTTCAAAGTCAATGTCAACCTGCAAAATTTGTCTTCAATAAGTACTGCAACTGGAACTTGTACAGCAGCTGAAACTTGACTCAAGCTAAAACAGATTGTCATTACCTAATAAATACATACAGATAATTATTTTACATATAAATACGCCATAAATAAATATCAATCCCCCAAACAAAGAAATTCATAAAGAAATAAGTGTGCATCAGGAGGATTAACAATCTACTTACTGTGCCAGCAAGAGCATAAGCGACTACAAGGGGAGGAGAAGCCAGATAGTTTGCCCTTGTTAAGGGATGAACACGGCCTTCAAAGTTCCTGTTGCCCGACAAGACAGCTGCAGCTACAATGTCTGGTTATACATGCAAAAACGACTGTTCAGTAATTGACCCAATTTTATCTTATAGATGACCAAGCTTGCACATTCTTACCTTGATGGGTCCTCCTTCAATCAGAACAATTAAAATTGAGGTGTGTACTTAACTCCACACAAAGCCCGTGTTCATGGAATCTCTCTCTCTCTCTCTCTCTTGCTTTCCTTTATTAATTTTTTTTGCTTTTTCATGAGGGCTCCTTTATGAACTAACTTAAGCTTATGAACACACAAACTCACAGAGCCAGGTTAAGTCTAGCACTAATTCTGGTTTCCCATCCCCAACTAATCAACAGGATTCAGACCACGAACTTGTCTCACCATTTTCACTGATAGCTGATGCAACTGCTTCTTCAATATCTCCTGAATTGCCAATGCATGTTGTGCACCCATATCCCACAATATGGAACCCTAGCTGGTTCAAGTATTTCTGCAGACCACTGCCAACACAAAGCTTTTTGCTCAGTTGATGGACTAAAATGCAGACAGGCAACTTTGATTCAATTGAGGAAAGCACCTTTTCTGAAGATATTTGGTTACAACACCAGAACCTGGAGCAAGGCTCGTCTTGATCCACGGCTTTACCTGCCATAAGTTCATTCAGTCAAATATTAATCATGTCTCTATCCTGGGAATTCATGATATTCAAAATCAACCATTCAGTCTCATATCATAGATGATGTGAAGGACAAATCCAATAGGGAGTTTGGATGGAACTCATGAATTTTTTGTAGGCAATATAAACCACATATATATTTGGCCAACAAGGAATTGCATGGTCCACTAAACTATGGACATATGATAATTTCTTTCTTTAGTGGAGTAAAGTGCAATAATTTTTCCATAATGTTTGTCTGAATTACAGACTTCCATGCATTACAAAATGGGACCTTTTTAACTGCATAAAAAAGCTGTTTTAACAGACAAAAAAGGTGGAGAGCAAAAGCCAAAGAAGACCCATCCTAGAATATGAGCAATTCCAACCCCTTCAGGGGCTAGTTTTGTTAGGCAAGAGAGAAATAAGTGGCCACTCTTTTTCTATCAGTGAAAGATGTTACTACAATCAAGATTTAGAGGGAGAATCTCACATCTAATCCTAACTCACAAGCCTTCTTTGCAACCAAAGCAGCACCAAGCATCACACTAGGATTTGAGGTATTTGTACAACTAGTGATGGCTGCTATAACAACATCACCATGCCGAAGCTGTGCTGGGGTTCCATGGAATGTGAAATCTACAACCTTTGGCTGGGACTCCTTAGGCACTGCAAAACCCTGAAAATTCATTCACCATAATAACTTCAACATGAAAATTTCACATTTAATTGGAGCATTTGGCCTGTCAATCTTTTGAGCATCATTAATAACTCGAGGTTCACCTTAAATCCAACTCTGTTGTCTAAGCAAGCATGCCAATCGACTTTCATCTCTTTCAGTGGAACCCGATCATGAGGCCTGAAAACAAACAATGATTCTCAGAGAAGAGAATCAGTGTGATAGTTTTGATTGAACCAAATTTTAACCAAGGGGGAAGATGATCCAGGAAAGAAAGAAGAGAAGAGGTGCAACAGGGAAAAAAGAGAGAGAGAGAGAGAGAGAGAGAGAGAGAACAGCAGGAATAAATATATGACCTACTAGGAATTTAGGAATTAAGAGGATGAGTACTCACCTCAACCCTCTGGCTACTCCCAGTGTAGAAACAGTAAAATAGAAACAAGAAATGGTACAGTAGCTAGAAGATGTATATGCTAAATTACCTTTTCGGGCCAGAGACACAAGGTTCCACATCCTTTAGATCCAGTTCCAAGTACGAGGAATATGATCTCTCCAACATGGGCTGCTTTGACAATAATGCTTGGTGAGGATTTGTAGGTATTATCAGTCTTTCAGCTCTGAATATAAAACTCGATGAATAAATTGCATATAAATGTTCACCTCTGCATAGTCCACAAACATCTTGTTTTCCCGTAAATAGGATTCTATCATGCAAACCTGCATAAATAATTCAGTTACTATAAACAAGTTAGCCGCATGAGTTTCTACAGAACTTCCATCAACAACTCACAGTTTCTTCACTTCTTCCAGTCAATTTGAGATATTGAAGTGTCACATGATCCACAGGGAAGAAGCCCATTGTTGCTCCATACTCAGGAGACATGTTGGCAATTGTGGCACGGTCAGCTAGTGAGAGCTCACTCATGCCCTCCCCTGCACATTAAGAGCAACATACAACCAGCACAAGGAAGTTAGCACCAGACCTTCCAAGTGCTGCATTTTACTAAAGGTGTTGGTTTTCACTCTTTATTTTCTTCATCTTTTTAATTCAAAAAAATATTGAAGGTAATAAATCACAGAGTGGAAGAACTTTGTCCACAACCAAGCACATCATAAAAGAGTAGTGACATGCATACCATAAAACTCCACAAACTTGCCAACCACTCCATGCTTCCTTAGCATTTGAGTAACAGTCAAGACCAAGTCAGTAGCTGTCACACCGTTTCTAAGTTTCCCTGTTAGTTTAAATCCAACTACACCAGGCAGGACCATGCTCATGGGCTAACCAAACAAATAAAAAGAAGCTTCAGTTCAAATAACAGTATATTTGGACCATGTGATCATAGTATCAGTTAATTTCAATATCATACTTGTCCAAGCATTGCAGCTTCAGCTTCAATTCCTCCAACTCCCCACCCAGCAACACCTAATCCATCTATCATGGTTGTGTGAGAATCTGTCCCGACTACACTGTCAGGATAGAGGATGCCATTTGTATTAAAAACCACCCTCCCAAGGTACTCTAAGTTCACCTGCAAATCAACATTTATGGAAGCAAACGATTTATCAAATTATATTGCAAGGAAAGAGGGAGAATAACCCATCAACCTTAAAGGCCAAAAGGTAGGTAGAATAATTACAGCATATGGAACATTTCAGGTTTGAAAATCCAGACAGATGTAAAGCAAAGGAAAGCCACCATATAGGGCTTCCCTAAGATTCCCTGATTGAACAGCATTGATGGACATAAAGTGTATACTGCTCCAGAGTGGCTCCAAAAGAGTCCCACATTAGCAGCTTAAAATTGGCCTTCACATGTCTTGGAACAGGAAAAGATGTTTAAGTACCTGATGGACAATTCCTGATCCAGGAGGAACCACAAGCATGTTGTGGAATGCATTAGATCCCCACTTGAGAAAGCCGAACCTTTCTTTGTTCCTGTGGAACTCAAGTTCCATGTTTGCTTGCACAGCATTTTCTGATCTAGCAACATCAACCTGAACTGAGTGGTCGATCACAAGATCTACAGGAACCTGCAAGGAACATAACAGCAAAATGACTCTACTCGACCGACTTCAAAGATAAGTAATGTGCTACACAATAAGATGAAATTCACATGAATTGCCAGTTGCACACTGAGACATTATGAACTTTCCTTTACAGCAAGAAATTTGATGACTGATCCAACTTAGAGAAAGCTAATGCTGAAACAGGAAATGTAATGGAGAAAGCTCACCAGGGGATTGATCTTGTTTGGATCACCTCCAAGGCTGTTCATTGCATCACGCATGCAAGCAAGATCCACAACAGCTGGCACCCCAGTAAAATCCTGATAAAACAATCATAGCCCATCTCATGAATTTATCCAGCGAGAAAGAATTTAACAATTGTAAATCAAATGAAGCATCACTGGGTTCGCAGAGAGTAAAAAAGGGTCAATACCTGAAGCAGCACTCTTGCGGGCTTGAATGGGATTTCAACCTGCTTAGGCGAGGTGTTTTCCCAGTCAATGATCTTCTCAACATCTTTACTTTTGACCTGAAACTCATCGCAGTTCCGAATAGCTGATTCAAGAAGAATCCGAATCGAGTAGGGCAGCCTATCTGCAACATCACCATAAAAAACAACCCCACCATCAACAATCCTTAAACTCTTCTTAAGTGTATCATAAAGCACACTATAACTTGAAATGAAACATTTCCCAACAAGCTAGCACACGATAGAGCAAATAAGAGAAACGGACACGACGAGATATTCAAGAAAGCACGATCCTCAAAAACCCAGAACCTAATAAGACACCAAAAAAAAAATCAATCCTTTCTTCTCCATTCCAACTTCACGCTCCAAAAAATCAACGGATCTTCATTTTCAGGTATAAAAAGAATACGGGCTTTGACCAACCGATTCGAGGGTCATTGAGGGACGTCAAGCTGTAGTACTTCCCAAACTCGCCACCTCCGCCGGGCCTCTCAAGGGTCTTCAGTATGCTGTTGAATGGATTCACAGAAGCTGCCCACCCATCAAATCAGAGAATTAACGGAAAATAATATCATGGTTTAGACATTCTAGCAAAACCCAGTCGCTAAATTATTCGTTTACAGAAGATAGAAATGAAAATCAGAGGAGACTGAGGTTCTACAGTGCTCGGGCTTACCCATAGTGAGGATAGTAGATCCGATCAATGAATCTCAGGGAAAAGGGAGAAGGAGCTTTTAGGCTGAGATCTACAGAAAGCGAGCAAACAGAGGAAGGGAGGAGTGGGTGCGGGGCTTCACTACTTGCCGCAGAAAAATCCTTGTAATGGATGGTGTAATGGATGGAAAGATGTTTTTTTCTAAATAGATGTATTAATTAACTAATTTATTTGATAATATATTATATAATAAATTTTAAATACTAATTTTTAAAAAATTAGAATCCTACATTGATTCGCTGCACATTATTACAAAAATGCTTCAATGAAGATGAAGGCGGCGACACTCGGAATCCAGACTATTCATCGTTTTCATATCCATACGATACGTACAGGTCTCTGTATATTTACATTTTTAGTGCCATTATTTTATAATAAATATTTTTTCACATCCCGAGGAAAAATGAATTTTTTTTTTCATATTTATCTAAAGTCAATTGAATTAATTTTTTAATATTTCTATAAATGTACGGTAGATTACTATATATATTTTAAGTGAGGGTTTGGTATAGTAAATTTTTAATATATAATTACGTTACATATGTCAGGATGAATATAAAAAATATAATATTATATAAGATAATTAAGAAAAAAATTATAAATTTATAAAGAAGTTGAATATATAAGCTTAACTTTTATATAGACATGAATTCAATTTATTATAAATTTATAACGAATTCAATTATCAGTATATTTCACTGCATATGGTAGTGGATAAAGTTGAGCTGCCGGATCTCTTCTTCCTATCTTTTTGTGCTAAAGTGTATATTATATGTGTTAAATGTGATGCGGATATGTAAGTTTAGATAATCGTCTTAATTAGACGTATGTTATATGCTACTTATCATAAGACAATCAGTTCTACCTGTCGAATATGCCATGCCATCATCAGCCCGCTATCATCAATAGACGCCTCACATATGATCTTAAGAATCAGACATAAACCTCCCTCTCTTTGTCCCTTCATGTTCCGGTCATTATCCCTGTCGGGTCGGCCACTCAAAAGTTTAAATTCTCCCGTAATAAATTCCTCAATTCACAAGAGTCCAGCATGAAATATTCTTATTTGAAAGATAGATGAAATATATTAAATCATCTCAATATTAATTTCTCGTACTCAATAAAAAGTATATGAAAATAGGGTAATCGAATTTCACTTTAAATAATAAATTTATATTTATTATTATCATCATTCTATGACATAATAGATTTAAGTATACCTTATTCACGTATAATAAAATAATATAGACAAATTAGGAATATTCGGGTATCCCTCGACATTAGAAGACTGTCGTCGGACAAATTTGACATAAAAAACTGTCAATTTTGTGTGTAATTATTCGGCAATGAAATGAAATAAAATTAATTAAAATAGTTTTTATATTTTTTTAATGAAAATTTAATTTTAAATTTATAAATACTAAGACCCTATATTAAAATTTATTTTTATTTTAAAGTGCGTTCAGAGTAAATTATTGCGAGGACAGTTGTGCGCGGTATCTTTTGTCTTTTGTCTTTGTTTTTTTTCCCTTTCTTAGATAAAACTTGCCAATAAGACATAATTTATTATGTAAACATGGCACCGCCCAAAGTATGGCAAAAAAATTGTGGGTGAGTTAGGATTTTTCGATTAATTGACATTTTCTGCCAGCAGGGTCTATCTGAAATGTGGGAATATTTGTCTAAAATATGAAAAAGATTCTGATAAAATTGTAAAAAGTTAATTATATTAAAAATAATAGTACTTTAATATTCATTTTAATATTTTTAAAAAATAACATAAAACTACTATTAATCAGTTAATTATAATAGATAAAATTTTGATTCTAAATTTAAAATTTATTTATTTATTTATTTAAAATAAGTATTTACTCATTTCTGGCCGGCCTGAAAAATGAAATAGTTGTGCCTGGGCTGACAATTTCAGTCTATACTGGTATGACCCAAAAATATTGGATCGTCCCCAATTGCCAAGTCTACTTACTACAACCAAGTATTACGTAAAAGAGAAAAGCAAAAGAAAGAAAAAAAAAAACAGAGGGAAAAGAGGGAAGACGAAAGGTTACCAACCCACCCGCCACACCCGCCCCGCAACACCATCATATGATGTCACCATGTCATGAATGCGTCAAATTTCTTGACCGTTGAAAATAAAAATGTAAAAAAAGAAAAAAAAAAAAGAAGAAAAGTGTTTTTATTATATACCAATGGTATTCAGTACTGTAATAACTACTAATTCATCAAAATAATATATTAAATAGTACATCTACCAATTAAATTTCAGATACTAACTTTCAAGAGTTTCAAATTCTAAATTTAATTTATTATATATTATCCATTTACTAAAAAACTCTCAATTTCGAAGATGAATTAACCATTAAATTATCTAACCGCATAAAGGGATTTCCATCTGTCAAAGTCACAGTGTCATAATGATTATCCTTTAATTCCTAAAACCACCATCACATTAGACAATTCAATGCTTTTTTATATGAAAATATGAAAAATCTAATAATGGGTCTCGCTCATCCGAATTCAAAGATGATTGGTTGGTTTATCAATGGATAAAACTCTTTATATATAAATTATCTCAATTTGCACGACTCAAGCCGGAGACATTAAATATTCCTTAAGTATTGAGCTACAAGGATAGAGCATGTGTCAATCATGTGCTGATAGTTAGTATTATTAAAAGTGCGATATAGGCTAGTTCAAAACAGGTATAGAACCGTTAGATCTGTTATGGTTTGGTCTATTTACTTAACAGGCCGGTTCGATTACGAGTCACAATTCAGGAGAATATGAACCGGTCTAGAACTATTTATAAATGGGCTAGTTAACGGTTCAGACTGGTTTAGCCTGTAAATTGTCAATCTTTTTAATTTTTTTAATAAATTATTTTAAATGAATATTTTATAAATGGATCGAATATTTTTTAAACGCCATTACTTTCACATTTGATTGGGTAAACAGTAATTTGATTGATGAACAATGTTTTAATTGGATTGGATGAACAATATGTTGATCGAATGCCTCGCCCATTTGTGGCCATTGATTTTTCAACAAATTATAGGAGATTGCGACACTTGGCGGACGGAGGGTTATAGTTCACAGTCTGGGCCAATGCAGTCCGATTTCGTAACAGTTCTAGGCCGATTCAGTAGATTAACGGTCCAGGCCAGTTATGATTCAACGGGCTTATATTGCAGACCTGACTCATAACCACCTCTCAACCCAATAAGAGCGGTTACAGATCAGGTTAGGGGCAGTCCGGGCCGGTTTTAGGTTTGAACGGTCCAGTTCCGACCCAACTTGCCCCGTTTAACAACTCTATTAATAGCTTTTGACTTATGTTACACCTGGTAAAATTGGGCGTGGCCCAATAATCCAACCAGGCCCAACACAAAACGATGTGCTTGGGCCGGGGGATTTTGGTGGGTTATACATTCGGGTGTATCGGCATGGCTCAAAAATTATCGAATCAATTTAAAATACAAAAAATATATTTTTTTAAAATATATATATAATTAAAATAAAATTGAAATAATAGGTAATTATATGAAAAATAATTATGTTTATAATTTTTTTTCAACTTTCCTTTTAAATTATGATAAAATTGCACAACTAGTCGATTATACAACTCAAATTTTGGGTTACCTGTGCAAAATTATTTGTATTTTTGCAAAAAATAATAATTTTACTTATAATGGGCTGCGCCGGGGTAACCACGAAAGAAATCGTATTCGGGCAAGGTGATTCTAGCCCGTGTATTCTCGGGCCATGGCTCAAATCACTAGGTCTAATGTGCATTATGCTCGTAAGGTAAAAGCATCCGTGTATCATGTATTCCTATGGTATCCAAATGTGTACCGTGTGTTTCTATTAATATTCGAATCTTATCTTGTAATATGATTAATTTCTAAGTTTTGGATATGGACGTTACCTCGTTGAATTCTAGAAGTGGATCGCACTCCAAGCATGTACTATTTCACACGTTTTCAGTAACTATCTTGGAATTTGCCCCCTTTCATACAAATCATATTAATAATCCCATAGTTATCTCAACGATAGTATTCTTTTTATAAAGTATAACTATGCAGATGGGTCTCAAATATATTAGAAATTTCACTAATAATAATTAGAATTAGAAGTTGCTGACCTTTAGAATGCCCTTGAGACAACCCCACGGGCTGGTGTGGCCGTTCTTCCATGTTAGCACACCAATAAAGGAATTTGCAGGAAGGACAAGAATTTTTAAAGAAATTTCGGACATCCAATAATTATAGTTCTAATCAGCTTTAGAACAGAACAGGCCAGGAGGAATTGGAGTTTGATTAAAATTAATAAGGGTTTTAACAAAAAAAAAGGTTAATCTATTTGGGTTTGACTTTGGTGAGACCCAACGAAATCTTTGCTTTGTTAGTCAATGACATCATCTCTACTTCTTCGGGTCCTTTGAGGAAGAAGAAAAAAAAAAACGAAAGCTCCAGCGGATTGCATGGTATCGCGAACGAACGAATTCGAATGTACCACAAGATTGAGTTCATACCAGAGTCATTTTGCTCGGGGGCCGTTTCTTATGATAGTAGAGGTCGTGTCCCAAATTAGACACCATTAATCCCCATCACATCACATTCCGTTAATCTCCCTAATATAGGATGTGGTAAAATTTTGATAACGTGAGGTTACTTATGTATCATCAAGTTACTGACATGATGTGTATTAATTAACAATAGTTAATGGAGAGAATTTAATGTTGCAACTATTCTAAACTTTTTAGAGTCCAATGAGACTCTTTCAAATTTTCTAAATCACCTTATTTTTAAATTTTTAAGATTTTTACCCTATCTCCACCTATTTATAAATCTATGAAT
The DNA here is from genome assembly GCA_900174645.1 of Sonneratia alba. Lineage (NCBI taxonomy): Eukaryota > Viridiplantae > Streptophyta > Magnoliopsida > Myrtales > Lythraceae > Sonneratia > Sonneratia alba. The sequence goes on from FWPY01000031.1 coordinate 3,801,127, forward strand.
TTTTTCCTTCGGCTTCTGTTACACTGCGCCCTCAGGGGATTGATGGTACTTGCTTCGTTTACATCGTTGACGAGCGAATAATTATTCAATTTCAAATAGAGCCACTTTTGTATAAATTCACGGAACTAGTCCTCTAGGTTCTTGTCCTCAGGACAGACAGAATGGAACTCTGTGTCCAGCCGCCTCGGTTTTCAATGCCCTTTACCTCTGGAGTTCGGTATCTCTTCGAAAGGGTTAAGGAAACTTGCGGTTGTGCCGCCTCCGCTGTTCTTGGAAATGTCTTCTCTGCATTTTTCGCCTTCTTCTTTGCGCTAGGTTTGTTCATCTTTTCTTTCTGCCCCCGTCTTGTCAATCTTTGAGCCAGTTGACTGCAGCGGTGAGCAAATCTTGAGTTTGTGAGATGTGCCCTGAAATTTCTGGTTCTTGACTTGATGAAACAGTTGCTGAGGGGCAGAATTAGGATCTGAGATTGAGGTGAAATCCGTCAGGATCCTTCCATTTTGCAGCTAGTAAAGATCAAGATTATTCTGGGCTAAAGTGGGGTCGCTTGTTGGGTATAGATAGGGAAAAGGGAAACCAGGGGTAGGGAGTTTGAATCCGGGGTCCCTTGGTTCCGAGTTCGCAAATGTGTCACTGCACTAAGCCATATTCCTCAAAAGATAAAGACCTTGATTTTCATTGATATTGCTCTATTCTGCTGTCTGAGAATCTGAGGTTTCATCCGTATTTTACTCATATGGATGAGAAGCGAAGTATACATGTTGGATGTAAAATATAAGCATATATCATGCAGTGATTTTTTGTGTCGTGAACTGAGGTTAATGGCTAGATACTGAATCAACTGAACTTATGTCCCTCCATTTAGCGTTTTGTGTGTTCTTTGCAGTCGGGATGTTGTTAGGAGCCATGACTGGAGCTTTGATAGGGCAAGAGACAGAGAGCGGGTTCATTAGAGGGGCTGCAGTTGGTGCATTTTCAGGGGCGGTCTTCTCCATTGAGGTGTTTGAATCGTCTCTCATCCTGTGGCACTCAGATGGATCGAGGATTGGATGTCTACTCTACTTGGTATGATATGCATCTGGCTTCACCCCCCCACCACCACAACCACCGCAACACCCCCCCCCCCCACAACACACACACACACACCTATTTGGATCCTGGTACTGAAGTTGAAAACTTCCAAATTGCCTGCTAATAAGTCACTTGATGCTCGCAGATTGATGTCATTGCGAGCCTCTTGAGTGGGAGACTTGTCCGTGAACGAATCGGCCCTGCAATGTTGAGTGCCGTGCAGAGCCAGGTATCTCCTGATTTGATCAACTCTTCATTTGTGCGTTCTTTATGTATCTTACTGCCGAATCCAATAATTTGAGTTCTTTTTAACCATTTGATGCAGATGGGTGCCGCTGAATTGAGCTTTGAAGAAGTTCAGAACATCTTCGACATGGGTGGGTCAAAAGGGTTGCCTGGAGATTCAGTCGAGAAGATCCCTACCATCAAAATCAACGCAAACAACATTGTTGATGCGTCAGGGGAGAGAGCCTCTTGCTCAGTGTGCCTTCAGGTTGCCACTGATTGTTCTCTGTCTTCCACTTCCCCGTCTTTTTGCTTGTTCTTTTATTGTTAAAATGAAGTGAAGAATGGAAAACTAGAAAAGTTTCTCCCTCCTAGAACCAAAGAAGTTATCATTTTCCCAAAATTTCTGGATACCATTTCACACTTAATAGAAGATCTTTGACATTTTCAAGTATGGTTGATGTTACATTCATCACGTTTGTTAATTCAGGACTTCCAGCTTGAGGAGACAGTACGAAGCTTGCCTCAGTGCCACCACATGTTTCACCTGCCTTGCATTGATAAGTGGCTCCTAAAACGCGGATCCTGCCCGCTGTGCAGGAGGGATCTGTGAATCATGATCAGTGTTTCTGTAAATTTACATGATGAGAACAGGTTCTTTTTCCTTCTTTTTATCATCCATACATATTAGAGATCATATTTTATGGTGACATAGCTACTGATCACAGTTCAAATTGTCTGTCACGAGATCTCCAGGCTGTTGATTTTAGCTTGTCCAACGTAAGCTGTGAGATCCAACAGTTTATGTACAAATTTTTGGTCCATGAGTGAGCGCTTTTACATTCTCTCTACTTATGCGCGGTTCCCTTCTTGTGCTATCCAATGTTGATAGATAAACTAAGCAATCAAGGGGTTGTACGACAAGATTCTCTCGTGCTTCAATTTGTTCAGACGGCAAATTTGACTCGATATGTATCTTGGGAAATGAATGAATCAAATATTGTAATCATCAATATATAGTGGAAACTGGGTCTTCCTTAACATTTTTTTTCTCGGGTCTTTGATAACCGAAGATCGATTCCTCTGGTCTGGTGCTTGTACTCTGAAATACTGCTGATGTTTCTGCATTCTAGTTATCATTCCGGTAGAGTTAGGTGAGTGTTCATGCATTAAACGGGGCAAAGTTTCAGTAGTAAATGATGTTCAAACTCCACTTCAGTTTTCAAGTCCTTTTGAGACACCGGTGAAACGGAATTTACACCAGTAAATAAGAGGAAGGGTATGCGATTGGTAGGAAGTTGGCAGCCAAAGTCCATGGCTTTGGGAAAACAGCTTCAATGGTTTTGGATGGCCTTGTGAATTCAATGTGATGAAACCATCACTATCGACTCTTCTATACACTGCTCGACGAAAAGTGACCCGATCATAGATAGCGCTGCACAGTAAGTCTGCCATGTCGTGGGGACAGAGGATCTGACTTGCTATTCCCACTTGATTCTCTGCAAGTCATTGGCGATATTTAATAGCATGCTGGGGCCTATTCGAGGAAGACCCAGACCATATTCAAGAGGGGAGGGCACGGGGCAGGCCGAAGAGATTAATGTGTTCGGTGGATCTTTGGGGGCACATTTAATCTCTATCCTGTCCACTGCAATTAAAACCGTGCGATGTGGTGGGGTGCTTTGCATCCTCCTCTGCAAAGTGATATTGCGGGATCGATTCATTGGATCCAGAGGAAGCAGAGTGGGCATTGTCCATTCATTTTAGTTCTTGGTTCTTGTATGAATGTACCGATACCTGGACGGGATACAAAGTACCTCGCATATTCCTCCGGCAGGTTCCAAGGCAACCTTCTTACAACTGGTTTATCCGCACCAGCATGGTACATATTATGATTCGGTGCACTGTGCATATAGACCGAGATTCTTGTCGACAAAGGATGCTTTGAGTTGAACAACCTTCAGCTTTGGCCCTAGGTTAACGAGCAAATACATCATTCCTTTACTGTAAATAAGTAACCGATTTTAAGTGATAACCCGTTACTCATGATTCCATTTATCTTTGCTAAGACCGATTGTGATTGGCTGTTTTTAATCTAATATTTATGACTAAACACATAATTTATTTTTCATGTGCCCATGAGCACTAAATGTTCATGAATCGATGCATACAAAACCCATGTACAAGTAGATATACGCGTGACCTCACTAAGAATCTTGCGCTCAACCGGATATAGAGTGTATGGCATTATGCGCTCATTCTTCGGCAATCAAATTCAGCTAATGTGGCCTGGAAGGAGTTCTTTCACATGCCACTCAATTTGATGTGACTAAAAATTAAATGATTCGGTGATTGGCAGGTGAGACACATACGGATGGGGAGTTTGCTTTAGGATGTTATTTCAATAGGCACAAGGCAGATAACATTCGGTTGTTCAATGCTCCCGAGGGTCTGCGAAGAAGTCAACCCTGGGGCCGACTTGAGCTGCTAGCCGGCTGGGGAGTGTAGTCGAGTTAGGTTGAATTTTCATGGCAATTTTGAAGCTTCTTCATTTTTTTTCTTTGAATTAAAAGTGGTTGATTATGCACAGATTCAATGAGACTGCATCGGGGCTGTCGCCTGCCTATTGTCAACAAGCTGTGACTTTGAAATTTAATGCATCATCTTTCCTTCGTTGTTCTCTTGATCAAGTGCCCATTGAAGCCATTTGGAGCATACTTGTCAAACTAAAAAGAAAGACAGATAAGAAGGAAGAAAAAGATACATCTGGAAATTCGTCTCTGCCCCCACAATCAATCTTTCGTCAACGATGACAATGAACATGACATTGATGTTGGAATTGATTCTAAGTACTTCATTTTCTGATATGCAGAACATACAGAGCAAAGAAGAATCGGAGCTGAGACCAGATAACGGGAGAGGATGAGAGAACAACAGATTTCTACAACACAGACTCGAAAAATGAGGCTGCAGAAGCTCCAGTCCCAGTCCTCCGAGGCCAACTCCGACGCCCCTGTCACCATCGTCGACTCCATGCCCGTATTACAACGTGGGTCCTCAAGTGCTCTGAACTACGTCCGCTATGGCCCATCCACATCATGCAGACATTCGAAACACAAGTGTTTAAGATGCTCACTGTGTAGCAACGTTTCCAATTCCCAGCTGTACATCTTCTTCCGAAACCTTACTTAAGATACCATACTATCTTAACCCAATCACGTTAGTACTTAAGATAATTCATTATACAATAAATCTCGCCTAATCATAGTTATTTTTTTCATTCAACCGACTTCACACTATTTTAAGTAAGGATTAGTTTCCTTGTCCCTCTTTGCCATGTGATATTTTACTGATTTTCTTCATTTCAGAGGCGACAAGGCATGCCCAGTAGACTAGTTTCTACCTTATCACATTGGGACTAAGAGGGGAAAAAAACAAGGATCTCAGAGAATGTCACAACAGAGGTCAAACTAGTTTGCAAACTTTGAGTTCTACAGTTCGCCCCCAAAAATGTCCATGCCAGAAAGACAAATCGCAATCTCTACGACGAACTGGGCTACTGCTAAAAAGAGCAGTGAATGTAATAGGCATCTCAATTCTCGAGACTTACAGCGTCGCGTAATTGACATGATGCAAAAATGCGAAATATAAAAGAGGAGAAAAAGGTGAGGTTGAGAGGAAGAGAACTACTGAAGAAAAGAATCCATTGATCTCAAGTACGATAACCCGTTTAGTCCCTTCAATGATTCTTCCCTCTGCATTTTCTTCCTTTCTCGGGTACTTGAGAGAGAGAGAGAGAGAGAGAGAGAGAGAGAGAGATCAACGTACATGTCTTGAAGACAAGTGGAGATGTTACATCATACAGCCAAAGAATCTAAAACATTACCTTCAACCGTATCCTCACCGTGGGGTCGGCCCTGATGTTCAGTGGTGTGAGTAGTGCATACTTCTACGAGAACGGGGCTTGGGTTTTCAACAGGAGGCTGGCCCCTCCCACTTTAAGGGACACAATCGGGCCCCTTGCCAGGCTTGCACAGCTCACGATGTTTGAGTCGAGGAACACAACTATGACTGTTATGTCGTCGTGGAAGTGCCTGCGGATCCCTCGGTCGATCTTCTTCATGTCCGAGTACCTCTTCTCTCTCTTCTTCGCCGCCTCCTGGAGGGCCACCTTCACGAGTCTACGAGCTATTCCCCGAACCAAATGAAAACGGAAGAAAAGCATGTCGTTAAGCACTGTAGAAACTTCGTCTGCATTTTCCTGTGCTCGAATAGGTGCCAGATGACGATTTGACGTATTCATTTCTTCTTCTAACAAAGTATTCTCCAGCTTCAGAGTCCCAGAGAAGCTCAGCGAATCTCAAAACCACTGTGCAAGATGGGGAAGCATTCGGTTTAAAGGTAAAACAGGTTTCTACTAAAAGGAATGGAATACCTCCTGCGTAGTTTTAATCTCTAAAGAATAAAACGCATCCCAATTCGGTAAATTTTAGATCAAATATTAGCAAGTAGAATGAAACCACTTCTAGAAAAGAGTCCTCTGTACATCGTTCTGGTGCAAGTCTAGGGCCCAATACAGGTAACTCTCCTGTGATATCAAATCCTTTTCAGGCATCAACCACGTTTGAGACAAACTTACAAGCAGGGATCAAGCAGCAAGGCAATAATAGAAGACCAATCTCCATATGGGTGGATGCTGCTTGGACAACATAGGAGATTCACTTGGCTGGGTGGCACTACAAATTGACACAGTGAAAGAAAAATGGTTCAATAGGGGTCATGCCCCTTCAGCAGCCCAGGCTGAAGCTCAAGCAAAAGTGACCGTAGTTAAAGTCGCCATACACTCCAATTGGCCATATGTTTCTTTATTTACCGATGCCTCTGATCAGATAGCTAAGCACGTGAATAGGCAATGCAGGCCTGCTTGGGATTTTATTAGGACTACACATAATTCTTGTTCGGTTGCCAACTGTTTTGATGTATGGTCATGTTCATGGATTTCTCGAGTATGTAATGAGTCAGCTCATCATTCCTGTCAGTTAGGACTTAGAATGACCGGGGAGACTCTGTCCATTCTCGAAGGGGAAACTCTGATCATGTAGTTAAAATCAATCATGTTGGTGGATAACCATACTACGTTTAATTGTAGCCTGAGTCTATTTTTGACAATGATACTAATTACAATATAGGCTGATACTAAAATATATGTATTATAATATGAACTCTATTCTCATCAACTATATGAACAAATGATAAACTTATGGATTAGATAAGTCGATGAGTAAGTATATGTGTGAGTGATCTTATTAAAGATAATATATTTAAGAGAAAAATTAGACAAACGATATTATAGATAGACTACCTATAAATTGACATTTACGTAATTTATATATGTAATCCTCTAGCCAGAGAGAAATGGACCGGGACAATATATGAACACCTCGACTGGGAGATCTAACTACATGCATGTTTTAACAAACTTTGAGGACTTAAACCGGACAAACGCGCAAAATGGGGGTCGCATTTGAAAAATATAGAGGTAAAGTGGACCAGACCTATATTTTTTAAATTGTCCCGGCTGGATCCATCACGGTCACGCGAGAAAGTAGAAACGGAGGGGTGGAGGCACACGCTCCCAACGGTAATAAAATATTTTAAACTATTAGGGCCACCATAGAGACGTTACATCTCTCCGCACTTCACATTTTTCTCTCTCTCTCGCTCGCTTTGCGCTCTCGATCTGCGGAGGCCCGGAAGTGTGCAAGTACGTCGTTCGTCATCTCTCTTCATGGAGGAAATTCCTAATGCTGATCACTAAGGTCCGCGATTCATTCTTCGTCCTCTCCTTTGATGCAGCCGCAGCAGTTCTCTTAGCGCTTCTATCGAGGCGAAGCATTTGGTTGGGGGGGCAATCTCAATACCACTATGGGCAATTGAGATTCTGTATCAGTTTCAGGTTCACTTGCTTGCCAATTTCTCGAGATATTTGAAAGTGAACTGCTCTGAGCACATCTCTTGACATTCTTTATGTATTCCTCTACGCTGTTCAGTCGCAATGATTACGGACTAGACGTTTTCTGTCTCCTGGATTCTTATCCAGGCTCTTGTTCTGTCTCCGTGTGAATTTTGGCATTATACAATTAGAATCGCTCATGCTGGGTTCCGTATCTTAATTCGAGTTGAAAAGGTTGTCTCCATCTCTACACCGGGGGTTGAAGAAGGATAAGAGATGGAGAGGGGCATTATGGCAGTCAATTTAAGATTTCTTGCTCTACTGTGAAATAATTTGAATCAAATGTTGCTTCAATTTCTTTCTGGTATATATTTTTTGATAGGTGATTGTTTTCTCAAGATATGTTCCAGCAACATACTTGCCTTTACTTATTGCTGCACTTTTTGTTGGCTGCCTTCAGGTTGTTCTCTCTCTCTCTGTCTCTCTTTCCAATTTCTTGCAGCAATAGTATTTGAGTACGGGCAAATTAGCAGCAGGGAAAACCTACACCATGTGAGATACTCCAGGGATTGTGACCAAATCAAGGAACTTAATGACATATTTCCTGCTCCCAGCTCATTTTTTGCTCTGATGTTGTGAGGCTAGTGCTTCAATTCAAAATGTCTGAAATGGTATAATAAGGATATTTACACCTTCTGAATCTCAACATCGATTCTCTGCAGATTTTGGATGATTCCAAGGCACTTGTATATGAATCTCCGCAGCTCTTTATTATCAAGGATATGCAGCAGTTGCAGCAGAAATCATAATTTATGAAGGTATGGCACTTGTTCTTGTTTAAGATCATGATTATATAAAGGTTTAGACATTGAAAGTTCTCATACGACAAAAAAAAAAAAGAAAAGGATTCCACCATTTAGATTAACATGACTTCAATTATCTTGTTTTCCCTCTTTCAATGTCTGTACTTAAATTATTTACAAAAATATATATGTACTTCTATCGCATTGGCCAAGGAAAGAGCCACCCTCTGTACTTATATGGAGGAACAATATGAAGCTACTACTCAAATGACCAAAAATGCATGTATTTCTCAAAGACAAGTGACAAAAACTGCATTCAGTGATACAAGTTTACATTAGATAATTAGATCTTAAGGTGATTCTTTTCTCATTAATTCATCCATTTTGTGTTTTGAGGTTCCTCAACGGTGGTTCCTTCTGTTTTGACCCTGACATAGCCTTCTTGATTATATGCGCAGTTTATGATTTTTGCATGAAGTTAGCAGATGAATGATGACATCCTTCTGTTACTTTTTAACCATCTGATTTCAGACCATTGAGTCTTCAGGGGGGCCTCAAATATAACATTTTGAGGGGAGAAAAGTACTGGTTGTACTGTTCCAGTCAAACAATTGTCAAGAGGGAACAAAATTGGAGTTAGTTAGATCAACTTGATAAGGTGGACATGGCCCGTTTTCTCCCAAAAGTTAGTTCATATATTCTTTTTCTTCTTCATGCTCACCTCAAGTTAGCAGGTTACCTCCAGTAAGCAGGACTTCTCATAAATCATATGGAGGATATAGCTCATCTCGGCACGTAGCAGGTAAAGTCATGGAGGATATAGCAGTTTTTATATGAGAAAATCTTGCTAACACGTTTTCTGCATAGAAAAATCCTAAAATGTGAAGCCTGAAAGATAATCAATCAAAATAAAAGAAAATTTAAACTCTAAAAAAATTCCTACTCTAATCTTTATAAAAAAATTTAAAATATCTTCTAGGAAACTCATATAAAAATGCTCAAAAAACTTGTTAAAATAAAAAAAATCCTAAAATAATCGTAAAGTTAAAACTAGAATTCTAAAATATGCCATAGAACTAAAATTTAAAAACAAAAATAAATAAAATTGTAACCCAAAGATTATTTTAAGTCTTAAAAATAAAAAATCTAGTTCCAAATGGGGGCGGTTCGGCTAGGCGAGGCGTGGGTTCTAGGACTTTTCGTATGAATTCGTGTTGGAATCAACCCCGTCCAGGCCCACAGTTCTAAATTTTATACATTATTAAATCAAATTTATTAATCAAAATACCAAAGGAATTTTTTAGGAGAAATGTAAAGGGTTAGACATGTTGTCTGCTTCCTTCAAAAGTGATGGAATTATATGGATAAGAATTAAAAATAATAATAGCAAACGATTTAGAGGAAGAGGACCCCAAGTAGTAGCTTATTATCCGGGTTACTTCAGGCACGAGATGAATTGAGTAATTTACGTTTTGCCCTTCCCCCTTTTGGGGGTTATGTGATCTATCTTGACAGTGGGGCACTCATTCATCAATTGGCATCGCAAGTGAGCATGCAGATCGATAGAAAGAATATGGTATTATTATCTAAAACTGAAATTATTATTTTTAGAAATATGAAATATAATGATTTACATTATGTTCTCAAATTATCACAAGTAAGAAAAAATATGCAAGTATTGAAAGAAAATTTCCTATTAACAATGTTTTAATTTCTTCAAATAGTTTAAATGCTTATGCTTATGTTCTTGACGTGATTATGTGGATTAAGAATCCAATCCAATTTCAGTTTTAACGGTATTTTAATCAAATCGAATCTATATGCGGTGTTATTATGCGAGTCAGAGCACAAATCGCAAAGGGGAAGAAGATAGGGAGGGAAGAAGGAGAAGAATCAAGAGGGGAGGCCAGGAAGAGAGATTCATTTACTTTTTTCGTTGGTTTACATCACATCTTCCTCCTCTGTTCTATTATGCGGTGTTATGATGCGAGTCAGAGCACAAATCGCAAAGGGAAAGAAGATAAGGAGGGAAGAAGGAGAAGAATCAAGAGGGGAGGCTAGGAAGGGAAATTCATTTGCTTTTTTCATTGGTTTACATCACATCTTCCTCCTCTGTTCTATTATATGCAGTGTTATGATGCGAGTCAGAGCACAAATCGCAAAGGGAAAGAAGATAGGGGGGGAAGAAGGAGAAGAATCAAGAGGGGGGGAGGCTAGGAAGGGAGATTCATTTACTTTTTTCGTTGGTTTACATCACATCTTCCTCACATGTTCTATTGTAGTCCCTTTCTAGAATAGGTTAATGGCCCTAACGGCTCCCTTGAGTGGAGAGTCTTTACCAAGGAAGTCCTCTAATGACCTTTATGTTTCAATTTGCCCCTGTTTTACAAATTGTCCCCTTTCCATCCATCCCTTCTGGAACCTTGGTTCATGGTAGGGAATTGTGTGGCATCCGTAAGCAGCAATCCAGACCATTGCATTAGAGCCTTGTTTGGTTGCCGCTTGATTTCCACATCTGACCATTTTCCTATCAATTGAGCGTCTATTGTTGGGCGACCAACTGCCTTGCTTAAAGAGAAACATGGAAGATAGGGTGAATGCGGGCACTATTCAGAAGAGAGAGCTTGTAAGTGACAGGCCCCTTTTTCTCCATAATCTTTGTACCTTAAGGGTTTTTGGCACTAGCCAACTCCTGTATAGCCCACAGCTTCTCTAGATCTGTGGTGACACCGTCTGCTGATATGATTGCCCCAAAGACTGCTCGTAAGTGCTCTAGTAGGTGACTGCTGTATACCACTATATACCAAGATGTCATCAAGAAGACAACCACGAACTATTGTAAGAGGTCTCATCATAGCCTAGAAAATTGAAGGGGCGTTTGTTAATTCGAATGGCATGACACGGAATTCATAGTGGCCACTGTGTGTTCGAATCTTGCATACAGATTGTAGCCCCTGTGTAGCTCATCCAAGAGGTCGTCAATGAGTGGAATTGGAAATTGGTCCTTGATGGTGATGCCATCAAGGATGACGGGAGATGAGGATGGGCTATGACTCGAGTGAATGATTAAGCCTCAGCCCATTTGCTCAATGACAGTCTTCTAGTCAACCGAATACCTATAGGTATAGAAGGGGAATTCGGTGATTGTGCTCGCGACTGGCTCAGCAAAGACATCATTTAAGAGGTTAGAAACAGTAGATCGATCATTGTGGGTTTGTCAATACCCACACTTACCTAATTGCCTCAACCTGTTCAGATTGGTGCAACACCCTTCCATTATTCACCCACCAGAGATCCTCCTGTAGGATGCCTTGTAGTACAAACTACAAGGGTCTTGAGCTAAATATGACATCATATCCCAGTGACACTCATGCTTCAGTGGCGAAGTCGCTTCCTTATGGGTTAAAACGGAGAAAGACTGACTCTTGATACTTGCTTGCCCCACTCTTTGGTCTTAAGAATGCTAGTTTTAGCACACCAAATGACATTCTAACATACAGGTTATTCACTACTGTTACCCAGAAAGGCTTGATAGCCGTCCCCACGACTCACACTACATGCTTCCGGAGGCTATCCTGATCTTCATACTTGCATTGTCTACAGGCAAAAACCCTCCAAGGCAACTCCTGCTTCCTTGAGTTCCAAGCCCTTCCCCATCCAAGAGATAAAGTTGCCGCCTCTTGACGTGGGTGGAATTGAACTTCTCATCATAGAGGAGGCATAGGCCTTGGGTTGTTAGGCACTTGGATTGAGTTGGTCGTCAAGGGAACTGTTCATTGTTTGCTGTTCAAGAGCCATGCGCAGTGGCTTTAAAACTCACTTGGTAGTTTATAGGTTGCTGAGGACCACTCTGGTGGCCTCTCATTTATTTCCAACTTCCTCGCATTTGGCCTCATGTAAGCCTAATGTAAGAGCCAAGGACGTAGCATGCGTACGGGATTCTGGATTCCCTTCCTGAGACCACCTAGAAACCAACTTAAACACCATCTCATCATTTGCCTCCACCTTGTGAAGGACCTTGTTAAGCAAGATATCGGCTTGTCTAGTACAAGTTTTTGAGTTCTAGAAAAGGGGTGGCGTAAGCCCTACTACTAAAACATGCCCACGTAGCCATAGCATATTCAACCCACTCTGTCACACACCCTAATAGCTCATTTGCAACATAAATGCCTGATGCCACTGTAGGAAGACCTTGCCCTCCAAATGGATCACGACTACCTTGACCTTGGATTCCTTCGGGGTTGCATCAAACTCAAAAAATTGTTGACAACGGTAAATCCAACCTTCTACATCGTCCCCAGAGAACCTGGGAAATTCCATTTTTCCCAGATGCGACTACCTGAACCCATCATATTCCTTTGTCCGGTTACAGCTCCGTGTGGCTTTGGTCCACGACCCTATGCTTGTTGTGCCAAGAAGTCGTGGAACATTATGTTCGCCTTAAGTTCATCAAATCCAAATTGCAAAGGGGAAGTAGGAGAAGAATTAAGAGGTGAGGCCAGGAAGAGAGATTCATTTACTTTTTTTGTTGGTTCTGGTTACCTCCCTTGAGTAACTACCATAACAGATACTAGTAGAGTCTTTACCAAGGAAGTCCTCTAATGACCTTTATGTTTCAATTCGCTCCCCTGTCATCCCTAGAACACATCATGTTACTATAACTTTTGACTCTTATAATGCCTACTCCAAGTGTGAAAAAATTTTCATTAAGGTGAAAGGATTTTTCAAATACAAGTTGAAAGATGAATACAAATAACACAAGGGACTCGAATTTAATCGGCAAAATTGGGAGGAGTTGAAGTGATTTGGGGGTAAAATTGACCTAACCGGTATCAATTTGGACAAATTCATAAAAAAATTTCGAGTCTTTTTATCCTGATTTTCGGGAAAGGTTTTAGCAATTAAATTATCGTGCTCTTCTTCGATACGTGCAAGTTTTCAATACGTCTCTTTTAGAAGAGAAAAAATCTACCATTGATCCTAAGAAGGCAAGAAACAGGAGAAAGTGTGTTTAGCTTAGCTTCACAATGTGAGAACTTTTTCCATGAGATTTTGACCCATCAAACAAATAATGTTTTAAGGCAGAAGTGGTGCGTATAGAAATGCTGTTTAGTTGCTGCAACTACTGCCTGTCCGTGACACGTCGTCAACTAGCTTTCCACAGTCGTCCCTTCATCAACAAACAGTAAACAAACAACAATAAGAATAATAAAAAAAAAAAGAAAAAAAAAACCAGTTGGACATCATCTTCTTCTCTATATGTACCACCAGTCAGCCCTGCAATAAGAAGCGGATACGAAACTGACCAAAGTGCAAGCAATACTTGATGATAGAAATAGAATCTATACTGTCCACATTTGAGAAGTCATTTGCAGCCGAGAAATTGAATCACGTTGAAGATCAAGATGACCCCTGGAGTACTAACAGTAAGAAGCATGTGGTTATTCTAAATTGATGATCACAGATTCTTTCTAGCTTTCCTAATTCAAGCTTATGGTAGTAGGCATCAGAATGGTTCTCCCACTTGGAATCTGAGTAATAAGCCCGGTTTGAGCGATGCTAATCATGCACAAATTTCAAGTGGAGACGGAACAACTTCACCCATCACTGACCTAATTTACTGTCATTCATGAAAGCAGAAAGAATGTAGAGAAAAAGGAGGGCACAAAGACGAGAGTTTTTGCAAAAATCACGAGAAATTACAAGGAATCGGACTCATCAAGAAGATGAAGGAAAGAGAACCATGGACCTGGCGAATGGTGTCAGGAATTCCTCCGGAGCATCACGAAGAAGATGACACGAACGGAGAAGAGCGAACTCGCAGACAACTGCTCTGTAGGAGGGCATTCAAACAGAGATGACTGAGAGAGGTGGCAAGAGAGGGGAAATGAGAAGCTACGGCTAATTTTATTTTATTTTTTATAATTTAACGGCTCTATTTGTAACTGTTGGGCGCGCCCATTCACGCGTTTCTCAGATTATGCCACAGACAGGCCAGTCAGCCACATGGAAAATTTTCAAAAATATAAACATGGTCCTTTACTTCATTATATTATTACTTATTAGTTTGTATTTTATTAGTTTCTCTGGTTAAGTCCACATAGTTTGTTACCATATCCATGCAGGCCTCCTCTTACAAGTTGGGCCATAACCCTTCAGCCCAATTTCATGATGTCCTCGGCTCTTGTTCGCTCATAGACTTGGGTAACATTTTAGTCCAAGCTTTTTTTTTTCATTACGTAATATTCTCGGACCAGTCAAAACGTACATCGAGACTAATTTATGGTTGGACCTGAATTTCTAAAAAAATTCCCGTCGACTCTACCAACTTAAAATTTGATCATTGAATCACCCATTTTTAAATTTAGTGAGGGAACTACTCATACAATCCCAAATTTGTACATTTTAGTCCAAGCTTCTTCACTTGGTAGGTCAGAAAAACCGATAATTATCCTCACATTTTCAAGAGATATGTCCTTCTGGACTTGATAAATAAATTTCCCTGAGACAGCTCTGTTCGTTCCTTCTGAGGGTGAAAGTGAAGATTTCCTTAAAGTTGACGCCCCATTTCGTAATACATAAAATCCATTGTCGTTTTCCTCTGTCCTTTGCTTTTCGGTTCGCCAAGGCAAAGCGAATCCCCGAGTCATTCTTCATCTTCATCAGCTCTGACGGTATCATCCGAACACTAGCCCTAAAATTCCCCAAATTCATTCGACCTCTCCATCTCACTTATGAGACGAAATCCTTGCCTCTTACAGCTCCTACTCCCAAGACCCCGAATACCCTAAATCTATTCTTGAGTTTCAGCCCCTTCATGGTCGAATCCGTCTTTCCTCCGCCCTCCGGCAGTGGCGGAGATGACGAATTCGCGGCCGCATGGTACGGCAACATCCAATACCTCCTGAACATATCGGCTATTGGAGCCTTCTTCTGCGTCTTCATCTTCCTCTCCCTTAAGCTCCGGAGCGACCATCGCATCCCTAGCCCCGCTGCTCTCGTCACCAAGCTCCTTGCCGTGTGGCATGCAACCGTGAACGAGATCGCCCGGCACTGTGGGGCTGATGCTGCCCAGTTCCTCCTTATCGAGGGTGGCAGCTTCGGCTTGCTCGTGCCCATTGCAGCGCTCTCCGTTTTTGTGTTACTTCCAGTTAATCTCTATGGAGGTAATGCTGTAATTAGTGATCAATTCTCAAAAACGACGATAACTCACAATGAGAAAGGCTCCAGCTTGCTCTGGATCCATTTCCTCTTTGCGGTTGTTGTTATCATTCTAGTTCATTATAGTATCAACGCCATAGAGGAGAGGCTAAGAATTACTAGGTTTAGAGATGGGAATGGGAATCCCAGCTACTCTAGTGCGAGTTCAACTGCCATCTTTACGATTATGGTGCAGGGTCTACCGAAGATTTTAGGATCCGATAGTGTTGAATTGAGAGAATATTTTCAGCACAAGTATCCTGGGAAGATTTATCGGGTGATTTTACCTATGGATTTGTGTGCCTTAGATGATCTAGCCTCAGAACTAGTTAGAGTTAGGGATGAGATTTCTTGGTTGGTTGCACGGATTGATTCGAGACTTTTGCCTGATGATGGTGGAAACCAGGAATATGGAGGTGATCATTTGGAGGGAATGTGGGGTCAATTGGTTCATATGTGGAAGAAAGTGACTCATTACTGGGACTGTGTCATGATATACTTTGGTTTTACAGATGAGGAGAAGCTGAGGAAATTCCAGGAACTGAGGGCAGAGTTGGAAACTGAGCTGGCTGCTTACAAAGAGGGCCGTGCACCTGGTTCAGGCATTGCTTTTGTGATGTTCAAGGATGTATATACAGCTAATAAAGCTGTCCAGGATTTCAGGAATGAGAAAAAGCGGAGGATAGGAAAGTTCTTCTCCCTCATGGAGCTGCGGCTTCAAAGAAACCAGTGGAAGGTGGAGCGGGCACCTCTGGCAACAGATATCTACTGGAATCACTTGGGACTGACAAAGTTTTCAATGAGGCTTCGTAGGGTGATTGTTAACACCTGCTTGTTACTAATGCTGGTCTTCTTCAGCTCTCCGCTTGCTGTAATCAGTGCTGTGAAGAGTGCTGGAAGAATTATCAATGCCGAAGCAATGGACAATGCCCAGCTGTGGTTGGCTTGGGTTCAGAGTTCAAGTTGGTTAGCTTCCCTTATCTTCCAATTCTTGCCCAATGTGATCATATTCTTGAGCATGTACATAATAATCCCATCAGTCCTTTCCTACCTCTCCAAGTTTGAGCGCCACTTGACTATGTCAGGGGAGCATCGGGCTGCCCTAATCAAGATGGTATGTTTCTTTCTTGTTAATCTAATCCTTCTCAGAGGCTTGGTTGAGTCATCTCTAGAGAGTGCCCTCCTCAGAATGGGCCGGTGCTATTTGGACGGAGAGGATTGCAAGAGAATTGAGCAGTACATGAGCGCATCATTCCTCTCAAGGTCATGCCTTTCCTCGCTTGCCTTCTTAATCACCTGTACTTTCCTCGGGATCTCCTATGATCTATTGGCCCCAATACCCTGGATCAAGAACAAGATCAAGAAGTTTCGGAAGAATGACATGCTTGAACTTGTGCCCGAACAAACTGACGATCGCCCATTTGAAGAGCAGCAGGAAATCCCAAGCCTTCGCAGGCCCCTGCTGCCGCAAGATATATTTGATTCACCCAGAATTAATGGGCCCAATCTTCCTGGGCAGGATCTCACTGAATACCCTATGAACAGAGCCTCCCCTGTCCCAAAGCAGACATTTGACTTTGCCCAGTACTACGCATTTAACTTGACAATTTTCGCCCTCACTATGATCTATTCCTCCTTCACACCTCTTGTGGTCCCTGTTGGTGCGGTTTATTTTGGGTACAGATATGTTGTTGATAAGTACAACTTCCTGTTTGTGTATAGAGTCCGTGGGTTTCCTGCAGGCAATGATGGGAAGTTAATGGACACAGTACTGAGCATAATGAGGTTCTGTGTCGATCTCTTCCTTATCTCAATGCTTCTCTACTTCTCTGTCCAAGGAGACTCCATGAAGCTTCAGGCGATCTTCACACTTGGTTTGTTAGTGGTGTATAAACTTTTGCCTTCTAGTGATGATAGCTTTCATCCTGCTCTATTGCAAGGTATTCAGTCTGTTGAAAGTGTTGTTGATGGGCCTATTGACTACGAGGTTTTCTCACAACCCAAGTTTGATTGGGATACATACTACGCATAATGTAAATCTTCTTCTATGTTAATTGACTTATCATTAATTTATTTGTGTGATTCTGCCTTCTCTGGTCATGGATGAAACCACCCAATATTGAGAACTAATGAGCATGTTGGGTGAGTGACATGCCTTGACTTTTTTTTTTCTTTTTTTGGGTGAGCTGATTTCTGTGATGTGCTGCTTGCGTAGAAGGTTAATCTTACTAGCCTAAGTAACGTGAGATATATATGCTTTCCCTAAGACTAATTCAAACAACCTAGATGATCGTATTATAATCTTGGATTCATTTAGCTAGTTGCTGTTTGCTGTCTCGCGTTTGCTGTTATTTGATTTTTGAAGAGGTTGATATGAATCATGATATCTTCTGTCGGGTGAGAACAGCAGACGTCCTCTTTTGATGACTGAAATTAACTCCCCATCATCTGTGGTGCACTAGTAGATGTCTGAAGACGAATGACAATGAAGGATCACATTCTGTGCCAAGAAGCTCTTGAAGTTGAAGTTGCTTGCTTTAACTGCGTTGTCTACATCTGTGCTAGTTACACACTTACTTATAGCCATTGAAAGGATGGTTGAGCCTGCTGGTACAATGATACAGCTACACCTGTTGGGGTGTTGTGTGGATTAAATGTTTGTTGCGCGGTTGAAATGTTCCATTCGAGATTGAGTCTTGTCTCGAGCAAATTTGTTGAAGACTGGCGAAATACGTCCATCTGATTCAACAGCAGGACCTGTGAATGGACGAAGATCTATTCATTGAACACAAAATTAACATAGTTGAAAATGTTCCACTCATTAATTGAAAGCTTCTGTCAAAGCCAAAAAGAAAGTTTGAAGGCTTCATGTTTCTCGGGCAACAAGAATGGAGGAACCATGTGGAGGACGAAAATTGAACGATTTTGGTAATCAGGTCCTTGAGCCAGATGCTTGTAGAAAAGCATATCATAATCCCCACGTTTTGCATCCTCTTGAGTATCCAAGATTTACCATATGGCATTTACACATTTGGGGATAAAAGTATAGGATTCGAATTTTGTAGATAGAGAAAATGTAAAATTGGAAAGTTTTCATTATTTAGTAGGCTTATTTAACTTAAATTTAAATTAGTTGAATTTATTAAATTTCTTAATATATAGTTAGATTTATTAAATTTCTTGATATATAGTGATATGTATAGTAGGAAAAAGAATTTAACATGTGAAGAAACAAGCCAAAATTAATTGTTTAGTTTAGCATGTGACTGGAGGCAAAAAATATGGGAAGGGAAGACACTTTGGAAAAACCCAGTCAAGAGTCAAAAATCTCACACCCCTATGTTAGCTCTTGGCCAGGCAAATCCACTTAGCTCTCCCTTGTCCTTATTCTTCCTCTCCCCTTTTTTGTCATCCAAAATCCTCCATTTCTTCCCCCCCTTTTCTCTCTCCGTGTCTCTCTCCATGTGTCTCTGAGCTAATTGGTCTGCCTTAACTGACAATAACAAACACTCTGTTGCTTACTATTAATAAACAGGACATATCAGATATAAGGACCTCAGTCCTAAGTTGTCCTCAGAAGTTTCAGCTAATCCGTGGAGTTACATAAAAAGATTAGAGCAACCCGTCTTTCCGTACGCATCACGGTGGAGTGATGAAGAGCAGCCTTCTGGATTCACCCACGACCGATCATCATTATCATAGTCAACAGCAGCAGCCTCTCTGTCCAAAGCCTCGACGCCTAGGATGCGCCACCCTGAAGGCCCTTGCGCCCTCCAGATGTACCCAGCACAGGTCAGATTAGAGCCTCTCACCTCTTTATTAGCCAGGGGAGAAGTCTCTAATAAGGGAATGTGTTAATAGATAGATGGTCTAGTTTTCAGTAGTAATATTTGAATTTCTTTCCCTAATGCAGCCAGCCAACCGAGGATGGGAGAAATGGGATTCTAAATCTGATTATGGACAAGGTTGGTAATTTCATGCATCATGCTAACTTAAACCTTGATCATGCACACATTTTCTTAAGCAGCAAGCAACAATCCAAAGATAACCTTTATGAAAGGCAGTTATGTTGCATGGCAATTATATTCCATTCTTTACGGCTCTATCATGCACGAACTCATTAACTTGGGAGAATAGAAACAGTGTGACATGATAAAACAATTGGAAAAGCAACGGCAGCCTGATCCGTCCTGGTAAAACTTTCCGATTATGTACAGGCGGTGGAAGGCCAAGAATCGATATGCACAGGATGCCTACCGCCTTGCTATGTGGGATCTCCTCCGAGCAGAACTGACAACCCTTTGATTCATGATGTACAGTTCATTCGGCAAACAGAGCTCCTCTCACCTCTCACACGAACAAAGCTTTCCGATAAGTTTGGCTTCCCCGTTTGATTGAGCTTCATAGCAACCTCATTGAAGGTGGAGAAGAAAATTTTCTAGAGACAATACATCGTAGAGTTGGGATTTCTTGCATCAGAAGCACCAACTTATGGTTTTATTTTTATTTGTTATTTTTTGCTGATTCTATACATAGAAGAGTTACGGTTGTCCTATTAGAAATAATCCATTCAGCTCATTCTTTGTAAATATTCCGATGATTATTGTAAGTGCTATTCTGAGTTCAAGAATTTGCCACCACTATAGTGTCTAGTTGATACTCACAGTGACGCAGCGGGGGTGTCAAGAATTACTTTGAGGGCGCCTTCTTTCCCTGTTCTTTGTGAACATTTGCATATGTATATGTTTTTAGTAATTCTACAGCAAGGACCAGTGGGAATTTGCACTAAATTAAGAAATTATGAGTACGAACATGGTTTTTCAAGTTTGGAACTTAACCCGGGACTGCAATCTGACGACCTGGCCCACACCTTTTGATCTTGGACGTTTCATGTTACATATGCATTTGGTTCCATCAATCTAAGCATGAAACAAGAAGTTCAACGAATGAACTCAGTGATACAGCCTGAAATTTGTTCAAAGAAATAGAAGAATAGCTGTCTATGGCTAGTTAAAGAAGAAAGCTTTAATGGATGAAGAAGAAGAAGAAGGCATTAATGGATGAATCAAACTCGATTTTAAGAACTGTCTAGTTGAAGATTTATAATGGAGAATCAATGGGATCTACGTTGAGACAAATCACTATTCGACTGGCAATATGAAAAAGCACCTTAACAAATTGCCGCAGGTGGATATGATGAGCTTGGATGGTATCCATTCTTCCAGATATGCAAAACTGCTGAACTGTTTTAGTCCAAAGCAAGATGCCATTAAGAACTTGTAATGGCGCCACATTTTAGATGCAACCAGCAATATCTCAAATGCAATTAGGGATAACCTGAGAAAAGCAATGTATAATCCCAAAAAATGGAGGGTCTGATGGACAAGTGGGTTAGTGCAACTGTAGCCCTTAATTGAGAATCTGACATAGTGCCAAGAATTCAAGTACAATCTTTAGATTAGCTAGTAGTTCTATTGCTAAGCAGATCGGATCTGAATGAAACAGGGCAAGGTAATGCCTAAGCAGCAAAAGGCAAATGATGGAGCCCAAAGGACAAACAAGGAAGGATACTGGGAAACAAAGATGAGAAGAAGTGTTGCAATGTCCGTGGACTGAAGAGATTTGGAGGCTCTTATCATGTTAGTGTTGAGTTCTTTGAAGCTTCTTGGAGTACAACGGCACATATGAGCTGCAGAGCTATCAGGATTTCTACGCTGTTTCCAATCAAAAGCCCAACCTTGCAAAGACCGAGCTATAGCCTCTGCGGTGCAGATGTTGAGACTTGAGGAAGAAACTAAGCATGTCACGTTGACCGACGGATGTTCCAAACAAGGGCAACTCCATGTCTCTCACCTCGTGTCCCTTTCATCCATGGAGGGCTGCAGATAAAGAGCACAGGCCATTGGTCAAGCAAATGCTAATGCATGGGTTTTAGCAAGCTTTCTGATGCTCAAGGATCACCAATTGGCCATATCTGCTATACATTCTATGGCTAATATATGCCGTTTTGTATCTGTTCTTCCTAAGAAGGCTCTGAGAATGGCGGAAAGGTAATTTTTAGAGCTTTCTTCTAGAAGGAGAATACGAGTAAAGGCCAGTCTGCACTTTGGGTTTGATCATAAACGGTGCCTCCTATGCCCATTGAATCAGATTCGTAGTAAGTAAAATAGTACTTCCATCACTTTTGTGGTCAAGCTGCAATCACATTCAGGTTGCAGAGAGATAAAATCAAATGGGCTGCTAGAAATCAAGTGCATAAAATGAGACGAGATCGAAGGAAACATAAGTGAGCTGGCACAGACTAGTCTAGTCTACTCTTATCATTCCCAGGCATGGCTTTATTTGCCAGCTTGCCTGCCAAGGCAAACGGACCCTACGCCCGGGATAGACTCTCCTCCTAGGATCCTTAATAATCGAACAGGTGGATTCTTTGCTTCCACATTGACGAGAGCAGAGATCACTTTTTTTTTTTGACGTGATAATCTCACTAGGCTCCTAAATGAGAATTCATATATCTCTCTATGATTTGCCCTGGAAAGCAACAAGCCAGAATCCAGGGCCCAGATGGGCCATGGGACGGCTCAAGGGCAAACCAGCTAATCTGGTAATAGAACTAGCTAACTTGTGGCAGTTGGACAATGTCTGGCTTGGCATTTGGCAAGCAAGATATGCAAAGATTCCTCAATATGCAGCCAGCTTGTTATGCAATCTAGTCAACGTCGACAGTGGACAGTTTGGCCAATCGAAACAACATTATGTTGACGGTCATGAAATGATGATGGAGGAAGTGGCTAAGTTCCCAACCCATCAAACAAGGTGTTTCTTTCCGTGCTTGGACCACAACTCCAGGATTAAACCATTTGACTGGCATAACACCGACTCTACGTATAATTGACTGTGACTAGTGCGAGCAATTCAGTCCAGAAAGATGAATCTGGCAACGTAGTCCTTGCCTTTTGGGAAAAAAAAAAAAAAAAGAAGACCGAAGGAGAAGACTTGGAAAATCCTCCGGAGACAATCCCAAGTCCCTTCCACCCTTCTATGTTGATAGACCATATGGAAAACTGGCATCTGAGAGTTTTTTCTCTCTCCTTTTGCGACTGTTACGATCGCTTCGGTTCATATCCGGCCTAATCTATGTCGAACTGATCCGAGCAGATCATTTGAGCCAGACTTGGTGGGTCGGTGAGGATTAACTTTGTGTGTGAACTTCCGGCAAGATTCGAGGTTCAAACTAAAACCATCATTTTTGTGATGAGGGGAGACTTCGTCGACGATGACACAGAGAGCTGTCTCCGAGGATAGCCACAAGTCACCCTGATAGTCATCCTAAAATTGTGCGGAATATGAACGCTTGACTCTCTCTCTCTCTCTCTCTCTCTCTCTCTCTACTCGATTTTGCACATCTACACGTTGATAATAAATAAATAAATGAGAAAAATTTCTCTCCAATCATTTGTGGAATATTTTTAACCCTTCATGGTATCAGAGAGAAAATTATTGTTTCTCCTCCTTTTTCCGTCCATCTCCGGCAGCTGTCACCGGCCAACATCTCCGGCCCTGTCAGCCCCTTAATGCTCTCGTCCATCCAACTGCTCCAACTGCTGCAGCCACCAATTCCTACTCAGCAGGTGAAAATTTTGGGTTAAGTCCAATCCCTATGACAGGCCCCATCCTACTCGATTTTGCACATCTACACGATCATAATAAATAAATAAATAAATAAATGAGAAAATTTTCTCTCCAATCATTTGTGG
The DNA here is from genome assembly GCA_900174645.1 of Sonneratia alba. Classification (NCBI taxonomy): domain Eukaryota; kingdom Viridiplantae; phylum Streptophyta; class Magnoliopsida; order Myrtales; family Lythraceae; genus Sonneratia; species Sonneratia alba. The sequence continues at coordinate 3,824,136 of FWPY01000031.1, forward strand.
AATATTTTTAGCCCTTCATGTCATGGTATCAGAGGGAAGATTATTGTTTCTCCTCCTTTTGCCGTCCATCTCCGGCAGCCGTCACCGGTCAACATCTCCGGCCCCATCCACCTTCCCTAGTCTTCCCCTTCACCACATCTTTTCTCCCTTCCATCTATCTATCAATCTCCTAACTTCGTAGAATGGCCCCCGTGAAACAGCTCTCAGCCAAGTCTGCAAACTTGACTCCACCAACTACTAGCCCTGAAAGAACACAATTTCTCCAACACTCTAAGTCGTGCACATTATTACTGGGCTATACGGGTGGGTCAATCCCAGCCCCACCTCTCGCCATCTCCTTGAACCAAGGCAAAGACGGGGTTCATTCACCCAATCCATGGTTACAGCCATTACGCGGTCCTAGCCATTACAAGGTAATTTACCCTTTTTTTTTCCCCCTTCACGGAGATCTGAGGTGATGCGAATGAGTCAATCCTGTGGTAGACTTTGACCTTCACTTGGGATTCATTTTCGTGTATCCTTTTACTAGTATTTTATTCCTTGTCTTTTAGGAATATCGACCCTTTAATAAGCCTTCCCCAAGGACTGACTGATTGTGGTTTTCTCGCGTGTCAAATGGTTTGCATGGGAAAAATCAATCTAGACGTAGTTTCTCAATGAAAGCTTGATCCCACGATTTCCTCCCAGAAATGTATTAAAAATCATTCAATGGGTCGTCAGTCTATAGAGGACCGTCACAAAAAATAAAAATAAAAATTAAGCAACATTAGAATTTTGCGAGGGGCACAATTAATTTTATAGTCATTTTATTGATATTCATAATTGAAGAAGAAAGAATTCGAGTAATAATTGAAGATTTTATTGTAACATTTGCGTTTCCTGTAATTTAACCGCACTCAAATCGTATTTCGATCTAATGATGCTCGGACGTCAGAGAGTGACTTTTCTCGAAGTCCAGCGTGAGCGACGAGCTCACGACGAATTCTGATGCGCACTCTCCTCCTCCTCCTCCTTCTCAACACGTCTTCCCATTTCTAGCCAATAATCTTTGTACATAAAAACATAATAATAATAAAATCTATAGTAAGTAATTAGTCACGGACCAACCGGTTCATATGTGAAGGTGGAACCGAAAGATCTGGATCAAATTCTTATATCAACATCGGGGTATTAGTTAGAATGGAAGTCTTATATATCTATCATTCTTTATATTTGAATCATATATATTTTATAATTGTTGTTTTAGTCCTATATATTTAGTTTCGTAACATACTTGAATATTAATTTTAACTGTACGCTGATGTGATAGTTATTTGCTGACATGCTATAATAACGTGTCGGCAAATTGCTGACATGGCTTGCCGACGTGGCAAGAATTTTGCCGCTGTATCATGCCACATAACGTCATTAAATACCACATCAGCGAACCGTCAAAATTATTAGAATTCAAGTATATTACAGTATCAAATATATATAACTAAAATAATCATTTTAAAATATGTAATATTTAAGTATAAAAACTGTAAACATATACGTATGGGACGGTTCACCTCTGTATCCAAGAAAATGGCATATAAAAGAAGACTCGCCTCCACCGTTACACATATATAATTAATCCCTCTCCAAGTCTCAAAGAATCCATAATTTCTTTCCTTCTTTTTACGTGTTGTGTGTTCCTCTTGTTCCTTCTCCTCCTGCTCCTCCTTGAATTTTCAGCTTGAAGCTATGTCGCCTTCTAACTTTTCCAATGGAGGACACTTGAGTGGGTCTCTTGCCCTGTGGGTGGCGGTGTCTTTGGTGGGCCTGTGGCTGGGTGCGGTCAGGTCCAGCGCTGGAGACAAGTTCAGCTTCCCCATGCACCACAGGTTCTCGGACCCGGTCAAGAGGATGCTGCCAGCCAGTCTCGACATGCCCAAGAAGGGAACTGTCGACTACTACAGGGCCATGGTTCACCGGGACAGAGCCATTCATCCTGGCCGCCGGCTATCCTCCGAGGGTGGTGATCGGTCTCACCTCACGTTCGCCAGCGGCAATGATACGTTACGTATTGCCTCGTTGGGATAGTACGTATTTTTTTCACTCTTTTGAAATTTAAATAATTTGTGATTCATCTGATCCTGGATATCATCCAGTATAAGGAAAATTAAGATTAAAGTGCAATAAATCATAACAAAAGTCTGAAAGATAAATCCAAAACCTATAACTTCAAGTGAAAATTGGGAACGAACGCAGACTCGAAGATGTCTGTTGGTGATACATCTACTTCGGGATGTGTAATTGTTTATCGACAAACTAGCATACAAAAGTGAAACTGCAGAATATGAATCTTCTATTTGTACGTACATGGTGTTATTTATGGTCTTCGAACTCTGCCAGCCTGCTGTATGCCAACATCATGGTCGGGACACCAAGTCTATCGTTCCTGGTGGCCCTGGACACAGGAAGCGACTTGTTCTGGTTGCCTTGCGACTGCCTTAGCTGTGTCCGGAGTTTGAAGACACCTGATGGAGAAGTATGTATTTCTTTACTCTTCGTGTTGAACTTCTTTGTTGTGAATGGGAACCTCGCAGGGAAAAACTCTTTTCCTCTCCGGAAAATACTTTTTTCCATGTCTCAGTTTTTAGTTTGAGCATGTGCCGTGCTTTTTGAGCTTCTTCATTCATCTCAGGATCATCCTCAATTACAGGACAAGGAAATCAACCTTTCTTTCACAAAACTCTTTTTTCTAACATTTTAGAAATTGTATGTGGCATATCAGCAACATGTAGTCGTGGTGAACATCCCATCCTCCTTAGACATTTCCATAGAAAACTCAACTTCAGCTGCAAGCTCATTTAGAAACAAACACTGTTAAGCAGCTGAGAAGCTCAAAATTTTTGTTTGTATTGTTGGGTCATGAGCATCAGTTTCATATAGTTTCTTTCATCTTGTTGAGCTGCTCCATCGAACAGGAAATCCTCTTCAACATCTACAGCCCCAATGTATCCTCGACAGCTTCAGTGATCCCCTGCAATAGCACCTCTTGCAGCAACAAGCCAAGGTGTCTGGATGCTCGTGGGCACTGCCATTACCAAGTCTTCTATGGCTCCAACAGCACCTCATCGACCGGGGTACTTGTCAAGGATGTCTTGCGTTTAATTACAGATGATGATCAAGGAAAAGCGGTTGATGCAGAGATCACCTTTGGGTAGGCTCCCTCTGATGTCTCTCCTTTTTGTGTGCTCCGGGTAGTTGAAAGAGGGAGACTGTAAATTGAACAAGAATTAGAATGATATATGCTTGATCCTCATGCCCACTGTCAAGACAATGCTTAAACTAGGATTAGTCTAAGCTATTAGGCTAAGGACATCTCATAGACTCGTAGGGAAAATGATATTCTTTATATTAACTTTTGCAATACTGAGTTCTAGGATTGTGTTTTGTGGATGAATGTTAATTGTCTATACAATTACTTCAACTGTGATTCAATCGAATATATGAAGGAAATAGAAGGGAACAGAAATCGCCTGATGAAATGGACGGGTTTTACATGTTCATTTTCCTAACATTTTGTTCCGGCATACTAGCTCTAAGCAATGAAGTTTGAGCCTTATTAACTGGAGTTACATCGTTAAATCGAAGTGTCATGTCTGCCAAGTCCCTCTCTGTCCAGTGGACAGGAAATGTAATTTCAAATACATAATGGCTCACATTCATTGGATTCCATCCTGCTATCATATCGTACCAAACTTGCTGTTAGAGCTTTCTTTTATGAATAAGATTGTCACTCATTCAACTTAATGTCATATGTTATCCAAATGTGCTGCAGGTGTGGCCGAACTCAAACCGGTTTCTTGCTTGGAGGTGCAGCTCCAAATGGCCTTTTCAGTCTCGGCATGACTAATATATCAGTTCCGAGCATCTTAGCCGGAGAAGGGCTGATTTCAAATTCATTCTCGATGTGCTTCAGCCCCGATAGTGTTGGGAGAATCAGTTTTGGGGATAAGGGCAGCCCAGACCAAGGCGAAACCCCATTCAATCTCGGGCATTCAGAGTAAGGGTCTAATGGCAAAACTTCTGGTTCTTTTCTGGAAAACAGTTGCAGTTCCCAATCACAGAAACCACTTTTTCTCTCTTGAACTTTGTAGAAAACCCAGTTTTGGGGATAAGGGCATCTTTCAAAGAGCAACTGGAAAGTTTTTCATCTATGTGCTTTCTTTATGAGAGAAAACAAGCTGAATGACTTGTTCTTCAAGTAACGGAAAACAGGAAACCGGAACGATTTCCTTTCTTGGTTTCCAGAAGCATAGAAGTGTATGTAAATCAGAACAGATGCCCTCTTGGTCTATAGTATAATGGGCTTATTTGGATGAAGGGATTTCAGATGGAAAATGGTTTCCTTTCCAAACCCGGCAAGTTTTCCCAAATTCAAAGACGAGATGATCGATGTTTGTGTCAACCAAGAAAGTTCCAGAACTGAATAGTAGTGATCCGGAGGAATAAAACTCATCATCCACCTGTTATGATATATTTATTCTTTTTGCCAGTCCATTTTACAACATCAGCATCACTGGGGCAAATGTTGGGGGAACCACCCACGATCTCCAATTCACCGCGATCTTCGACTCGGGAACTTCAATTACACAACTGAGCGACCCCGCCTACACGCTGATTTCCGACAGTGTGAGTGGATGCAATACACTCTTCACGTCTCCCTTATATATATATATATATATATCCTTCTTTATGCTTGTTTGCTTCCTGCAATTTATCCACTGCTTTCCCTGATGCAACATGCTGCAGTTCAATTCTCATGCTAAAGATAAGAGGACGTCGGACCCATCCATGCCCTTCGAGTACTGCTACGAACCGAGGTTGGTCATCTTCCGGCCGATCCCAAGCGCACTAAATTGGTAACGTAATGGCTTATCTTCTTTCAAGTCCTCCGTGTTCTTAACGTATGATGCGTATATACAGTCCGAACCGGAGCAGCTTGGAGATCCCGGCTCTGAATTTGATGATGAAAGGCGGGGACGTGTTTTCTATCAACAAACCCGTGGCCTACATCTCTATCGATGCAAGTCGAAGCATCCTGATACTCACTCGAATTCCCTGTAGAATTAGTCGATAAGAAGTCCTGTGAGCCGGGACCGACTGACATTCTAATTAACAGTCTCTCTCTCTCTCTCTTCATTGTGGATTGATTTTCAGGAATTTACATTGATATATTGCCTGGCGATGGTGAGGGACAGTGGGATGAACATAATCGGTCGTAAGTGTCGAGAAACAAATTACCGCCATGCACACCTGCTTAGATCGAATCTCATCTCCCTCTTTACTGTATAGATGATACATAAGACTGGATCTCTTTTTTGTGTTTGTTCGTTTCTTGTCTGCCCCAGAGAACTTCATGACGGGTTACCGAGTAGTCTTCGACCGCGAAAGGATGGTGCTCGGCTGGAAGGAATCCGACTGTGAGTAAAAAAAAACCTACTGGTCGAGGATTCTCTCCTCCTCATTATTTGCCTCGCTGACAAGTTCGAGCTTTTGCCATACCTTCAGGTTACAGTGCGGATAATACGAGCCTGCCAGGACCAGCGCCGGCGCCGGCTCCGAATGCTGGAGCTGCATCTGGCCCCACAGGGACCTCGCTCAAGGACAGCAGTTCCCCGGCTCCATCGAGCGGTTCTTGGGATCCAAGCCCTTCGATCTATGTGCTTGCGATCGTTCTTTGTCCAATTTTAGCTGTTTTCTGATTGCTCTCTCTATGTTTATCCTCGGTACCATTTGATATACGGAATTCTCAGTTATACGATACCAATACACATACATACATATATGATAATAAGGAATTTCTCAGTTACATTTTTGACTCTAAGACTCTTATGTTCTCTCTCTTTTATCCTATGTAATTCCTTGTCCGCTGAAAATGGGGACGCTAAAAAATTATAAATTTAAAATTTTCACGTATCCTTCCATTTTCATTATTTTTTATCCCATTTTATACTCATAAAATACATAATAAAATAAAATAAAATAATACCTAGCGGAACCAACATGCTAACTGGTCCGCATTAGAGTCAGCTTCACGAACACAGAGCTGCAGGATAGCGTCCGAATTGCTATTCATACGCATCTCTTTTCACTGGCCTCATCGTAGGTGCTGTAAATTAGTTTTCACCATGAGCAGCAATAAATTGGAGTTCCTGCATGCGCGCATGTCACTTAGTGCTTCAAGAGAATCAATTCGTATGGCAATCAACCCGATCAATGTAGAAACAATCTCAGAAGAAATCCCACTCCATCGAGGCCACTGTAGTTCTATTCTCTGCTGTTATTCTGCTCTAAGATAAGCTATTAGGACCCAAAAATTAAAACGTTAAAGAGCCACTGAATAGGCATCTGCTAGGGCATGGTTCTAAATGGACTCCATCATAGTGGACAGCAAAACTGGAACAAGCTATATCACAATTACAAGCGAACTCCAGACAATGAACAGAGCAAATCAAGAAAATCTGTGAGTAAACTAATCTTTGTTCTTCCTCTTCTTCTTTATTGAATGCATACCCGTTGACCCATGTTTCTCCTTCCCAACCTTCTCTTGTGTCTGATCCCTGAGCCGTGAGTTACCACCTTTCTTCGGCAACTGAACCTGCCGTGACTTCATCTTCAGTGATCTCACCAAAGAGGAAAGTTCGTACTTCTCCTTTGAGGGCTGTGGATCAGATCTTGCCACCTTGACCTTGTCGATCTCAGGGCCAGGCAACTTAACATCGGCCTGTGGTTTCTCATGCTCCCTTATGAAAGGTCCCTGCCCGTCACCCTTCTGACGGTTCAATGCTACCTGCCGAAGATAAGCGGCACTCCTGCACACGCCCAAGCAGAGACCAGTAGCTACGGTTATTAGAACAGGACTGAACACACAGTCAGTTGAGGCAAGAGAGTTTATAACCCTATGGATCCTACGCCGGGTGGGGGGGTTGTGTTCAACAACCGCTTATCTAAATAAATAATCTTCTAGAAAATACTATATTAAAAAATGCTTGACAATACTCTAGCTCCGTTCTGTTCTATGGGAAGAACCAAGCCATAACAACCTGTTTTCTCAGGAAACTTGAACATCAACTTGTTGAACGAGCTTAGTCAGTCCAGTTCTAATACTCCAACTTAAGGCATACCACTGGCAAAAGCCAATTGGTAAATTTGACTTTCAGAATGACAGTATACATAATGATATTTACATGCAAATATAAACATCTCAAGATGCAAAAGTGAAACCAAAGCTATACAAAACCTGACTTCAGAAGGATACAGAGAGATCAATAGATGATCACCAGAAATGAGCAGGAAGACCAATACACTGCTGCTGAGATATAAGATAAGAATGAACCACATAGACAGAAATTCGGTACCTTTTGTACTGAGGATCAGTAGGGTCTAGAGCAAAGAGTGGCGAATTGAATACAGCTGCAAACCGAGGATCATTATAATCAGCTGTTGGTATTTTAGCAATGTCCTCTTCAGGACCTTCTCTTCCCTCTTTTCCCTTAGCCTTTTTACGTTTGATATTGTATCCTTTGGGACCATTATCTAACCCTGTTTCATCAGCAACTAGCAACTCAAGCTCTGCTTTGCTTGCTTCTGCATCTGCATCTTGAAGTTCCTTCTCTGCTTTCTTTGCCTCAGTGCGACCAGCCTTCTTAATTTTCTTCGTGGGAGGCTCTTCCATGAAGAAGTCTCCTGGTTCTTCTGTTCCTTCCAAGACAGTATCACCATCTTCTTCATCATCTGATGAGTCCTTGGACTTATTCTTCCTCATCATCTTCTTCTTCTCACGTCTTTTCCTGAGATTAGCCTCAAAGACAGTCTCTGGTTTCTGTTCTTTCTTCTCTAAAAGCTGTTTGCTCAAATCCTCCAAGCCAGTATTGAAAGTTACCTCCAAATCTCGCTTGTCTTCATCATCTTCTTGATTGCCATCAGACTCCCCATCCCCTTGAAGTAAAGCAAGGTACTTCCCTCGCTTATTATCCTTTCTATCAGACTGATTCTCTGCGAGATTCTCATTCTCATCATCTTCATCGGATCCACTGTCATCAGAAGCCAAGAACTCCTTCAACTCGAGTTCAGCCAGCTGGTCAGCATTTAGGTTGCGTTTTAAGGTCCTTATACGATCTGGTTCATCTTCATCCCACGTTAGATGAATCTCACTTTGCTGTAAAGCTTGCGTTTGGAAGTCCAAACCATCATAGTTTGCAGGACCCTGGCAACAACAGAAAAAATTGAACATATCAAGCCAAACCTCCAATAGCTTCTACTCACCAAGTAAAATTTTTAGTCAACTCTCTGTTGTTAGAGGATGTTAAGCAGCTATTCATGCTCACTAACTGACCATGACTATTTTCCTATGCCCGCAATTTGTACCTCTGTCGCAATATCACGAGGTGGATGCTTAAACTCCATTGAGTCAGGAATAAATCTCAAGTCAAGAACATTTGATGATCTCTCAAACTCAGCTCCATCACAAGCATTATATAGGTAATCAGCTGTAGCTGTTGAATCACATTCCACAACAGCAAAATAATACCTATACCAAAATAAAGAAGACAGACAGATGAGGAATATATAACAAAGGAGAAGCTAGTTAATGAAGAATTTGATATAAGACTAACGAGAGCAGTTATGCTAACAGTAACAGAACTCAAACTAGGTTCTTTTACTGATACAATGGTTCATCTGACACAACCTAAATGGAAGCAGCTCTTTTTATGTAATATTCTCACAGCACATACTTAATCTGGCACAAAGATGAAAGGGACAAAAGACTGGGAATCAGAACTTCAAAAAGATAGCCAGTACTGCTAATGAAGCATAACAAGATGAGGAGAACCCTTACAGCAGGCATCCATCAATCCAAGAGTGAAGAGCAAGAAAATCAGCTATGACATTCCTTTACTTGTCATGGAAAGCAACATAAACAAAGAATGCAGAATGATTCTCTCTCACAGAAGAAAAATATAAATCTGGTGCCCTTAATCTTCAAATTTCAAAGCAAAATTTTCACTGATAACGACACATTAAAAATGATCGGAATGAGACAAACAATAATGCATGGATGGAAAAATAAATAAAGAAACATGTAATGCAAAGAACAACAAACAAATTACCTCAGCCTACTTCTTTCATAAGCACGCAACTTCTCATTGTCAATATCATCTTCATTGTCATCATCTTTATCATTTTCATCATCAAACAGTCCAACAGGTCCATGAAGTTCTTCCTCTTTCATACGTTGCAGTCCAAATTCAGATGGATAGATGGCAACTGAAATAATACGTCCTTCTTTGGGAAGAAATGAATTCAAAAGGACATACAAATCAACAGCCTGCACAACAGAAGACCATTCAATCTCAAACAAGTACAACATGAAGGGAAAAACCGGATCTAGCATCAATTTTTAACAACATGAATGAACAGGGAATAACTGAGTTTCAGTTATAGGGTATTCCAAATTGCTATACCAAGAGAATACAAACAGTAAGAATAAAGCTAAGAGAAAACATTATATATAATTTTTTTTAAAAGTTATCAATTCTCTCCCTAAACTTGAAGAAGTATGACCCATGCAAAAAACATGCATACAGAAAGATTATTCATGATTCTTAGCAGCAGCATTTATTTAGAGACAACAAAGTTGAAATAGGTCAAATTAACCTTCACATGATGCCGAATACACTGAACTTTGAAGTTATGCAACAATCATCACCATGGAATCACCTACTTTCCTATTTGAAGATATTGCAAGACTATCAAGATAAAGGGCAGGAAACTGCTGCCCCTACATTTTAATACTATCACCTAATTGAGATTGCTAAAGCATTCTTTATATCTAACAATGTATTATCACATACTCCATTAGTACACAAAAGCAATCATCAACAATACAAGTACCTTCACATGCCTCCAGTCCATATTGACAACTGCTAGCCTGTGGGTCTCTTTCTCAATAGTTGGTATACTCTCTTCCTGTTTCACATATTACAAAAGTAATCAGATCCAAGCAAGTCCATATGCAATTTGCAGAAAAATTCAAGAACACAACCATTAAAAAATTTATCTTCAAGTCACAACACTATCAGATTTCCCCAAATTCTCATTTAGTTGGTAACAGAACCAGGAGAAAGCTGATTCAATAACTTCACATCAGAAAATGCAAGTATTTCAAGTTCTAAGTTCCACCATGAAACCGTAAGCATAAGAATTCACAATATCATAGCCAATTTCAAGGACAACCAACCAATGAAACAACCCTATTGAATGTTCACTCCTGAAAAGCTTCACGGCACTTCCAAAAAGAAAAATAGGGCAAACGGTATTGACGCCTTCCTATTAGGATGCAGAGGCTACCAGTGGTTCAGCTTCCTCTTCCTCGTAAACAGCTCCTTGATCGTCTTCGTCAGTGTCAGTAGTCGACTCTGACTCAGCACTCACTGCCTCATCCTCTGATTCGAATTCTGACTCCGACACTGACTTCTCCGACCCAGTGCTACGCTCAGCTCCCTTTGCTACATCAATACCCCGTTCCAATTCCTCGCTCCCGCTCTCATCCTCAGATTCCACTTTCTCCCTATGTTCCTCCATCCGATAGTAATGCCGGAGAGAGTTCTGCGAGTTCCGCTTCTTAGGCCTGCCTCGCTTGTCCATCGGAGCAGTGGAGGAAGAGAACCTCTTGTCCGAGAACATGCTGTCGAATCGTGAGTCGATCGAGACCTTCACCTTGTGCTTCGGGACACTCTGGAAACGAGGGTCCGAGTGCACCGCCGCAAACCTCGAGTCAGTGATGACCTTCCCGCCGCCACTGCCGCCTCCAATGCCGACGGCGGATTCATTCTCCGTCATCCGTTCGCCTTTCCTCTTGTTCTTGTTCTTCGAACCCATTGTTGAAGCAGATGCGACGGAGATGGCAGAGGTTAAGGCGTCGTCGGCGAAGGAGCCCGATGACAACTCGAGAGCTTGGGCTCAGATTGTCGTGTCACAAACACAGAGTTCCCTAGGGTTTATGAGTGGTTTTTTTTCCCCCTTTTTGGGGAAATTAAAAGCGGTCGGTCTGATCGGTCCGGTCCGGTCCGGTCTGGAAAATGGAAACCTAAAATACCCGGTTCAATTACACCTAAGATAAAAGTCATAACAATATTCATTTTAAGTATTGACGTTTGCATCATTTCAAAAGTGATTTTCATTTTTTGGTTAATTGGTTACCATTTTTTTATATATAAAATAAATATCATTTAATTAATAAAATCTAATCGGCTTTTTTTCCGAAATTCAACTATTAAAAAAACCCATATAACTAGTCAATAGAATTATTGAGTTTTAATCTGATAATTTGTCACCCTTTATTTTCTAATAATTATATGACACTTGGCATTTTCCACAGGTTTTGATAGGATAGAAGCTGCATGCCAGGTTAATCCATTATCCCACCTCCACTAGAAAATACTTTTGTTGGATTCTTTTATTAAAATATGAAAGGTCAAAAGTACCCTGCAACCTACAAATTTCTATTTTTATGAGCTATGTCACAAAGTCTTTTTTTTTAATAGGCTTCCTTAATCTTCTAAATTTGTATATGCGTCACTTCTTCTTCTTTTTTGCTAAATTACGTTAGTGTAAACATGATTATATTAGTAAATTGTTAATGTAACAGTGACATGTTGGATTATTTGTGCATTAAAATCTGTAATGTGGCACCCAAGCCACTTGTTTGCGCCAACGGTTTGTGACTGCCATCATATTTCCATATCAATGTAGTTCACGGTCTGTTGCGATAAAATTTTAAATAGTCACAAAAATAAAATTTTGAACTTTTTGAATATTTTAGGAATTTAAAAAAAATGATAATTTTAGAAATCTTAATATATTTTTACGAGGATTAAAAAAGAGGGGGGGGGGGAGACAGATTTAATCCTCAAATTTTTACACGAAAAAATGCCTTAAGTTTAAATTCCTTATTTAAAAATTTCAAGTGAAAACCACATCTCCAGTGTGGTTCCCTGCTTGGCATTATATATTGCATGACCCTTTATTATTTAGAAGTGGAGGAATCTAAGAGTTCTCTTCAAACTGTGAACGGCTTCGCACTTTGTCAATTTTTCTTATTGAAAAGCAAGGAGAATGCAAAAACTCAAGAATTGAGGAACCAGGCAAGGGGGACGATTGAAAAACCGAAACGAACCGGTTCTCTTGCACGTGTCATTCTCTTATTGGTTCCAAATGTTGATTCGACAGTAGAAAAACTAACGCGAGGACTAAAACGGCAGAAATAGAGAAGGTTGAGGACAAGGATAGTAAAAAGAATAAAAGCTTAGAACGAAAGTAGGTGAAAATGGAGAATGTTGATGACCAAATTTGGTATTTTCCTTTAAAGAAAATGCAGTGAGTTACAGCTGTGATTCAGCAACAGTTTCAAAGTAAAGCTCATGGAGCTTATGCTTGATTTGAGCGACAACCTGAACACTCACCAGCCGAGTAATGGGTGAAGAATTAAGGTGGGGTCCAAACTAAAGACCGCATATCAATTCACCACAAGTTTAACGAGAGAAAGAAGACTTGATAAATATGTAACTACAGTTCTCTCAACCCTTGGCATGCAGTTCTCTCCATCGCAGATGGCGCTGTGGCTAATAAGAGGGCAACCGCCACCACCGCCGGGATTTCCTCCATCTATATTCAGATAGAGAGAGTGCCGGCAACGAGGCTGGCTATCAGCGGCGAGATCCATATCCAACCTCGCCTTTGGCAAGTTAAGGAGATTGTATCATATGGTCTATAGTGTCCTCATCTTACGCAAAGGGACGTGCAACTTTCATTGCAGGGATGAAAGAACCTCATATTTCTTCTCATGGAGAACTAATGTGTCATCCCCATCCCCACGCTTCTGTTGGAGCCTACTTTCCCTACAGATTACCAATCATGCTTCACTTCAGAGTTTCTCGAACCCGACTGAAGAGCTTGTTACTACTACGACTTACCAGTGCATCATTGCCCGAAAGTAATAAGAGATCAAAGTTGTTGCTGATCTTCTATTCCTGGGAAAGTAGGACACGATGGTCTCAAAGGGCTAGAACCTCTGAAGATCTGATACGATGGTCTATCAGATCTTATCATATTGAAGGGCCAGGCAAGTTCCACCAGTTAGCAGAGCATGCATTAACAGAGATATGGAAGGGATTCAATCCGGGGAATAAGCAATTTCCGAGGAATACAAACTCACTATGCACATATGGATTCAGAAAAGGTAGGAATCGTCAAGAATTACTAACTCGCCATGCAGAAGATATCAGTCAGATGCAGACCGTGCAGAAACAAAGACAAGTGGATGACACTAAGCCATGTAGGAGGCTGGCAAAATAGGGAATTTCGTAGAAACCACAGACTCAATGTGCAGATACGGATTTATAAGACAATATTTTTCAAGTTTTATCAACCATCATTGCGTTGAAGGAGCACAGGAAGGATACAGCAACAAGAAGGTCCTAAACATAAATGCTCATGAACCTGTAAACATATCATTAACCCATACATGATCTTCTGAACTGGGAATTCTGAAGCTGAAGCCACCATTGATGGAAGCACAGTCCAGGTTCTTCATTTCGGCGGAAGACTGCCACTCAAAGGCCCACTGGTTCTCACGACGAACCTCTTCCTCCTCTTCAGGTGTAAAATCATTCTTAATGTTGAAGGTCTTACGGATCTCCTCAGGAGTCTTACCCTTGATCATGTCTGCCACAGTTTGGCAAGTGAGGTCTAGCAAGCTCTTGATGTTCATATAGTTTGCAGCCTATTAGAAAAGGAGCTCTCCTCACATTATTGCAAAGAAAAAATGCTTTCAAAGAGAGCGAGCATAAAATTTGAGTACAAAGCTCAACAGTTCTTGCCCACTATGTCACACATGATCAAGTAATAAATAGCAGTAAAGCTATTTAACCAAACAATTAAGAAAAAACGCCAAAAAAGATGTGTATTCCTTCATTCTCTCCCATTTCTACCACCGCTTCTCCTGATTTGGACCCAATTGAGATCATTATAATAAATAATAGTGAGAATGAAAGAAACTCTCCAGCCATTGGATAGACAAAGCATTTAGACACTTTTGACATATAGTCGAATGCCTGGAATAGATTTTTTTTCCCCCCTTTCACTTTGTTAACGTAGTGTTATATATAGTCAGAAATCAGAATTATTCAGAAGGGGAAAAAACCAGAACCTTAATGCATGCTTCTTTTAGAAAGCAAATTTTCATTGCTGAAAATGAGCAGGCCAAGCAAGATATTGGATGCACACATGATCAACTCCATCAAACTTTAAACTTATGTTAGGCAATTATTTTTTTCTAATGACTATGTTGTAAGGCAATTATATAAACTCTGCATTGTTCCAAAAGGCCCTTGTCCTAGAGCGGATATATCTCTTCCGCTGATTGTTGTGTGTCTAATGAAGCTTGCTATTTGCAAAAGTCTCTCAACAGATTTAAACAAGCATCTACAATATAGTTCAACTTCATATGTCCAAAAGTCCACAGCTAAGTTGATTTCATATTGGATAAAAAACAACTTCCATTCTTGACCCAGCAGAAGCATTCATCAAAATATGCAACATGACTAGCTCAGGCACAGGACAGGTAGTAATCTGCAAAAATAATGAGATCATCAAGCCTCGGACAGATTGATTCGTGTAGCTTTTGACGAGAGAGAGAGAGAGAGAGAGAGAGAAAGAGTAGCGGCCAACTGTTTCCTCACATGAACAAGCACTCCTTCAGCGAACCTAAGTTCGACAATTAACCCAATGGCGCCACGAGAAAAAAGAGTATATTAAAGAACAGTGGACCAAGTCAGTCTAACCCACGATGCATTTATGATAGCCATAAGAGATAAACTTCCTCCTGACTTGAACAATCCTCTGTGAGCGAAGCGGAGAATTATTTCAAGAATCAAGGATGAAGGACGACGGAGAACGCCAAGAATGCTTCACTATTTTATGAAAAACGCACTCGATAACAGCCATTCTGGAACAAAAGTTTTACGATGCAAATTCCAGCCTAACACCCAAAACCTCCCCCACTAAGCAAAATCGTCAACAGATAAGAGCCCAAATCGAGTGATAACAGATCGATCGGCGAAGGAACTACTTACCAGAATGAGATCGAACAGAGTAGTCTGATCGACTTTGACGAAGTCAGCGTCCCAAGCCTTGATATCCTCCTCGTTGGCGCGATCCGGCGAGCTGCTCGCCTCGACGTGCTTCCTGCAGTACTCGATCACCTTGGCGAGGATCCTGCTGGTGACGTTGGGGAGGGGGATCGCGTTATCCACGCAGTCGTCCTCGATCATGTGCTCGATCGTCTGCGACTGGACGGCCACTGCCTCCTCGACCTCGAAAGTCTCGCCGTCGGAGCTCTTCAGTGTGATCTTTCTCGGAGACGACGACATCGGTGCCGGCGTATCGACGGAAGAGTCCTATAACTGATTGTTTAGGATCCCGTACCTCTGCTCCTCCTCCTCGATTCTTCGGCGATCGAGAAAGGCACAGGTGTGCAGAAAGAAGAGGGAGGATAAGACGGCGGAGAAAGACCGCTGGCTTCCGATCCACTGTAAAGCGCTGTATGTTTACAACGATCGCTCACCCAATAAGAACACGGATTTAGTTGAAACACCCAATTAGAAAATGCCACGTACACACCACAGGCTGCCCCCCCTTTTTTTAAGGACTTTCCTTTTTGGATGTTTGCTATTTCCTCTGACAAATAAATAATATTCGGCATAATCGGAATGAAAATTTTCTGTCTGCATTTTTTAATATTTAAATCATGTGTGTCTTAAAATAAAATTTTTAATTATATATAATTAATTTTATAATATATATATATTTAAATCATATCATAGCAAATTTCAACTCTCAAAGCAACCCTATTGAATGTCCAATCCTGAAAAGCTTAAAAGGAAAAGTAGGGCAAACGGTACTAATGCTTTCCCATTAGAATGCGCAGCAATAGTCACAGGTTTCCCAAGGGGTCACCTGAGTCCTGCATTGATTTGCTCCATGTAAGACATCATTTCGCCCTCACGAATCCACCATGGTAGTCTTCCTCTATCCTACTTCGCTAGCTTCAACACTTATCATAAAAAGTTTCTGACATGAGCCTGTTTGGAACCCGTTCAAGCAAAGGGTATGGATTCCTCACTTTGCAAATCCATGCAATCTGGGATCAACCAAGGGAATGCCATTGCCCAATACCCAGGAGAAGCCAGAGTGGAGTCTGAGCTGACTGAAAGAAATTCTAAACCTCAGTGGACTGGTTCGATTCGAAC
This sequence comes from Sonneratia alba, assembly GCA_900174645.1. Taxonomy (NCBI): domain Eukaryota; kingdom Viridiplantae; phylum Streptophyta; class Magnoliopsida; order Myrtales; family Lythraceae; genus Sonneratia; species Sonneratia alba. The sequence continues at coordinate 3,840,479 of FWPY01000031.1, forward strand.
GTAGAGTATGTTGAGTTTCCCGAGCATAAAAAGTTAAAAAGATCAAGTCAAGGGGATCATGATGCTAATTGAAATCCAGATGCAATGCTCCCAACACCAACATATTACTCAATCAAGCTCCCTCACCGCATCAAGTAGTAAAACAACAAACACAACGCTTTTGGGAGCCGGGTGAAGTTTATTACACTGAGAAACACCCGAGTAGTTGAAATGCTTTACATTGAAGTAAATTCTCCACTTTGTGTGATAACTACAAATTACATGTACGCTACGCAAATATTGAGTAAGTGCATCAACGAACATGTAAGCAACCAAGTTTAGCTCACGATTCCATGTATTGGGATGGTGGGGGGTTCACCTTTGCCTCCTTAGCACCTGTGAAGTCAGTCACACATGTCAACAAGGAATAATACGTTGGATTTGATTCAAAAATAACGAGAGAGCTTGTGCATTGCAGTGACAACTAAGACGTCCATCTACATACATGACTGGAAAATGCTTCAGCTAGGGTCATCATTGAGGACGAAAGTTATATGATAATTCATGGTACTCATGAACTAATTTTCCAGAGGCGTGCACATGAGAGGAAAACACGACATCTTATTCTAGAAATGAACGGTTTGTTTTGAACTCGAGGATTAGTGACATACCATACATGCCACGAATCTCCACTTCTCTCCATTCTTGGACAAGGGTGCAGCAGCAACACATAAGATGGGAGAGAAAATCATCGAACCAACCTCCCTGCTACAAATAGAGAGAAGAACCAGAGGATCAGGTGTTTACAATAAAGGCCGAAGCCTCATATCTTGTTTTGCAAGTTAGAATGGAACAAGCATTGATCCCCTGATTCTGTTTCCCTTGATCCCCTGAGTCATGGAATAATCATTCTGACAATAGGCAAAGAAATGCTCATTCCCTTATCCTTATTAACAAAAGTTTTCTCATGCATCCATTATCAGGTTAGGGAACTTCCACCAAGAAACCTTCCGATTAGCTAGGTAGCCAATCGTGGAGGAGCCAGACAACGGTGGTGTACTGGTGTGCCTAAATGAGAAAATACATCAATGGTTCCCAATTCCCTCACAACCAAAGCATTGCTCAAGCCACGAGAAGGCTAGATACCACTACTTGCAACCATCCTAGGTTTTAGGGTGGGCGGCGGGGGCGGTGGTGGTGGAGAAGCATATGTTGTAAGTAGATTCAATTTCAGAATCTATTTCTAGGGAAGAACAGTACTTATAAATGGTATTAGCTGGATTGGCATACAACTCAATTTTATTTCATTATTTTGAATGATTGTATGAATTGGTTATGGCAGGCATAATGTCTCATTTCAGCTTCCAAACAATCGGATGAATTAGTTACTTGTACTATTTCATAGCATTAGAATTTTTTATTTATTAGGAACCTGCAAGTGATTTTGAAGGGAAGTCTCCTGTTTATTCCAATTTTTGTATGAAATTGTAAGAATTGGCATATCATAAAGGCCCATGTTTTTGAGAAGTAATTTTCCTAGAAAATCTTGTTTGCATATTTTAGTGTTAAGATAACAACATTTCAATGGAAAAACATTAGTTCTTGTAGGACAACTTTTCTTCAAATTTGCACATGTTGTTACTCTATTTTCTCATTTTGGTAAGTATCTTTAAGACGGACATTGATAAGAGTAAGAATATTATCAAGTCACTCCTGTACATGGTGAGAGAATTTACCTCAATATTTAACATCCTGCGGAGCTTCCTTCTAACACAACATGTGTAGCAGCAACATGATAATATCAATGTATATGCCATCAACTCATTACATGCTTCTGTAGAAGCTGAAAAAAACACACCAGGATCATTCTCTTAGAATCCATTAGAAGTCCCATAATATGCATGGATACCAAGCTATTAAGTTCCATTTGATCTTCAAAAAAATATGCATGAGTTTTTTTTGTCAAGGTCATTTTCTTTTTCTACTCCTATTTCTGTCAAAATCCAATTCTACAAAATCATTGAATAGGATTAACGTATGTTGCTTTTATTACTGCAAGAATTCATTCTTTGCATTATAAAAAACCAAACAAACTATGTAAAACATGAAACATAAGAGGCTTCCTCCATGCATCTACTTAGTCTGCATTAGTTACAAGAATCATAACATAGCATAATACTATGCCAGAAACAGCAAAACTGGAATACATGGATTTGAAAAGTGAACTTAGGTTTTTAGTTCAAGCATGCGATGGAGTGCAAAGAACTTTGACAACTTCCTAAAAAGGAAAAAAGATGAAACTTTCTTACAAATATGCCTGTCAGTTGCCACAGTAGCTATCCTTGATAATGTGCCACAAGGGTAGAAGAATGTCTTGAGACCTACCAAGCGGAAGACCAAGTAAAACATAGGGCATAATATTTGCAAAGACATAAAGGTAGTACTTCAGCTACAAGAAGTCTACTATAAGTTCATTTTTCCTCTGTCCAAGAATTTCAGCACAGGAGAGTCAATTTGTATAATTAGTAGCCACGCAAATTAAAATATTTGTCAAGCAGGACAAATAATCAAAGAACAATTTTAGATAATTCATGTATCATTTGTTCATTATAGAAGAGCAAAAACAGTAAGCTCATAAGTAATGGTAATAATAACAAACATAACATATGAATGGGAGAATATTTACAGCTATTTGATCAACAAACAGCATTATCGACCAAATAAAATTTTTATGGTAGGGAGGAAGAGTTCACATGAAAGAGGCTCTGAGCAACAGCCAAGTAAATCAGCGTGCCATTCATCATGCTCATACAAACTTCTCTTTGACATGAGTGTAACGTCTGATGAAACTGAAGAAGTTTTTCTACGACAGCAAAATCTCATATTACATTATCCATAACTAGTATAACCATTAAACTCAGCTGAAGTTAATATAGAATAAATTTTAATAGAAGTGAAGATTGAAAAAAAATGTAAAGCATGATAAATAATAAGTTAAGCATTGACCATCTTTCCAAGACATAAAAATCAGAATGCTCTAAAATTGAGCCTGCAGCAAGAGGAGGCACCACATTTTTCTATGGAAGTGTCACCAAATACTTACAATACATGAACTTAATCATTTTATATTGGTCAAGCTTGAGCAAGTTAATTGAAATCAGGAGAATAGGTCTCAAATCACAGGGTTAACCAGGCTGTACATTGTTATAAACATAGAAGTCACTTGCACACAATAATAAGTTTGAAAAGAAAATTTAGCAACAAAAAAAAAGTCTGAGAAAAAAAGTCAATGTACAAACACCAGGTGCATCTTTTGAACTAAAATTACTAGCATAGATGTTCAAGGAAAGAAACACTGTAACAATGAGAACCAAAAAAAAAAACTAAAATTGTTATTTTCCGTGTAGTACTTTTCTCTGGGGAGATTTCGTTGAAGTTGTGCTCTTTTCCATAATCAGAATCTATATGCTTACTCTCCAATTTCTTAGATTTCTTAACTGGTGAATTTTTCTTAGAATCTGGACTTGCAACAACAGTTTCCATAACATCAATTAAACGCTAGATTACTTGGCACTGACCCACATCCAAGTTAGCTTGTGACCATTGCAATTCCAATTGAAGCTTCTCATTTTCCTTTCTCAGAGCCACGTAAAAACACAAGTTTGGGTAGGAATAGGACAAAGTTTTCTTCAATACCGCAGTTTCATTCTTAGTGGGTTCTGGATTTAAGAGTAAACGTTGCATCTTCTGATCCTCATCATCCAATGTGTACTCACGTTGATCATTCTCGGTAGCTTCCAGTCTCTCCTGCGTGTGTAGAAAAGGAAATTGATGTTTATTTCAGTGCACTTTAGAATGAGTAGGATTGTTGTTGTGAATACAAAAGTAGATAGAACAGAATAAAACACTAGTTAACATATAAAAGTAGATAAAGCAGATTAGGAGAAGGCTTTATTTTTTTTCTTCCTTGAGATAGTCAAGCATACAATATTGTAAGAATTTGGGAAAAAAAGTTTTTATAATGCTGCAACGAGATAAAACAAAGAGATTATCAAATCTGTTCAGTGATCTTGTTGTCTACCAGGAAGAAGTTCAGTGATCATTGTGTATCAAGGACAAGTTCCTTCCTAAACCCATCCCAGCGCGTAAAAGCTTGGTAATTATGTTCAAATGGCAGATGTGAACTTTGTCACTCTCTACCAGGAAAAATCTTAGAGATCATTGCCTATGAACGAGAAATTCCATCATAAAAACTTTCTTGGAGAATGAAAAGCCCATAATTCACCAAGTGTCTTGCACTACAATAGATCAAAAGGACAAAGATTCCAACATGAATAGCAAACTGAAATCACACAGAAAAGTTCATTAGATCCATCACAATTTTCAATGAAAGCAATCCAAGGATGCATCGGGTTTGGAACCTGCCCAACTTCGCTGCCATATAGCCCAACATTTCTACCAAATACTTCTGAGAATATTCTCCATTTAACCAAGCAAATATCCATATATATGAAAGGATATAAAAAAATATCAGATTGGATAAAAATTCCGTCCATATTTTTGTTATTGCACTCTAGCACGAAAAAGCTTGCCTGGATTAACTGGTGTGCAGGTTGATTTTCTGCCAAATACTACTAAAAGTCCTCTACTTCTCCAAGATACACACCTGCGGATTTGATAGGGGTCAGAGAACAGGCCCATGGAGAAGCCCAACACTGATCTAGCCCAATCCAGGAAAGATAACTGAAGTATCCAACCATTAGCCAGTCCCTAGGCCCATATATTAGGCTATGCTCTTCTCTTATAAAAGGGGTATCACTTAAGAATTCTTGGGCTTGACTCTCACATGCATATGTTTATCATCAAATGTATTTCTGGTTTAAGCATCGGAAAGGGAGATTGGGAACCCTTTTGCAAGTTATCGGAGCGGCAGCTACGAGAAGACGGAGGCAAGGCAATCATCGACTCCCTATCAGGATTAAAGGACTGCAGAAGAATTTCAATAACCATTATTGTCTTTCTGCCATATCGTTAAAATGCCATCCAGCTCATGCGCCCCTTTCATCATTTATTCTGTTAACATTAAGAGAAGTTAAGCCTAAAGTTCACTGGCTGCCATACCGACAGAGAAACATCATTTTCTTGCTCTCCAGCCAGAACTCAAGTGGCTGTGCATTGGGTCTGTTAACACTGCATGATTAATTATTTCTGGTGATGCTTCAAAATATGCTGAACCAGGAGATCAAAATGCTGGTAATAACAGCAGTACGTCTCACCAAAAGGACTAGGAGAATCTTCAATGGATATTTATCTTTTTTCCCCAAGCAATAAATAGTTTGCAGGCAGAGCTCCCGCAGAAAAATATAGCAGGGACATGATCAGATTGACCCAGAGAAAAATAGAGAATAGAATGAAAACAAATCATATAGCATGACAGTAACTTCATCCTACCATGAGAACACTACCCTGGGCAGATCTAGAGAAAGGGCATTTTTTTTTTAAATATATTGACTGCAGGCGTTGATTGTTGTTGGTCACTGAAGATACTGCCTGCTACAGTTCACAGCATATTTTCTGGACCCAGATCTGGAAGAGGCTGCCTAGTTATTCTTGCAAATTTATTCCAAGATTCTGAAACAAATTATTAAAGATTATTCAGCAAAGAGGGGAAAAAAACCTGTTACATACCTTAACTCGAGCATTGTCCACAAGAGTGATGAGAGGCACGAGTTTCAAGTATTGATCAATCTCATTCTGAGCCCTTCTGAACTGATACACAATGCTCCAGCCCATAGCAAGCAGATACAGGTAACTCCTGTCCTGACAGCTATTAACCAAAATGAAAGACCTCCGCAAAGCATCCTCAAGCTGCTCCAGAGGCTCACAAGTTTCGGGGTACTTCATAAGCTCAGAGATCTTGAGCTGCTCTAACAAGTTTCCAGTTAGCTTCAGGTGCTTTGCAAACTGCCTGCAATTCTTCTTGTGCATTCGGGCTCTGTTTGCCGCTTGCACAATCATCCCAATCAGCCGTATGGCATCGACTCCAGCAAGTTGAGCCACATTAGCAATCCCTCCAAAATGGTCCCAGGAAGACATATTCAACACCCAATTGAGGAACGACCAGATAATACTACTGAGAATCACAGCACAACTGAATCATCCCCGTATATCATTTAACGATTTTAATGCGTACATATTTAAAGTTAATTTTTTTTTAACTTTAAAAGTTTAAATCTATAGAAGTATCATTCTTTCAACTATAACTCTAAATATTTATAAAATAATGTGATTGAAAGTTGGTGTGTTTTCAAAATGTCATAATTAAGTCAAATTCACATATCTTAATGTGATCGGCAGGTTCTATATATTTATCTTAAATACATATTAAAGACTAATTCACCATTTAATATAACAAAAATACCAATATCTTTATCTTTCGTGACATTATTACTTGTTGAGTTTGATAACATTTTTATATGACGTGGACAATATGATGGTAATTATGATTCTAAATACCTTATGACGGTCTCATTGTTACTGTCACAATACCATATTATTTATATTAAATATAAATTTTATTCAATTCAACAAATGACAATGTCACGTAAAATAAAAATAACATCATTAAGTACATTTTGGCATCTCACTAAAATTTATATAATCTACTTACCAAAAATTTAAAACATATAGAAATTCGGCCAACATTATTTGGAATATTTACTCTCTCGAGCATGGGGAAGGAGGGTCATTATCATCAATTCAGACACTGAGAACCCAGGGAGGCGAGCGAAAAGCCGACACCCATCCCCGTCTGTTGGTGTGTGCCTGGCAACCCTCACGTGGGCCACCACAGGGTTACTGGTGAGGACGCCCGCATGAGATACCTGCCACGTGTGCTAAGCCTACGCCTTAGTCGCTCCCCCGTCAACCCGTCGCCTTCTCATCGCCACCCCCCAAACCACGCTGTAACAGCCAACGGATCAGCAGCTCTTCTCATCATTTACCAATACCGAGCAGAATTGATCTCAAGCGTTATATGTTGGAAAGAGGCATCTCATAGCCCAGCTAGATGAGACTCTGTATAACGTCGTCACTGTCGAAACACAATTAAGAAATTATGCATTTAAATATCGTAAACTAAACTTACATTTTTCGTTTATTTATACCTCCCTTATATTCTTCGAGCATATTATCAAGACATCCCATGAAACTGGAGCTATACTTGCCCATACGTTGAAATGAAAAGGAGGAGAGGGAGAGAGACGTAGTACAGGGTTTCAGGCCGAAACTCGGTGAGATCAAGTGGTAGTTATCGAGGTGCGGCGCCACGTGACTGGACAACAAGAGCGAGTTAGTTAGCGTGTCCCAGGCGACCGTTGAATAGCCTCGAACTGCAACAATCCAATCAGAATTGATTTATTATTGTACCTTATAACCGGTTTAAATCTTCGCTTGAATCAAATATGATGACGTCACTTATCTATATTGGACAAATGATGTGCGTCCATCACGTGCTGGCTGAGCGGACAAAACTCATATTCACTGAATTTCTCGAGTTTAAAGGCAGCGATCGGCCCCATGCCTCTCGTAAATCCATTCATCCTAGCCCGCAATAATTTTGCGTATACGGGAGAAAAAAAAAGGAAAAACATTTTCACAAATTTTTGATCTAATCCGACATATTGAGATCACATGGTAGACTTGGCAAAATTAGGCCCAGTACGAACCCGGCACGATAGCATTGTGCCTAGGCCGGGCTTATCGTGCCGTGTCGGCACGGCCTGGTAATTTTATTAAACATGTTGGGCTCGACAATCCCTGAGTCGAGCTAGCACGATAGTCCGATTAGGGAAATTAAAAAAAAATCTAATAGACCATCAGATACAATTAAATGATAAAAGAAACATCTTTGTGAGTTCATTTGTAATTGTAGACAAGACACGATCAAGGTCAATTATCGTACTATCAAGTTGGGTGGGCGAGCCACCCTGTCTTATCTGGCCGAGCCGGGCTAACACGATTTGTCACTTCTATCACATGGGCAGTACATTGATTCTTTTTTACAATTTTTAATTATGATAATATTAATTCTATGTTAAATTAGGGGGTGAGAAAAGAAACACTTAATTTAGATCCAGATCACAAGTATTGACGTACAAGCATATAAATATATCAATATGGACACATAAATATATGAATAAATGGTGTGAAAAATCACAATCGATACAACTGGTAGACCAGATGTATGCTACGTGTAGGCTTTACCTATGATGCAGATGTGCATTGAGAGCATTTTACGACCATGACAGTGGTCATACTGTGTTTGGGATATCTAAATAAGCTCGAGCATAGCATTTCCTTGGGAAAGCAAGAAGACCACGGCACGGGTGGTTACAACGTCGATGATGAGCATAGGAAAGTCCAAGATTGGTGGCCCGGTGGGCTTGCTCGTATACTCAGGACATTGAAAGAAAGGAAGGAGGTAGTCGATACTTGGTATCTTTTATTATTATTATTATTTTGCTTTACCAAAAGACCAAGTTTTTATATCTCAATTTGTAATAAAAAATATATTAGGGTTAAAATAGTAAAATTGACAACAACTGCTAACTTTTTTTTCGATTATATGGGAGACTTATGAAGTTAAAAGGGATAGTAGAAGTAGGAATAGAATAAAGGACACGAGAGTCTTACTATGAGAATCGAACTTATAACCTCTTGATTATTAGACCGTTAATAGTATCATTGTACCAAACTCTCTTTCTCAAGCTGTTTACTGCTTTAACATTCATTCCTACTTCCACTCCCCCAACTCTTTACATACTTCATATAATTTTTTTAAAATTATAGGTTGAAGCATTGTTTCAACTGATAAATATTGTGCACAAAGGACTTTTTATATTTACTGCACACGGGACTTTTTATTTTTTTACATGAACTCCATTAAGGAATCCATCCCTTTCCAAGTTGTTCTTGCCTGTTGACTGCAACATTTTTGTCTAAGCAACTTATTCTGTCACTACCCTTCACTTTCATTACGGTCAGTTAGGAAAAGGGAGATCCAAAAGGAAGCATTCATGTGTGTGTGGGTGTGTTTTTTTTTTAGTAATTTGCATACAAGCGCTGAAAGATATTGGAGTCAAATATTTGTTTGGCTCGTCTCAATTGTGCTTGGAGTTGATTTAGATGATTTTTGAACCCGAGAGGCAGTTCCTGCAGGTTTAAGTAGCAACCATGCATCATGCCTTTTGTATATCCTCATTGATTTGGTTGGTATATTATGTTAAAATTCCTCAATCTTACCTTATTATGATACAGAATATTCAAAAGTTACACTCCTGAGATTTTTGCTTAGGTTTCTGCATTTGGCCCGAGAGTTATGTTGATGTTCTTGTTTCTATCATTGGAATTCAGATTATGCATGCTTAATATGTATACATCCTGGACTGCATTCGAACATAAGTCCTGAAACTGCAGATTATTTGTTCTGTGAGGGATCAGATCTTAACTGGAGGCCTAAGCGTCTATCTTTCACTGTTCCACCTCTCGTCTTTTCATCTCTTAAGGTTTGATCCTTCTAGCAATTTTGCTTATTAACCAGATGTTTGATTAGTGAGGAGATTGCAAGAAAATGAATTTAAGAGCTGAGGGGTCTAATATTACCTTGTGAAAAAGGAAATGAGTTGGAGCTCTGTTTATGCTGACCTCGTTGATTCTTGAATATATGTGATGCGCAGTTGGTTAGCCAATTGCAAGGCCAAGAAGAAAATCCCTTTGGAGATGAAGCAACTACAACACTGAAAAAAACATTTCAACTTCTAAATCTGGTAAACTTTTACTGCATAAGCTACTACTGCTGCTGTTGTTGTAATGTTTTTGGAGCATGCTTGGTTTGATTTTCTCAAATCGACATATACGTGCATAAGCGGATTTGATTCAACAAAAGTTCCAAATGGGATTGCTTGGCTAGTTTTCCTTCCTCCTTTTTCCTTATTCCAATTTGACAGATCGATATGAAAAATGATGCTATGATTCTTTGTTTAGGTAGATTATCGAGGCACTATCTAATATCCCAACACCCGATGTGGCATTACGATTATATTTGCAATGTGCCAAGGTGAATTAAACACATTTAGAAACTCATATCATGTGAGAAGAGTATTATTTTCCAATTTTCCCTCATGTGAGTTTCTATTCAGGCTGCAAACAACTGCAACTTGGAACCTGTTGTATATGAATTCTTTACGGAGGCATATATCTTATATAAAGAAGAAATCTCAGTAAGTTGGTGGTCACACTTGCAAATAACATTGTCCAGGATTACTAATCAACTTTGTGTTGAGGGATGGGGCTTTGCAGTTAGCTGAGTGATTCATATATCTTTAATTACAGGACTCCAAGGCACAGATAACTGCAATACATTTGATAATAGGAACTGTACAAAGGATGCATGTGTTTGGAGTCGAAAACAGAGATACAGTGACACAAAAAGCTACTGGGGTAACTAAATTGATTTAGTAGTGGAATCTCATGGATCTGATTTGTTCGTATATGATCTTAACAGATGCCTTCCTTGAGTACTATTCAGCAAAGCTACTGAAGAAGCTTGACCAGTGCAGAGCCGTTTATGCTTGTTCACATCTGTTTCGGGTCGACGATCAGGACAATATGAAAGATGGAGAGAGGTACTTCCTTTCTTTTTTCCATTTTCCTCCACTTGTTTAACACTGTAACTTCCAAAAACAAATAAATTTATTCTAGCACAGAGGAAATGTTTTGTTCCTACTCTTTGGCATCGACTTACTTGATACATGGTATGGTGGGATGTTCATGGCCTTCAGATCGGAATAAGTGGACTTGCTTATGGTATTAAATAGTCTGTATGAAATATGACATTTCCTCCCATGCTGTGCCAAACCAAGATGAACCAGATTGCACGGGCAAATAGATCTGTGTAGCCTCTAGATAGCAAATTTGCATCCATTTCAATTTTTTGATAACAAGGAGTTTATTCTCCCAAGATAATGAACCCCTCATAAGCCTATGTGCAAGCATATACACATGGCCTCACCAAGGGCGTGCACTTGAGAGGGACCCGAAACTATGATCTTGTGAATCACTCGAAAAGCATGCACGTGTCCTATGGGGTTCAGCTTACACTTAAAGAGTTGATTTGCATCCATACTGGTGCATCTTTTTTCAAAGCTATGATTCATTTGAATCTTGTTTTTTTTTCTTTTTTTCTTTTTTAATGTTCCTGGGAGCATAGGTAAAGAAGACAAGTAACTGCTTTATGAATGGATAGTATTCTATTGCACATCTGCTTTTGTTGTGCTGTGATTCTAGGGTTTTGCTTTGCCTGAAACGTGCCTAGAGAATCGCAGGTGCTGCACAGCAGACGTCAAATGTGACACGAGGAAGCCCTGGTTTAGTGTCCCTCTTTGTTGAGATATTGAACAAGTACTGATCCTCCAACCAATGCTAGCTCCTTAACATTAAACATGGCTGTTTGGAAGTGAACAAGAACCAATTTCCATCCAGCAACAACCTACAAGATGCAGAGCAACACAGCAACACCAGACCCTGCTACGGATGTGTTCTTTGGTGGCACTCTACGATACATCCAGTTGCAGAAACAGAATGGTGGGGGCGGTGGGCGAGAAGTATGGACCAATAAAGGTGTGATTGTGATTATCTGATGGGCAAGTCTCATTCACTTTAGCCTCTCGTGGCTTTAGGTTATTCAGCCAGCTGTTGTGTCTCTCTTGCATCATGCATCAGTCTTTACGCTAGCCTGCAGTTAATCGTGCTCCGTAAAGTAAGGCAAGGCCTGCTCCTAATATCAAAACCATCATCGATAAGGGTCACATCAGATGCGTAGTGCCTGTTTAGTTTTTTCTTTGGAACAGATCATTCTCCTGTCCCAGAGTTGGAGAAAGACCTGGGGATCGTGCGCATACCAATACAGTGTTGACTAAAAATATTTATTTGATTATGAATAATAAATTATTCTCATATAATAATTTTTTAAATTCATTAAATCATTCTAAATGTTCAAATTCTTTAAATCATTCTTAATCCTCAAATTCGTTGAATTATTCTTAATGATAAATCTACCATTAATGATCAATTAATAGTAACGTACTCTTAATATAACAATTAAAGACTACTTATAAATGATTCTTCGAATTCGTTCTTAATATTTGGATTAATGATTAGAAACCACAGACTCAATGTGTTGAGATACGGATTTATAAGACAATATTTTTCAAGTTTTATCAACCATCATTGAGATTCCAGCGTTGAATGAGCACAGGATGCATACAGCAACAAGAAGGTCCTAAACATGCATGCTCATGAACCTGTAACCATATCATTAACCCATACATGATCTTCTGAACTGGTAATTCTAAAGCTGAAGCCACCAGTGATGGAAGCACGGTCCAGGTTCTTCATTTCGGCGGAAGACTGTCACTCAAAGGCCCACTGGTTCTCACGACGAACCTCTTCCTCCTCTTCAGGTGTAAAATCATTCTTAATGTTGAAGGTCTTACGGATCTCCTCAGGAGTCCTACCCTTGATCATGTCTGCCACAGTTTGGCAAGTGAGGTCTAGCAAGCTCTTGATGTTCAGATAGTTTGCAGCCTATTAGAAAAGGAGCTCTCCTCACATTATTGCAAAGAAAAAAATGCTTTCAAAGAGAGCGAACATAAAATTTGAGTACAAAGCTCAACAGTTCTTGCCCACTATGTCAAACATGATCAAGTAATAACTAGAAGTAAAGCTATTTAACCAAACAATTAAGTAAAAATGCCAAAAAAGATGTGTATTCCTTTATTCTCTCCCATTTCGACCACCGCTTCTCCTGATTTGGACCCAATTGAGATCACTATAATAAATAATAGTGAGAATGAAAGAAACTCTCTAGCCATTGGATAGACAAAGCATTGAGACACTTTTCACATATAGTCGAATGCCTGGAATAGATTTTTTTTCCCCCTTTCACTTTGTTAACGTAGTGTTATATATAGTCAGAAATCAGAATTATTCAGAAGGGGAAAAAACCAGAAACTTAATGCATGCTTCTTTTACAAAGCAAAGTTTCATCGCTGAAAATGAGCAGGCCAAGCAAGATATTAGATGCACATGCACACAGGATCAACTCTATCAGAATTTAAACTTATGTTAGGCAATTATTTTTTCTAATGAATATGTTGTAAGGCAATTATATAAACTCTGCATTGTTCCAAAAGGCCCTTGTCCTAGAGCGGATATATCTCTTCCGCTGATTGTTGTGTGTCTAATGAAGCCTGCTATTTGCAAACGTCTCTCAACAGATTTAAACAAGCAACTATAATATAGTTCAACTTCATATGTCCAAAAGTCCACAGCTAAGTTGATTTCATATTGGATAAAAAACAACTTCCATTCTTGACCCAGCAGAAGCATTCATCAAAATATGCAACATGACTAGCTCAGGCACAGGACAGGTAGTAATCTGCAAAAATAATGAGATCATCAAGCCTCGGACAGATTGATTCGTGTAGCTTTTGACGAGAGAAAGAGAGAAAGAGGAGCGACCAACTGTTTCCTCACATGGACAAGCACTCCTTCAGCGATCTTAAGTTCGACAATTAACCCAATGGCGCCACGAGAAACAAGAGTATATTAAAGAACAGTGGACCAAGTCAGTCTAACCCACGATGCATTTATAATAGCCATAAGAGATAAACTTCCTCCTGACTTGAACAATCCTCTGTGAGCGAAGCGGAGAATTATTTCAAGAATCAAGGATGAAGGACGACGGAGAACGCCAAGAATGCTTCACTATTTTATGGAAAACGCACTCGATAACAGCCATTCTGGAACAAAAGTTTTACGATGCAAATTCCAGCCTAACACCCAAAACCTCCCCCACTAAGCAAAATCGTCAACAGATAAGAGCCCAAATCGAGTGATAACAGATCGATCGGCGAAGGAGCTACTTACCAGAATGAGATCGAACAGAGTAGTCTGATCGACTTTGACGAAGTCAGCGTCCCAAGCCTTGATATCCCCCTCGTTGGCGCGATCCGAAGAGCTGCTCGACTCGACGTGCTTCCTGCAGTACTCGATCACCTTGGCGAGGATCCTGCTGGTGACGTTGGGGAGGGGGATCGCGTTATCCACGCAGTCGTCCTCGATCATGTGCTCGATCGTCTGCGACTGGACGGCCACCGCCTCGTCCACCTCGAAAGTCTCGCCGTCGGAGCTCTTCAGTATGATCTTTCTCGGAGACGACGACATCGGTGCCAGCGGATCGACGGAAGAGCCCTATAACTGATTGTTTAGGATTCCGTACCTCTGCTCCTCCTCCTCGATTCTTCGGCGATCGAGAAAAGCACAGATGTGCAGAAAGAAGAGGGAGGATAAGACGGCGGAGAAAGACCGCTGTAAAGCGCTGTATGTTTACAACGATCGCTCACCCAATAAGAACACGGATTTAGTTGAAACAACCAATTAGAAAGTGCCACGTACACACCCCAGGCTGGCCCTTTTTTTAAGGAGTTTCCTTTTTGGATGTTTGCTATTTCCTCGGACAAATAAATAATTTTCGGCATAATCGGAATGAAAATTTCCTGTCTGTATTTTTTAATATTTAAATCATGTGTCTTAAAATAAAATTTTTAATTATATATATTTAATTTTATAATATATATTTAAATCATATCATAGCCAATTTCAACTCTCAATTTGAAAGACAACCATCCAACGAAGCAACCCCATTGAATGTCCAATCCTGAAAAGCTTCCAAAAGGAAAAGTATGGTAAACTATACCGATGCCATCCCATTAGAATGCGCATCAATAGCCACAGGTTCCCCAAGGGGCCACATAAGTCCCGCATTGATCTGCTCCATGTAAGACATCATTTCGCCCTCACAAATCCACCATGGTAGTCTTCCTCTGTCTTACTTCACTAGCTTCAACACTTACCATAAAAATTTTCTGACATGAGCCTGTTTGGAACCCATTCAAGCGAAGGGGATGGATTCCTCACCTTGCAAATCCATGCAATTTGGGATCAACCAAGGGAATGCCATTGCCCAATACCCAGGAGAAGCCAGAGTGGAGTTTGAGCTGACTGAAAGAAATTCTAAACCTCAGTGGATTGGTTTGATTCAAACACAAAGAATGTTGAGTTTTTCCGAGCATAAAGAGTTGAAAAGATCAAGTCAAGGGGATCATGATGCTAATTGAAATCCAAATGCAATGCTCCCAACACCAACATATTCACTCAATCCAGCTCACTCATCGCATCGAGTAGTAAAACAACAAACACAACGCTTTTGGGGCCGGGTGAAGTTTATTACACTGAGAAACACCCGAGTAGTTGAAATGCTTTACATTGAAGTAAATTCTCCACTTCGTGTGATAACTACAAATTACATGTATGCTACGCAAATATTGAGTAAGTGAATCAACGAACGCGTAAGCAACTAAGTTTAGCTCACGATTCCATGTATTGGGATGGTGGGGGGTTCACCTTTGTCTCCTCAGCACCTGTGAAGTTAGTCACACATGTCAACAAGGAATAATACATTGGATTTGATTCAAAAATATCGAGAGAGTTTCTGCATTGCAGCGACAACTAAGACGTCCATCTACATACATAACTGGAAAATGCTTCAGCTGGGGTCATCATCGAGGACGAAAGTTAGATGATAATCCACAGTACTCATGAACTAATTTTCCAGAGGTGTGCATATGAGAGGAAAACACAACATCCTATTCTAGAAATGAACGGTTTGTTTTGAACCCGAGGATTAGTAACATACCATACACGCCACGAATCTCCACTTCTCTCCATTCTTGGACAAGGGCGCAACAGCAACACATAAGATGGGAGAGAAAATCATCAAACCAACCTCCCTGCCACCCACAAATAGAGAGGAGAACCAGAGGATCAGGTGTTTACAATAAAGACCAAAGCCTCATATCTTGTTTTGCAAACTAGAATCAAACAAGCATTGATCCCCTGATTTTGTTTCCCTTGATAAGTTGGGAGTCATGGAATAATCATTCTGACACCAGGCAAAGAAATGCTCATTCCCTTATCCTTATTAACAAAAGTTTTCTCAAGCATCCATTATCAAGTTAGGAAACTTTCACCGAGAAACCTTCCGGTTAGCTAGGTAGCCAATCGTGGAGGAGCTAGACAATGGTAGTGTAATGGTGTGCTTGAATGTGAAAATACATCAATGGTTCACAGTTCCCTCACAGCCAAAGCACTGCTTAGGCCACGAGAAGGCTAGATACCAACCAAGTTCAAAGAAGGTTGTGCCTAGGTCTCATCAAGATCTATACAACCTCGACCCAAACTATCAAGCATCAAATCAAAGTTGTTGGCCAAGATACAAATCCGTGCAAACTTAGTCTTGGAGCAAGGCCTGTATGGGGCATGTCGATGCAAAGTGACCTGGTCTAAGGTTGCTAAGATCTATGTGAGCTCAATTGAGTTTGCCACCTGCTAGAGATCAATTTATCCACCTGCTAGCCTTGGATCTGGATGGCAAATGTTGGGTAGATGCCAGTGACAGGCAGCAGCACCACTCCTTGCAACCATCCTAGGTTTTAGGGGGGAGGGGGAAGGGGGGCGTGGGGGGTGTGGTGGTGGGTAGGCATATGTTGTAAGTAGATTCAATTTCAGAATCTATTTCTAGGGAAGAACAATACTTATGAATGGTATTAGCTGGTATTGGCATACAGCTCAATTTTATTTCATTATTTTGAATGACTGTATGAATTGGTTATGGCAGGCATAATGTCTCATTTCATTTCCTTAATTCCAGCTTCCAAACAACCGAATGAATTAGTTACAAACATGCAAAAAGATGATGATCCCCTAGGGTCTTTCACATTACTCTTGTACTATTTCATAGCATTAGAATTTTTGACTTATTAGGAACTTGCAAGTGATTTTCAAGGGAAGTCTCCTGCCTGTTCCAATTTTTGTATGAAATCGTAAGAATTGGCATATCACAAAGGCCCATTTTTTTGGGAAGTAATTTTCCTAGAAAACCTTGTTTGCACATTTTAGTGTTAAGATAACAGCATTTCAATGGAAAAACATTAGCTCTTGTAAACTTTTTTTTAAATTTGCACATTTTGTTACTCTATTTTCTCATTTCGGTAAATATCTTTAAGACGGACATTGATAAGAGTAAGGAATATTATCAAGTCACTCATGCAGATGGTGAGAGAATTTACCTCAATATTTAACATCCTACGTAGCTTCCTTCTAACACAACATGTGTAGCAGCAACAGGATAATATCAATGAATACGCCATCAACTCATTACATGCTTCTGCAGAAGCTGAAAAAAACACATCAGGATCATTCTCTTAGAATCCATTAGAAGTCCCATAATATGCATGGATACCAAGCTATTAAGTTCCATTTGATCTTCAAAAAAATATGCATAGGTTTTTTTTTGTCTAGAAGCCATACTTTTGTCAAGGTCATTATTTTTTTCTACTCCTATTTATGTCGAAATCCAATTATGCAAAATCATTGAATAGGATTAACTTATGTTGCCTTTATTTACTGCAAGAATTCATTCTTTGCATTATAAAAAACCAAACAAACTATGTAAAACATGAAACATAAGAGGTCTCCTCCATGCATCTGCTTAGTCTGCATTAGTTACAGGAATCATAACATAGCATAATACTGTGGCAGAAACAGCAAAACTGGAATACATGGGTTTGAAAAGTGAACTTAGGTTTTTAGTTCAAGCATGCGATGCAGTGCAAAGAACTTTGACAACTTCCTAAGAAGGAAAAAAATGAAACTTTCTTACAAATATGCTTGTCAGTCGCCATAGTAGCTATCCTTGATAATGTGCCACAAGGGTAGAAGAATGTCTTGAGACCTATCAAGTGGAAGACCAAGTCAAACATAGGCATAATATTTGCAAAGACATAAAGGTAGTATTTCAGCTGCAAGAAGTCTACTATAAGCGCATTTTTTCTCTGTCCAAGAATTTCAACACAGAAGAGTCAATTTGTATAATTAGACACACGCAAATTAAAACATTTGTCAAGCAGGACAAATAATCAAATAACAATTTTAGATAATTCATGTATCGTTTGTTCATGATAGAAGAGCAAAAATAGTAAGCTCATAAGTAATGGTAATAATAACAAGCATAACATATGAATGGGAGAATATGTACAGCTATTTAATAAGCAAATAGTATTATTGACCAAATAAAATTTTTATGGCAGGGAGGAAGAGTTCACATAAAAGAGGCTCTGAGCAGCAGCCAAGTAAATCAGCATGCCACTCGTCATGCTCATACGAACTTCTCTTTGACATGAGTGCAAGGTCTGATGAAACTGAAGAAGTTTTTCTGCAACAACAAAATCTCGTATTGCATTATTCGCAACTAGTATAACCATTAAACTCAGCTGAAGTTAATATAAAATAAATTTTAACAAAAGTGAAGATTGAAAAAAAAATGTAAAGCACGTGTGTATAAATAATAAGTTAAGCATTGACCATCTTTCCAAGACATAGAAATCAGAATGCTCTAAAATTGAGCTTGGAGCAAAAGGAGGCACCACATTTTTCTTTGGAAGTGTCACCAAATACTTACAATACATGAACTTAATCATTTTATATTGGTCAAGCTTGAGCAAGTTAATTGAAATCAGGAGAATATGTCTCAAATCATACGGTTAACCAGGTTGTATATTGTTATAAACATCAGAAGTCACTTGCACACAATAATAAGTTTGAAAAGAAAATTTAGCAACAAAAAAAAGTATGAGAAGAAAAGTCAATGTACAAACACCAGATGCATCTTTTGAACTAAAATTACTAGCACAAATGTTCAAGGAAAGAAACACTGTAACAATGAGAACTCCAAAAAAAAACTAACATTGTCATTTTCCGTGTAGTACTTTTCTCTTGGGAGATTTCGTTGAAGCTGTGCTCTTTTCCATAATCAGAATCTATATGTTTACTCTCCAATTTCTTAGATTTCTTAACTGGTGAATTTTTCTCAGAAACTGGACTTGCAACAACAGTTTCCATAACATCAATTAAACGCTGGATTACTTGGCACTGACCCACATCCAAGTTAGCCTGTGACCATTGCAATTCCAATTGAAGCTTCTCATTTTCCTTTCTCAGCGCCTCATTAAAACACAAGTTTGGGTAGGAACATGACAAAGTTTTCTTCAACACCACAGTTTCATTCTCAACGGGTTCTGGATTTAAGAGTAAACGTTGCATCTTCTGATCCTCATCATCCAATATGTACTCACGTTGATCATTCTCGATAGCTTCCAGTCTCTCCTGCGTGTATAGAAAAGGAAATTGATGTTTATTTCAGTGCACTTTAGAATGAGTAGGATTGTTGTTGAGAATACGAAAGTAAATAGAACAAAATAAAACACTGGTTAACATATAAAAGTAGATAAAGCAAATTAGGAAAAGGCTTTATTTTTTTTCTTCCTTGAGATAATACAGCATACAATATTGTAAGAATGTTGGGAAGAAATGTTTTTATATTGCTACAACAAGATAAAACAAAGAGATTATCAATATGTTTAGTGATCTTGTTATCTATCAAGAAGAAGTTTAGTGGTCATTGTCTATCAAGGACAAGTTCCTTCCTAAACCCATCCCAGCGCGCAAAAGCTTGGTAATTATGTTCAAATGGCAGATGTGAACTTTGTCACTTTCTACCAGGAAAAATCTTAGAGATTATTGCCGATGAACGAGAAATTCCATCATAAAAACTTTCTTGGAGAATGAAAGGCCCATAATTCACCAATTGTCTTGCACTACAATAGATCAAAAGGACAAAGATTCCAACATGAATAGCAAACTGAAATCACACAGAAAAGTTCGTTTGATCCATCACAATTTTCAGAGAAAGCAATCCAAGAATGCATCAGGTTTTGAACCTGCCTAACTTCACTGCCATATAGCCCAACGTTTCTACCAAATACTTAGGAGAATATTCTCCATTTAACCAAGCAAATATCCATATATATGAAAGGATATAAAAAAATATCAGATTGGATAAAAATTCCTTCCATATTCTTGTTATTGCACTCCAGCACCAAAAAGCTTGCCTGGATTGACTGGTGTGCAGGTTGATTTTCTGCCGAATACTACTAAAAGTCCTCTACTTCTCCAAGATACACACCTGCGGATTTGATAGGGGTCAGAGAACAGGCCCATGGAGAAGCCCAACACTAATCTAGCCCGGTCCAGGAAAGATAACTGCAGTATCCAACCATTAGCCAATCCCTAGGCCCATGTGTTAGGCTATGCTCTTCTCTTATAAAAGGGGTATCACTTAAGAATTCTTGGGCTTGACTCTCACATGCATATGTTTATCATCAAATGTATTTCTGATTTAAGCATCGGAAAGGCAGATTATCGGAGCGGCAGCTACAAGAAGACGGAGGCAAGGCAATCATCGACTCCCTATGAGGATTAAAGGACTGCAGAAGAATTTCAATAACCATTATTGTCTTTCTACCATATCGTTAAAATGCCATCCAGCTCATGCGCCCCTTTCATCATTTGTTCTGTTAACATTAAGTTAAGCCTAAAGTTCACTGGCTGCCATACCAACAGAGAAACATCATTTTCTTGCTCTTCAGCCAGAACTCAACTGGATGTGAATTGGGTTTGTTAACACTACATGATTAAGTATTTCTGGTGATGCTTCAAAATATGCTGAACCAGGAGATCAAAATGCTGGTAATAACAGCAGTACGTCTCACCAAAAGGACTAGGAGAATCTTCAATGGATATTTATCTTTTTTCCCCAAGCAATAAATAGTTTGCAGGCAGAGCTCCCGCAGAAAAATATAGCAGGGACATGATCAGATTGACCCAGAGAAAAATAGGGTATAGAATGAAAACAAATCATATAGCATGACAGTAACTTCATCCTACTATGAGAACACTACCCTGGCCAGATCTAGAAAAAGAGCATTTTTTTTAAAAATATATTGACTGCAGGCGTTGATTGTTGTTGGTCACTGAAGATACTGCCTGCTACAGTTCACAACATATTTTCTGGACCCAGATCTGGAAGAGGCTGCCTAGTTATTCTTGCAAATTTATTCCAAGATTCTGAAACAAATTATTAAAGATTATTCAGCAAAGAGGGGAAAAAAACTGTTACATACCTTAACTCGAGCATTGTCCACAAGATTGATGAGAGGTACAAGTTTCAAGTATTGATCAATCTCATTCTGAGCCCTTCTGAACTGATACACTATGCTCCATCCCATAGCAAGCAGATACAGGTAACTCCTGTCCTGACAGCTATTAACCAAAATGAAAGACCTCCGCAAAGCATCCTCAAGCTGCTCCAGAGGCTCACAAGTTTCGGGGTACTTCTTAAGCTCAGAGATCTTGAGCTGCTCCAACAAGTTTCCAATTAGCTTCAGGTGCTTTGCAAACTGCCTGCAATTCTTCTTGTGCATTCGGGCTCTGTTTGCCGCTTGCACAATCATCCCAATCAGCCGTATGGCATCAAATCCAGCAAGTTGAGCCACATTAGCAATCCCTCCAAAATGGTCCCAGGAAGACATATTCAACACCCAGTTGAGGAACGACCAGCTAGTACTACTGAGAATCACAGCACAACTGAATCATCCACCATAAACTTTTCTGTTATAAATTCATCTGCAAAAAACTCCCACACGATTAAAATCCTTCCCACAAGTCAAATCCTCAATCGATCATTTTGAATGTAAATGAAATCTCCAAGTGGAAGTAAATTGAAGCCTCTCTTTCCTTCCCATTATTTCCAAGTTGATCCCATGCCACATGAAGTCTGAAGCTGTATCAGCTATTTTCAGATCAAAACTACAGTAGCAAGAGCTCCTCTATTACTACGACACCATACAAGATTTCCTGAATTTGTAGCCATAACTACACTTAACTCAGCTTCAAGTACAGGAGGATGACTATAAAAAGAAACCCAAATCACCATTTAGGAAGATTATCCTTTACGTCTGTTGGCCGACTTTCAGCTCTGAAGATAAAAGAGTAGCAAGAAAAAGAAAAAAAATATATTTTAAAAAAAGATGAAGAAAGCAAGCAATGAATTGTCCGCTAAAGCGTTTCATACGAAATAATCCACATAAAGCAAGCCATTAGAGCCAAAAGATGTTGAAAACACCCTCACCGGCTGATACCAATGTTCAAATTCGAGACAAGGAAAGTCACAGTGGTTTGCTGCAACTCGCTAAGCAGATGAAGCCGCAAACCTACGGACTGCGGAGAGCATTCCGTTTCGAGATGCAAGAACCAGAAAGCCGAAAAGAAAAAACTCAGGGCGAGGCCAACAGCCTGTCGAGATGCAGAGGAGAATCTCGGAGCTTCTTTTTCATTTACTTTTTCAGGAGTTAGGTGAGTGTCAGAGTTATTGCTAGTAAATGAGCCTGACAAATGTGTATGGAACTACAGAGAGATAGTGAAGAGGTATCTGAGAGAGAGAGAGAGAGAGAGAGAGAGAGAGAGAGAGAGAGCTGCTGAAACTCTTCATTCTGCTTCTTCTTCCTCTTCTCTCTCTGTAATTTCAGTGCGTGTCAAATGAAAGTTTTTCCTCCCGAGGAATTTCCGAGGATTCTGTGAGCGCTGACAGAGGCCTGTGGGTAGAGAGAACTCACCTCCCTGGATATTTGACGTTTATCATTTAACGAATTTAATGCGTACATATTTAATGTTAATGTTAATGTTAATTTAATTTTTAAGACTTTAAAATTTTAAACCTATAGATTATCATTCTTTCCACTATTACTCCAAATATTTACAAGATAATATGATCGAAAGTTTGTATGTTTTGAAAATATACTAATTAAGCCAGATTCATAAGTCTTAAAGTGATCAGACAGCTTCCATATATTTATCTCAAATACATATTGAAGTCTATTTTACTAATTAACCTAACAAAAATGCCAACGTGCACTTAATGATATTATCTTTGTCTTCCGTCACATTACTACTTGTTGAGTTTGATAATATTTTTATATGACATAGACAATATAATAATTATTATGTTTCTAAATACCTTATGACAGTCTCATTGTTTAATGTCACAGTATCATATTATTCATATCAAATAAATATTTAATCTAATTCAACAAATGACAATGACACAAAAGATAAAAATAACTTTATTAAGTACATTTTAGTATTTTCATTAAGTACTAAAATTTATCCTATCACTTTAAAAAATATATAAAATTTTAAAATATATAGAAATGCCGCCAATATTATTTGGAGTATTTACTCAGTCCAACATGGGAAGGAGGGTCATTATCGTCAATTCGGACACGAAGAACCCGGGGAGGCGAGCGAAAAGCCGACATCCATCCCCGTCCGTTGGTGTGTGCCTGGCAACCGTCACGTGGGCCACCACAGGGTTACTGGTAAGGACGCCCGCATGAGATACCTGCCACGTGTGGTAAGCCTACGCTTTAGTCGCTCCCCTGTCAACCCGTCGCCTTCTCATCTCCACCCGCCACCCCACCCCGCAGCCCCTCTCCCCAACCACGCTTCAACAGCCAACAAACAGATCAGCAGCTCTTCTCATCGTTTGCCAATACCGAGCAGCGTTGATCTCAAGCGTTCTAAGTTGGAAAGAGGCATCTCAGAGCCCGATAACTGAGATTCCGTATAATGTTAGATTATATGTTGGAATCTCATAAATTAAATCCATATTTTTCGTTTATTTTTATATTTATGTTGAAATATACGATTTCACATCGATTAAATGAAAAAAATATTGTGTACTTATAAAAAAATTAGGTATCGTAACCTATCAGTTTAAATTTTTAAGTGAAAACGGACTTGATTTCTTATGGTCTCATAACGAATTTAACATGGTATCAGAGCCAGTAGGCTCGCACCTCGCCCGACCTGAGTCCAGAAGCCTAGTTCGTGGTCAGTTGATATAAGCCCGAGTACGAAAAAAATTACCCGACTTGTGATCAGTTGTCTCTCTCATCCGGGACTGAAAAAAAAGAGTACCTGACTTGTAAACCATTGTTGATAGCAGGTATTTAAAGGTACGTGACAAAGTAGACCACGTTACTACGTAAGAACGAATATTAAAATATACTGTCTCATATTAATTAAATAAAATTTTAAATAAAAATAAGCAAACTTTCATACAATCTATAAAACTGGAGCCATGGCTGGCGCATGTGTTGAAATGAAAAAGTAGAGAGGGAGAGAGATGTAGTGTAGGATTTCAGTCGGGGAGATCAAGTGATAGTTATCGAGGTGCAGCTCGACGTGACTGGACAACAAGAGTTAGTTAGCATGTCCCAGGCGACCGTTGAATAGCGTCGAACTGCAACAATCCAATCAAAATTTATTTGATCGTGGAAATTATTGTCCGTTATAACCGGTTTAAACCTTCGCCTGAATCAAATATGATGACGTCACTTATCTACATTGGACAAATGATGTGCGTCCATCACGTGCTTGCTGACCCGCGTCCATCACGTGCTAGCTGAGCGGACGAATCTAGGAATTCCAATGAGCGGACAAAACTCCTATTCACCGAATTTCTTGAGTTTAAGGGAAGCGATCGGCCCCACGCCTCTCCTAAACCCACCCATCCACCCCTGCCTGCAATAATTTTGCGTATATGGGGAGAAAAAAAAAAGGAAAAACATTTTCGCAAAATTTTCAATCTAATTGACATATTGAGATCACATGGTAGATCTGGCAAGATCTGGCCCAGCACGAACCCGGCACAATAGTATTGTGCCTAGGCCGGGCTTATTGTACTGTGCGGGCACGGTCTGGTAATTTTATTAGAGATGCTGAGCTCGACAATCCTTGAGCAAAACCGACACAATAGTCCGATTAGGGTAATTTAAAAAAATCTAATAGATTGTCAGACACTACTAAATGATAGAAGAAATCCCTTTGTGAACTCATTTATAGTTGTAGACAAGTCACGATCAAAAGAAATTATTGTACTACCAAGCTGGATGTGGGGCTACCCTATTTTATCTGGCCGAGCTGGGCTGACAAGATTTGCCACGCCTATCACATGGGCAGTACATCGATTCTTTTTTAAAATTTTTAATTATGATAATATTAATTCTATGGTAAATTAGGGGGTGAGAAAAGAAACATTTAATTTAGATCCAGATCATAAGTATTGACATACAAGCATATCAATATATCAATATAGGCACATAAATATATGAATAAAAGTTACCAAAAATCACAATCGATACAACTGGTAGACCAGATGTATGCTACGTGCAGGCTTTACCTATGATGCAGATGTGCATTGAGAGCATTTTATGTCCATGACAGTGGTCATACTGTGTTTGGGATATCTACATAAGCTCGAGCATAGCATTTCCCTTGGAATGCAAGAAGACCACGACACGGGTGGTTACAACGTCGATGATGAGCATAGGAAAGTCCGAGATTGGTGGCCTGGTGGGCTTGCCCGTATACTCATGACATTGAAAGAGAGGAAGGAGGTAGTCGATACTTGATATCTTTTATATCTCAAATTGTAATAAAAAATATATTAGGGTTAAAATAGTAAATTTGACAACAACGGCTAACTACTTCTTTTTTTGATTACATGGAACACTTATAAAGATAAAATGGGATAGTAAAAACGATGAGATGATAAAGGAGCACGAAAATACTATGATAAGAATCGAACCCACAATCTCTTAATTGTTAGGTCGATAATTGTATCATTATACCAAATCCTCTTTTTCAAATTACTTACTACTTTGGCATTCCCTTCCTACTTTCACTCCCCCAACTTTTTACATACTTTATATATATTTTTAAAAAGTTATAGGTTGAAGCATTGTTTGAACTGATAAATATTGTGCACATAGGACTTTTTATATTTATTGCACACGGGATTTTTTTTTTTTACATGAACTCTATTAAGGAATCCATCCCTTTCCAAGTTGTTCTTGCCCGTTGACTGGAGCATTTTTGTCTAAGCAGCTTATTCTGTCACTACCCTTCACTTTCATTACGGTCAGTTAAGAAAAGGGGGATCCAAAAGGAAGCGTTCTGCATTTTTTTTATAGTAATTTGCATACAAGTGCTGAAAGATATTGGAGTCAAATTATTTGTTCGGCTCGTCTCAATTGTGTCTGGAGTTGATTTAGATGATTTTGGAACCCGAGAAGCAATTCTTGCAGGTTTAAGTAGCAACCATACATCATGCCGTTAGTATATCCTCCTTGATTTGGTTGGTATATTACGTTAAAATTCCTCAATCTTACCTTATTATGATACAGAATATTCAAAAGTTACACTCCTGAGATTTTTGCTTAGGTTTCTGCGTTTGGCCCTAGAGTTATGTTGATGTTCTTGTTTCTATCATTGTAATTCAGATTATGCATGCTTAATATATATACATCCTGGACTGCATTCTAACATAAGTCCTGAAACTGCAGATTATTTGTTATGTGAGGGATCAGATCTTAACTGGAGGCCGAAGCGTCTACCTTTCACTGTTCCTCCTCTCGTCTTTTCATCTCTTAAGGTTTGATCCTTCTAGCAATTTTGCTTATTAACCACATGTTTGATTAGTGAGGAGATTGCAACAAAATGAATTTGAGAGCTGAGGGGTCTAATATTACCTTGTGAAAAAGGAAATGAGTTCGAGCTCTGTTTATGCTGACCTCGTTGACTCTTGAATATATGTGATGCGCAGTTGGTTAGCCAATTGCAAGGTCAAGAAGAAAATCCCTTTGGAGTGAAACAACTACAACACCGAAAAAAAATTTTCGACTTTTAAATCCGGTAAACTTTTACTGCATAAGCTGCTGCTGCTGCTGCTGTTGTTGTAATGTTTTTGGAGCATGCTTGGTTTGATTTTCTCGAATCGACATATATGTGCATAAGCGGATTTGATTCAACAAAAGTTCCAAATGGGATTGCTTGGCTAGTTTTCCTTCCTCCTTTTTCCTGATTCCAATTTGGCAGATCGATATGAAAGATGATGCTATGATTCTTTGTTTCAGTAGATCATTGAGGCACTATCTAATATCCCAGCACCCGATCTGGCATTATGATTATATTTGCAATGCGCCAAGATGCATTATACACATTTAGAAACTCATATCATGTGAGAAGAGTATTATTTTCCAATTTTCCCTCATGTGAGTTTCTGTTCAGGCTGCAAACGACTGCAACTTGGAACCTGTTGCATATGAATTCTTTGTGGATATATCTTATATGAAGAAGAAATCTCAGTAAGTTGGTGATCACACTTGCAAATAACATTGTCCAGGATTACTAATCAACTTTGTGTTGAGGGATGGGGCCTTGCAGTTAGCTGAGTGATTCATATATCTTTTATTACAGGACTCCAAGGCACAGATAACTGCAATACATTTGATAATAGGAACTTCACAAAGGATGCATGTGTTTGGAATCGGAAACAGAGACACAATGACACACAAAGCTACTGGGGTAATTGAATTGATTCACTATTGGAATCTCATGGATCTTATTTGTTCGTATATGATCTTAATAGATGCCTTCCTTGAGTACTATTTAGCAAAGCTACTGAAGAAGCTTGACCAGTGCAGAGCCGTTTATGCTTGTTCACATCTGTTTCTTTTTTTCCATTTTCCTCCACTTGTTTAACACTGTAACTTCCAAAAACAAATAAATTTATTCTAGCACAGAGGAAATGTTTTGTTCCTACTCTTTGGCATCGACTTACTTGATACATGGCATGGTGGGATGTTCATGGCCCTGATATCGGAATAAGTAGACCTGCTTATGGTATTAAATAGTCTGTATGAAATATGACATTTCCTCCCATGCTGTGCCAAACCTAGATGAACTAGATTGCATGGGCAAATAGATCCGTGTAGGCTCAAGATAGTAAATTTGCATCCATGTCAATTTTTTGATAACAAGGAGTTTATTCTCCCAAGATAATGAACCCCTCATAAGTCTATGTGCAAGCATATACACATGGCCTCACTAAGGGCACGCACTTGAGAGGGACCCGAAACTATGATCTTGTGAATCACTCGGAAAGCATGCAGGTGTCATATGGGGTTCAGCTTACACTCACTTACAGAGTTGATTTGCATCCATACTGGTGCATCTTTTTTCTATGCTATGATTCATTTGAATCTTGTTTTTTGTTTTTTTCTTTTTTAATGTTCGTGGGAGCATAGGTAAAGAAGACAAGAAACTGCTTTATGAGTGGATAGTATTCTATTGCTTTTCATTTCCAGATCTCCTTTTGCTGTGTTGTGATTCCAGGGTTTTGCTCTGCCTGAAATGTGCCTTGAGAATCGCAAGTGCTGCACAGCAGATGTCAAATGTGACACGAGGAAGCCCTGGTTCAGTGTCCCTCTTTGTTGAGATATTGAACAAGTACTGATCCTCCAACCAATGTTAGCTCCTTAACATTAAACGTGGCTGTTTGGAAGCGAACAAGAGCCAGTTTCCATCATTCCCCCCTCAAAAAAAAAAAAAAAGAAGAAAGAAAGAAAAGCTCTTCATCTGTTTGTGATAAGCCCTCAAAAAATCTTAACAAAGTGTTTCCAAAGATAATTTTGTTGCTGTTTTGTGAAATCGTCTCAAAGCATGCTTCAGAAATCTGAGAACAGGTACCTCAAATGGCCCTATTGCTGTGGTTCTTTGGCCAGATTCTAGTGAGCTGAGCCAATTGTTTGTTGTTTCTGTGCAAATACTTATACTTCTTCGAGAAGGGAAATTCAAAATCTGATCGAATTGATAACAACCAAGATGCAGAGCAACACAACAACACCAGACCCTGCTGCAGATGTGTTCTTTGCTAGCACTCTACGATACATCCAGTTGCAGAAATAGAATGGTGGGGGCGGTGGGCGAGAAGTACGGACCAATGAAGGTGTGATGGTGCTTATCTGATGGGCAGGTCTCATTCACTTGCTCGAAGACAAACAGGTGAAAGTTAGATGCAATTTAACCTCCCGTGGCTTTAGGTTATTCAGCCAGTTGTTGTATCTCTCTTGCATCATGCATCAGTCTTTGCGCTGGCCTGCGGTTAATCATGCTCCGTAAAGTAAGGCAAGGCCCGCTCGTAATATCAAAGCCATCATCGGTAAGGGTTACATCAGATGCGGAGTGCATGTTCAGTTTTTCCTTCGGAACATATCATTCTCCTGTCCTAGAGTTGGAGAAAGCCTTGGGGACCTCGTGCGCATACCAACTTTTTTCAGTCACGATCAAAAAGGCTGAAATTCGGATCATGCATCTGGAGAGTGCTGGTCCAAATGCCGCTCGTGACAAGGCCTTTGGTCATAGAATATCTCGGCGCCTTTCATTTTCTTGTCATACGGATTACTATCCCAGCAAGTGGAGGCTAGAACGGAGCGAGCAAGAGAGCGGCTCGAAAGCCTACGCGCGCTAACTAGCATGTGGTTTTCTCGCTTGCAGAACTGGAAGAACGAAGCCCCGAAACTCGACTTATAATGCCCATGGATCTGCTGGAAGTAGTGTGTTGGCTAAAATCATTTGTTTGATTATGAATGAGAAATTGTTCTTATACAATGATTCTTCGGATTCATTGAATCATTATAAATGCTCGAATTCTTTGAATCATTCTTAATACTCGAATTTGTTGAATTATTCTTAACGATGAATTTGCCATTAATGGCCGATTAGTGATAACATACTATTAATATGACAATTAAGGGTTATTTATGAATGATTCTTCGAATTATTTTTTAATGTTCGGATTAATGATGAATCAGTTCTTAATGGCCGATTAATGGTAACATACTCTCAATCTGACAATTAAAGGTTATTTGTTAAATTCGTTCTTAATGTTCGGATTAATGATGAATCAACATTAATTGATAGATTTATGGTAACATACTCTTAATCCGATAATTAAATGCTATTTGTGCCTATTGGTATGCCAAGCCATTACCCCTATCTTCTTCTTATATATTGAGTAGATTGCTCAACAAAAAGTAAGATCTCCTTCTCTGATTTTCGCGCATAGTTTTCTGTCTTGGTGTTCTGTCATCTATTGGTTCGCCACTGAGCTCAAAGTCCGCTACTGTCCTTGACTCATATCGTTGTTGTATCCTAGGAGACAATCGACCAAGCCACCTCAACACACCAAAGATGGGTTGAATTTGTCTGTCTTAAGGACACTATGACTGCCACAGGTCTCGACTTCGATTGGTTTTCCATCTATGTTAATTCTCTTCACTGCATTTACGTAAGTATTTTATGTATTGTCATCTGAATTTACTTTGCGATTGAGAAATTATTGCCGCTAACACAGTGCACATGCAGTATGTGCCAGCATTTTCTTCTGCGTTCAAGGGTCTGGCTCTCAGCTTGTTTCTATTCTCTCTTCCTGTGGTCGTGCTTACTGACTGGTACGTTAACGTAGTGGGTGAGAGGATTTAATTTCTTTTTCTTTTGAATTCTTTCCCCACTCTTTAGTATTCAATACAAGTGTATAATAGTCATATACAAGGATGAAAATGTTGGCACGGTAAAAAAGGATTCACGAGCATGACGTAAAGTCGGTCATGTCCATTAAGCTATTAGCCTGCGATTCTACCCCTTTTGATGCCCGTCTGTCTACTCATCTCTTCCCAGGCGGTCCTACAAAATGAGGTGAGGTATCATCTCAAGTGGCTCCTTCTACCTTTTTTTCCTGGAACATGCATGCGCATTTGATCTTTATCGATGTGGTAACGGCTAAGATACACGATCCGCTCGGATTCATGGTTATGAAGATGGCAACGTAGCTGTGGAGTAATTCGATCAGATTCAGTATATGAAGTTTAATGAATATTAGATTTCGACCAAAGGCTAATGTTATGTTGGGTGCCGAGGAATGGAAGAGAGTAGAGTTGGCTGGAGTGACTTTTATAGAATAAAGATTAATGAGGCATAAAGAAAATTAGTGATTTTTTTGAATTTTTCTTATATATACGAATGAATAAAATTGAAAAAAAAAGATGGGATATGCATTCCGTAATAACTTTTTCTTAAGGATTTCCTCATTTTATCGATATAAACTAAAAACCTAAATTATCGGAATACACATGCGAACTTTCAAAATATAATTAAATTGAACAGAACATAAGATTTTTTACTCTCATAGTTGCAATTGTAACTAGCTTTTTTATCCCATTTTTCTTTTACTCAATAATTTTCTATTATACCATAATTTTTAAAACCAAACTTGACCAAAAACCGGTGTAAGTAGAGGTGGCAAATCGTGCCGGCCCGGTCTTATCATACCGGGCCGGCACGGCACGATAAGACATGGGCGGCCTTGGTCCGGCCCGATAGCCCGATAAAAAAATTCATTTTGATCATAACTTATTTAAAACTACAAATAAACTCACAAATGAGATTTTTTTTATCCTTCAATATTGTCTAATTATCTAATATTTTTTTTAAATAGCCCTAATCGGGCTATCGTGCCGGCACGGCACGATAAGCACTGGCCCAGCACGATGTTATCGTGCCGTGCCAAAATTTGCCAGGTCTAGGTGTAAGCATGGGTTTATGGGTCGGATCAGGGATTCAATAGGTTTAACTATATATTTAATAAATAATATTAATAATATAATATTACTAATAAATTTATATTATATCATAATTTGAATATAATTTATAACAAAAATTATTAATATAATCATTATATTAAATAAAAGTTTAACGTAAAATATAAATATAAGTTTAGTAAAATAAAATAGATACATTATGATAGGTTTTTGTTTTTTTAATTTTAAGTCGCTCGGTTTTTCTACTGGTTCATTGGGTTTACTAGTCAGACCAAGAACCAATTGATTCAACTGAAATTAACTAGTGCAATTGTGTCTTTTATAAGAACCGGACCGGGTGAGTTAGCGGTTTCCGATTGAACCGGTTGAACTGACCAACCTGGTTCGATTTTTAAAATTATAAATTATACTGAAGACATTTAAACCTAAAAGAGATAGAAGAAAGGGAGACCTATATAGGTAACTCCATTAATGAAAGTCGAATGTGAAAGCTTTAGATCCTGAGTTGAGGGTAGTACCTTCCTCTATTTTCATCTTGTTTTACTTACCCTCCTTTCTTTGTTTTTTCTTTTAAAATTTAAATTTGAATTATATTTTTTTGTAGGAAACGGCTCTTAGAAATTCTTGGACGGGACCATCCATCCTCAGTGAATCAATCATGAGAAGGGACCCTTCGGCTCCTCAACTGGTCAATGCATCATCAGAGGCAGTTCCTTCGTTCCATTTTGCTCATGCTGCACGTTATTCGCATCGGGAAAGATCTAAATATTATGGAAAGTTTGATGTTCACCTAGTCATGTAAGGAGGATCATGAATCCAATTTCAGATGGGATCGACTATTGGTCGTACTATTAGCTAGCTGACTTCCATGAATATGCATGAACCCTGGCGATGATTTGAAACATTACGACCATCCCCATCTAGGCCGTTTCAAGATACTGGCAGGGTCCCATCCGCTTGATGCTTCATCGCGGAAAAGGAAAACACATGAGAGGATGTATGATTTATGCGGGAGAGAGAGAGAGTGAGAGAGGGATTTGAAGATAATACTATTATTTGGTTTGCACCAGTGGCCGTCAAAAGGTGAGTGACAAACAGAACAGACCCGAGAAGCAGAACAGAAAGCCTTACAGATTTCAGTAAGAAACGCAAAAAGAACATAGCTCCTTCACCAGTCTATAGTCAGAGAGAGCAACAGAGGAGAACCGAGACACTAGAATCAATTCAATTGACAAGGAACCTGTGAGTGATACCAGGTGAGCTGCCGCCTCAGAGGACGTTGTTGCGTGGAAATTCTTGTCTATTGGTGCAATGATATTGGAAAAATGTAGCTTCATGGGACACAAAGAGGAATATGCAGGAATAGGTCACCGACAAGGCTGATGATTCTTATATATGGATGAAGGACTACTTCTTTGCCCTCAAGAAAATCACAATATGGAGCATCCCGTTTGTGATTTGCCCTTCTTCTGCTTTGGAGGTTGGAGCACTACTGTTATTGCTGCATCAAATGCTCCCTTGACATTCTGCAGGTCGATGATGAAATCCAATCAAAATAAAGACGCGATAAAAGCATTGCAAATATTACGGTCTGTACAAACCTGCTGTGTCTTTGCACTGCATTCGATGTATGAGGAAGCACCAATAAGCTTCCGCAACTCCTCTCCCTTGACAGAGAACAAAGAGTTATTTACTGAAACTAAAAAGAAATGAGTAAAACAACACAAGGAGCAGGAAAAATTGTCAGTTTATACCTGTGAAGATGAGATTGGAACTGCACTGGGATGATCTACGAAGAACTGCTTATCATCTCGAAGATCTATACATAATCACATTCATCATTGTGACTATGGCTGAACATCTATCTTTATTTATACGGCAGAAATGGAACAAAACAAAACAAGAACCTTTCCTATACAAAAGATAAAAGGGCATCACCTCAGAGAAATTAACAATGAGCACAAACTCGGGAAATCTTCAGGCTAACTTTCATCTCAAAATTTCATGCAGTACATGTTCCAAAAACTAGGACTATGAAAAAGGAGCATCGTTTGCTCATTTAATTGACAAAGTTTAAATATAGAAGAGCAATGTATCGAGCAGCTGAAGCTCTTTGCCTACCTATCGTGCTCTCTCTCTCCCAATTAAATTTGTTGGGGGGAAGGGAGTAGTCAACGTCAGAGTTAGTTGTAGATATGTTTTGACCGAGTTGTTGAAATTTGCACAGAACAGAAGTTGCTAAAATGGAGATACAATAAAAGGAAGGACACAGGTTTTCAGGAAAGTAGAATAATAATCATCAGGTGAATACATCAAAATTGGAGTTTCAGATTCACTCAAATGACTCAGCGACAATTGGCGAGTGGACATCAAGTGCAAAAGAAAGTGAGAAGTACACAAGCATAGAAGACACCTCCTCGGAGAAACTCGCATGAAAGAGCAAAAGAGGCTAAAAGATAACATGAAATGATGAGTAAGGATTTCAAGAATCTTACCTAATTTTGTGCCAACTAGAACTATCGGCACTTCAGGAGCATAATGTTTCAACTCTGGAATCCACTGAAATGAATAAAATTATATCAATGAACTTAGAAGCATGGGCACGTGTTGGGGAGAGAACTATAGAAGGAAGTGGAGAGGAGAGAGAGAGACCTTCTTGGAAACATTTTCATAGCTGGCCTTGCTAATGAGGGAGAACGCCAGAATGAAAACATCTGCTCCACGATAACTCAGAGGTCTCAATCGGTTATAATCTTCTTGTCCTGTTTTCAAAAGATAATAGAAAATGACAATCCAGTGGAAGAATTATTCAACAACGAAGGAATGGAGGGGACTAGTAAGGATTTACCAGCAGTATCCCACAATCCCAAGTTTACGGTACTCCCATTCACGACAACATTTGCACTAAAGTTGTCAAAGACAGTGGGGACATAATCCTGTTATTCAGATCGCATTACAATCATAAAACATTCAAAGCACCCAGAGATTTAAAAGAAATACAACAAAACTCATAAAAATGGGATACCATCCCGAAGTAATTGGAATTGTGATAAAACCAACCATTTAATTCTACCACACAGAGTTATGCAAGCTCTCAACTAAACGGCATCTTTCAACTCTGAAGAAGTTTTAACTTATAAAATGCAAACCTGGAAGTCATAGATCTATCTCCACTTACATCATTGGTAAACAAGACAAGAACGCTTCTGTTTATAGACTCTTCTTTAACAGGAATGCACAAAGAATGCAAATATCAATATTATTAAGCAACAAATAAAGAACAAGTACTGCCACCCATCCATCGTCTCCATCCTCGAAGATTAAATATTGTAAATCCCTTAGAGTGCCAAATGCACATCAACCATCCCAACAACATTCATCACAGCTGCCACCCAGCTTCAAATTCAACAAGAAACCGAAAAGTCGCATTTCCTTGACTTTTCAGGATTCCAGTGATCTTCCATCCCTATTTTCTTTGATCGCAAATACATTCCGTGGCCAAATGTGTGAAGAAATCTTGCTATTTCTGCAGCCTTGCAAAATGATAGGCGGCATCCTTATGGCAATTTCAGCGACAAATTCATTCACATTTTTTAGCAAGAAAAGCAGAATGCAGGCACCAGAAGATCGCGAGAGCGATCGGAAATCTCACCGTAGGAAAGGTGTTGCTTGTGTAAGAGATCAGCAAGCAGGTTTTGCCAACGGCACCATCACCAACGGTAACGCACTTTATGAACCTCGAGGCGCTCATCTTTCAGGAAGCGCACTCCCAAAACGCAACTAAGATCTTCTAAGCAGCAGACACAGGCTCACTGCCGAAGGTTGTGTGTGTGGGTTGACAGCACTCCTTATCCTCCTTCAGTTCTGAGCCGTGATGGAGGAGAAACGGGAGGCCGGAGGATGCACAGCGTGGAAGACGAGCCGTCAAACCGTAATGCCTGGCGGAATGCGGATCGGAAGGGGTTCCAGAACGCGAAGATGGCAGAAGGTGTGGCCGTGGGAGGAGGGGAGAGAGGGGTTTTGGGCGAGTTGAAGAGGGAGAGCTGGGAGAGAGAGAAGATGGCTATGAGCCTATAGCCGGAAAATGTTGCCGTTGAAGCGTTCGTTGAGCGAACGAATCTCCTTTCTTTTTTTATTTTTTGAAAATTATTTTTTTCCCTGAATAATCGAAGCAATCTGACTGTTCCTTTTTTTTTTTGCAGTTTACTACTAAAAGTTTACTTAATTATCGCAGAGAGGCCGATGTTTTTCCAAACATGTCATTTTTGGAAAACTGTTTGTTGAACTTCGCTAATTAGATTTTCAATGTTCTAAGTTAGTTAACTGTTGATGGACTGTAATTTCCTTAATCTACCCTTAAATAAAAAAAACCAGAGCTGATAATTTCAAGAACAATTTTAAAAATATTGATTTAATCTCGATCACAGCCTATCGCCTCAGTTGGTTAGAGCGTCGGGCTAATGATGCGACTGTGGCAGGTTCCACACCTACATAGGCCAACTTTTATCATTTTCATCTTCCCTATTCTTTTCCCCTTTGCATTATAACCAATGATTCGACCTCAACTGCTCTCCTAGAATAAATTCCTTCGTATGCCACGATCGCTTTCCCATCTTAACTAACTCGAATTTCTAAGAGAGAACAACATTTTCACGCATGGAAGCGTTTCAAGTCTATTCATGTTCGATAGTTAGCAGGGCAAGAGCATCAAACTTCTTTATCCTCTCAATTGCTGGACTCATCATCTAACGGTAATGTCATGTCTCCAAATTCCACGGGAACATAGACAGCGCTACCTTAATATATGTGCTAAATGTCGAGTTAACTGCCTGGGAATACACCCAATTCAAAAACCACAGAGAGTCACGAAAAAACATTAAAATTGTGTAATGGGAGCATCCATCCATAAACAGAGATCTGCAAAAGAGAGGTGCAAAAACTTCTCCAGCATGAGAGCGACAATTATGTTTCTTTAGGAAAAGCCTTCTTTGCAGCCTCTGTAGCCACTTTCTCGGCTTCAATCTCAGCAACAATTGCATCAATCTCAGCTTCTTCGAGTTGTCTCAACCCATGCTCCCTGGTCATAACAGCAATCTCAATGTTCTTACCCCCGCTCTCGACAACCTATGCATGATATTTGCAAGTAACATGTTAAAGCTTCTTGGTCACTACCAATAAACATGTCAAGGGAGTGAGAGTTCCATGAGTGCTTCTCTAGAATTAACAGCTTGAGATAAGAAAGCAGCCATTCTTAAGATAGTATTACAAAAGAGCAATCAAATGTAAACAGTTCCAGAGGAACAACTTTGCTAGTCTAAAACTACATGAGCATACTTCCAGAATTTCTTTGCAGTGGTAGAAGAACCAATATCCGATGGCTTCTGAGCTCAAAAAACTAAACAGCCTGAATATAGAGTAGGAAACAAGAAATGGACAGAAGATGAAGCAAAAACTTTTACCTCAAGCAATGCACGAATTGCAAGTTTCACGGTTTCTTGCCCTGATGTTTCTTTATAGTTTTTCTCAAGAAATTCTCTGATAGAGTTAGAGTTTCTCCCCGTTGCATTCGCTTTCCAAGCCGAGAACGTACCAGATGGATCAGTCTGATACAGTGCTGGTGCACCAGTGTATGGATCAAAACCAATAATTAGAGTAGAAAGCCCAAAAGGTCTCACGCCTCCACTCTGGGTATACTTCTGCTGAAGGCCAGCAATGTATCGCGTGATATACTCAACAGTAACTGGATCTTCAACAGTCAGCCTGTGGCTCTGACATTCGATCCTTGCCCTGTTTATTAGAACACGAGCATCTGCTTTCAGGCCAGCGCATGCCAATGCAATGTGCTGATCCAAGTTCACTATCTTTCTGACAGATCTGTACAGTGGAGCCAGCAGAAAAGTTATTAGAGGGGCACAAAGAACAAAACAGAAAAACGAAAAAGAAAGACACCTGCAGCATGCGTTTTGTGCATTCAGGGAGGATAAAATTACGCAAATATGAAACACAGGTATTATTTTTCCCCAACAATCTAAGACATGGTTAAAACCGATCATCGAGCTTGTGAGCTGAAGGTCACCTATAATTCCATGGTAATATTAGATAATAATATTCGCCCAAAACTTAAAATTAGAAAGAAAATCACGAGACCAGATTAAAAAAAAATGATAGCAGGTGAACAATTTCGATGTTGTGCATACTTTAGGTCCTTCACTCACAGTAACATATTCATCATATGCTGAAGTGTATAAATGCAGATAAGTGTTTTTTAAATGAATTAAATGCAGATAGCCACATCCTAGAAAAAATGAGAAAAAGAAAAACTACTGAGTCATATTACTTGATCAAAAGAAACAACTACAACTAAAAATGAAAACTAACCATTTTTTCCATGGTAATCCAATGTCTTTGTTAATGAAACTAGTTTTTCATTTGAAGAGTAACAAATATGTCAAGAATTACCACCTGAGAGTTACAGTTTAATGTACTTCTTTAATCTCACTCTTCAATTTAAAAAACTTCAAATAAGATAGCTAGCAAAATATTTCACATCACTGACAAAGCAAAGGATCTTTGTGAAACCATCACTTCTACATTTTCTCCGGCACCTTTTAAGGGTTTCTACTACCATCCCGATTATTCTACTAATTGAATAATTGAACATTTAGAATATTTTAACGGTTTAGCGGGAAAAAAATGCGACCAGTCATCAACTCCAGTCAACCATTCTGCAATCCAGAAAACTCTACTGACCATCAGAAGGGCTTTGAAGCATTAAACCGAATAATATAAGAAATGGAATGAAAGAATTACAGCAACAGCTAGAAATGACAATTTCCTGAATAAATCAAAAGTGAAAAAGCGAAAAACGATTGATATTAGCTAAACAGAGACCAGAGCCATCAAGTTCACATAGTATGTTACAAATCTTCCATTCATCATCTAAATTTCAATCGCAATGTAAAGGAGAATCAGGAAACACCAATCTAAAAAGAAGAGTTTTGAATTAATCAACAAGTCGTGAGCAGCTGGGGACGTAAACCCTAACTAAGCTGGACCTGTCCACTAAGACACCGGATCAATCAAATGCGGACGACGACGACACAAGCACAAGCAGCCATGCCAATTACCTAGAGTCCTGGAGCTTGGCGGTGGACTTCTTCTCGACACCGAGGACGATGGTGTCCGTGCCGCGTACTCCGACGGCGGCGTTCCCCTTGCGGACTGCCTCGAGGGCATACTCAACCTGGAAGAGGTGGCCGTCCGGCGAGAACACCGTGATCGCCCTGTCGTATCTCGCCATCTTCTCCCTCTAGTCTCACTGTGCTGATGTCCCGCCTCGTCTGAGCTGAGGCCGACAAGATTTGAGCCCGATGAGTTTCCGTTTACCGCTCACTTTTCTTTCTCTGCAAGCCGCTTTCCTTCCTTAAGCATAAAATGTATTTTTCTTTCTCAATATGAAACATTAAATTTGATTCGATTAATACCTAGAGGTCTGTACGGATGTCGGGTGGAATTTTAAGTGGTATAAACCTACGTGTGGTTTAGATTTCGGTTAAATTTGATAAATTTAGGGTAGATTTGGTACAATAATTACATATGCAACAAGTTTATTATATAAAAATTTTAATAATTGAGAGAAATTTTATAAAAAGAACACGATTTATAGAAGAATTTACATAAAATTAACTATAATACACTTATATTTTGATAAACTACCTGTCATAGATTAGTATAAATCATTAAAATTGATGCTAAATTCAATTATTTGCTTACAATTAAATATTAAAGAAGAATGAACAGATTTCAATAGGGTACTAACACCCGTGGCATAATACAAGTTTCGGATAAAATCCGATTCTTATACATAATAGGTAGGGTCCCGTTTTGAAAATTTAGAAATAATTCTATATATGGTTCCGAGTATTATGAAAAATATATAGTGCCTAAAATGGATTAGTCCAATTGACATTACTCTATATATTATATTTCTTCGCATATCTATATTATCAAACTAGTAGATCCGATCAAGTTATATGATCAATAGATAACAACGAGTATACACAATAAAGATGATTTTTATTTTTTTATGATGGGTAAAAGTAGAGCTCATAAAACTTGAGGTAATTTATGCAATTGAGGGGATCATGGTCCTGGTGGGCTCCCGGTGGGCTCCCCTTACATCCCATTAAATAAGAGGTTGAGACAGAGAAAATATTGTGGGCTTATAAGAAAGTTTGGTATCGCTACCTATTAGTTTGAGCTTTTAAGTGGAAACAGGTCCGATCCCTTATAGGCTCACAACGAATTAACATGGTATCAGAACCAGTGGACTCAGACCTCACCCAACCCGAGTTCAGAAGCCTGGCTCATGGTCAATTTATATAAGCCCGAGTACGGAAGAAAATTGTCCGGCTTGTAGCCAATTGTCCCCCTCCTCCAAGATCGAAAGAAAAATGCCCAGCTTGTAGATAGTTGTTGAGGGCGGGTGTTGAGATATACGATCTCACATCAATTAAATAAAAAAAAATGTTATGGACTTATAAGAAGGTTGAATACCGCCACCTATCAGCTTAAACTTTTAAATGAAAACGGGTCCGATCCCTTATGGGTTCACAACGAGTTTAACAGCCCTCAAGACATTGTAAATCTTCCCATGCTTCCTTGTGGTCCAAGAAGGATCTACATTCGTGTCTTGGAACAATCTGTGCTTATGTTACTAACATGCCATGCTTGCTAGGTCCCATGCCACTCTCATAGATGGAGTTTTACCGACGTGGAGTAACATTACTCTCATCCTGGAACTATGAGAAAATAGACATGTTATCTTCTTAGGAAAAGGGTTTCTCCTGGTCCCTCTACTCGTATCATTT
The DNA here is from genome assembly GCA_900174645.1 of Sonneratia alba. Classification (NCBI taxonomy): domain Eukaryota; kingdom Viridiplantae; phylum Streptophyta; class Magnoliopsida; order Myrtales; family Lythraceae; genus Sonneratia; species Sonneratia alba. The sequence goes on from FWPY01000031.1 coordinate 3,880,905, forward strand.
ATAGGGAAAAAAACTTGTACAATAACATCATTTTGACATGAGATTTAGACTTTCTAAATTCGATACTTGTCCATGAGATTTTGCCCATTTTTCCTCGTCTTCATCTTATTTCATTCGGAATTAATAAACCCTTTGTAACTGAAAAAGCTTATAAAAGATATGATCATTATTAAGTTGATTGATTAGTGGGAGCACTTGGTGCAAGCACGGGTGAAAACCGTGGGAAATATCGGGGATAACATGCTAATAAATCATCTAATTGGTACTACTGATCATTCGAAGACATGACTTTAATACAACTTGTCCTTGTACTGTATCCTCACCAGGAGGAGTGACCACATGATTCGGGAAATTAATATTACCCAATACTGTAATTTACTAAAACTGCACACACACGATGACACTTAGGCCCAGTAATATACGTGTGACGGATGTAAACACTCAATGCCAGCTGAGAGATATTCATCATCCAACAGCCACTATTCACCAGCCGTTAGTTTTGAAAGATTTAAGAATGTCGATAACATAAATTCATCTGTACACCATGTGCGCGCGCTCTCTCTCTCTAAAAGTCTTGCCTTTGGTTACGGAGTTCTAGCGATCTCATCCTCTCTTTCTTACCTCTTTGGATGAAGCCACAGTTTATTTGACCTGAAAGAGGGAGATTTGTGGAGCGTTTTGAGTTCATTGAGTGGGTGATGGAGAGGGAGGGATATCACTCCCGTAGCGAAATATGATGGGTATCTATTGATTTGCCTCTCTCCTAGAGTGGATTTAGGCTCCCGATCACCAATTGGATTGATCGATTTCTATTGGGCAATCTTGATCTTCGAGGTAGGTTTCAACAAGGAGAAGGTTGGGATCTTGAGGGTCTTATCTCAGTAACGTTATTTTTCTCTCCCTCTCTTTTCATTCTCGTTAAATGGGCGCAAGTCCTCGAGAACCCCTCAACGGGTGGCTGACTGCCTTGTGTTGTTGCTATTGTTATCTTTGACTAATCTACAAGGGATAGACAGTACATGATTTGACGATCGAAGTTTGAGTCCTTCATATGATTCTAACCAATGGATTAATGTTACATGTAGCAATTCTCACTTATTATCTAAAAGATGCACAATGTATGATTGGAATACTGCTTTACTTATTATCATACCTCAATATTTTGACCGTTTCAGTCTTTTATATGATTGCAGTTCTTGGACTGATTATATTTTATGATTAATCTTTGAATGATAGACACAGAATGTCTGTGTTTGGTCTCATGTTTCGGTGTTATGGTCAGAGTTTGAGTCTTCTGTATGTTCCAATTAATGAGTTCTCATCATAGGTATTTCTTCTACAGACAGGCAGAGATGACAAGATTAAGAAAGAACACTTGGTACGTTCAGCAGATTGACAAATTCTCAGGTTAATCAAGTTTATCACCTTATGTTATCACGATGGTTTTCTTTTTTCCATTAATTCCTAACGGAGATGATGGAAAGCCAAACTTGTTATTCTCATATTTCATCTCAATTTTGATTTCTGTAAACGATGTGGATCTTGATGCTATAGTCCGTGAATCGATGCTTAAAATTTTGATGCTAACATCTCCACCAGCCCCTTCGAACATAAGGGACAAATGCAAGAAGCATTAGTTTTGGACCAACAGCACTTAGCAAGCACATGACTCCATTAAAGCATATCTAAGAGCCACGTAATGGACTCCAAAGATGATGAGATCCCAATTCTCCTCTTGTCAAGCCTCTTGCAAAATTCTCCCAATACAATCTCTTGTGATGACTCCCATCAACCCAATGATCAAAAAATAGTGTAAAAATAGGTATATGATTGGGAAAGTGTAGTACGACAATATACCTTTCCAAGATCACATCGAGTTCCTTCAATGACCTCAGGGTAGAAGGACGGACATGATTTCCTAGAGGATATGGTTGCGGTTGAGTGAATGTATGAGATAACGATGATGGAGGAGGAAGAAGAGGAAGTATTAGCAGTAAAGCTGAGACGTTGGGGCTTGAAAACCATAATAGTGCGTCCGTCGCGGTAGCGGTGTATCGGTGGTCTAATGTCAAGCGGTGGATGATCATAAAAATGTGTCTCTTTGTGAGATGCAATGCAAAATAGGGTGGCACATAGAGAACCGGAAAATCGTATTGAACAGTGAATTGAAAAACTGGATCCAACTATAAACCGATGAACTGTGTCTCGTATAATACAGTTTTTTAAAGTTGAAACAATGTAGTTAATTTCTAAATTTAAACTATTTAGTTATCCGATTCAAACCATTAAAATATATTTGTAAAAAAAAAATTAAAAATATTGTAAATATATTTAAAATAAAAATATATATTTAAAAAAATTTCATAGTTAGATATATGTTATTTTACCATTATATAGTATTTTTTTTACCATTTTAAACTAAATTTCGTTCTAAATAACTTCATTAATTTTAATCTTATATATTTAATTTAGTTTTAATTAAAAATTTTATAATTTTAATATATTTTTATTTTATTATATTTTGATAAAATTTTTGTTTAATTTTTATTTGATTTATATTTAATTTTTTTTATTCTTTTATAAAACAATTCGAACCAATTAATTAAACTATAAAATTAATTCAAAATTATTCGATTCAATAACTATATAATGGTTAATATTCAGGGATTATAGTGTCCAAACTAAACTAAACCACTTTAACCGTTTGGTATACTGAACCAAACCACGAGCATCCGTAATGCAGAGTTGCAACGGGCAATCTAGGCACGTACTCCTTTCCCCGTAGATGTGTGGGTATCTCTTAATAATCAATCTATCCAGTCTGCTTTCGATCTCCATTACTTCCCACTGAACACAGGTGCAGCTCCATAGGATCAATCTGGAATATGCAGCGCCATATATTCTCACTCTCTGAAACTGGGAGCGCATGATTGACATCCGACGAATTTGATAATTTAAGAACTTGATTGTCTTTCGATCATCAGACAGCTACATAACCATGTCAAGTACGAAGAAGCAAACATGAGTCATCTTTCACCCTGCTGCTGCTCGCCTGATGATCGTAGTCCTCATAGCTGGTGAATGTGCCGGAACTGGGAATCATACTCGGCTGATCTTTCTCCAGAAGTTCCTCCAGGGACTTGAAACTCCTCTTATCCGGTGGAACATCCTTCGCTTGGTAGGACAGAGTGGAGTCAACATCGACCCTCGCCGAGGAATTCCCTCTTCGCCTGCTCCTGCTGATCCGGTGTATGCTTTCCCATAGGAAATCGGTTGACGAGGTTGACCTCGTGGAGAGAAGCCGGGTGGAAGAGTTCTGACTCGATCGGGCCCTCTGCTGCCACCTGATAAGGGATCTCTTCACCTCTTGAGACACAATGGATTTGTTGAACCTCGACCCCATCTGCACCGAAGGAACTTCTTATGAAGAATAATAGTATAACTTCATATGGAAAATTTGCATAGACAATATAGGAAGATGCAGATCTATGGTCATGTGTACCGTCGTCGATTAACAAAAATGAGAGCCAGTCACGGTTAGAAATTATGGTTGAAGGAGAAGGAACCTGTGTGACGATGAGGGAAAGCGGGAAAGTGATGTAGCTGCACCAACACTGGGAAGTGACCCTGGAGCACACAGATTTGGAACATGAGACCTCAAGCTTGTTATGGGGCTTGAAGAACTTATGAACATGACGTCAATCTGTGAAAATTTTAAGAGGGCAATGCGATTGTGTTTGCAGATTTTGGGGTTTGTCCAAAAGAGAAGATTACCCGAATACCAGCCGAGTCACCATGAAGTGCCTGTTGTCCATGAAGCAGGAAGGGTTCTTGATTTCCCACTGGAAAACACAGCTTGCGGTCAAAGTCACCACAACATAGATAAATAGCCCAGTGCCACTCGATATTTTCTTTGTCAGGATGGGAAAGCTGGAAAACCAATCGGGAACACCAGCAACAGTTCTCTGGAAGTGAGAATTCGAGAGAAACACGAGGGGTCAGCTCTTACCAGCGACCAGATGAAGGTTGCCATCTCAAAAGCGTTCTGCAAAATGGAAATGAGGGGGGAAAACGTCGGATCAGACCACCAGAACTTTTTTAAAGATCGTTGTTTCAGCTAACTGCAATCGACTTTCCCTTTTACGACCTGGAATGATATGATCTGAATGAGATGAAAGAGAAGTCTAGGTCTCCCGAACCAAAACAGATCATCCCTCAGCTTAAAGAGATGCCTTCCTGTAACTGGGCACGGGTCTTTTATCTCAACAGCCAGCTTGACAACCACGTGGTGGAGTTTTGTACCGAGCAGCAGGATCAACTGTCACACGTGTGCAAAATATACAGGGAAAGCTCAAATCTTCAAGAAATTTTGAATGAGAAAAGTGACTGATCAAAAGGGTAGTTGAGGTCGAGAAGTTACTATTGCTGGAAGGAAGGAAAGCCAAAAGTAGATCACACTTCCTGAAAAAAAATTGCCATAGCAGCTTATTAAGCGTTGAGTACTTTAGCAACTTGTTCTCAGAGAAAATCCGTCAGAAACAAACGTTGGACCACCGAGGATTTAGCTGAGGATTACCATGGAAATCTAGAATCATGCACAAAATGGCATAAATCCAGAGAGGCACGCTGCAAATACCTCATTGTTAATTGCAATTTGCAGAAAGAGAGATGTTCATAACCTAGATTGGGATCATGGAAATTTCGTTGATATGATACCTTATGCCAACAATATCCCGGAATTCTTCCTCCATGCTCCGAAGCATGTAGTTGTAGAAATCATAAGTTAGAGGGAGCCCGTGAGTCTGCAAATTCAAACAGAGGGTAGAGGTAATAGTAAATTGACATTAGGCCAAGGAATTGTTCTGATATGCGTGTAAGAAGCTTCTTCCTCTTCTTGTGCAGCAATCCGGAATCTAAACGCTATCGAACTATCATCTTTCTTTAGTCACAGTACTTTCCTCTGTAGCAAGCCGAGCTAGCTCTAATATTCTTAAGCTTTCACTTACGCTAATGAAGCCAAATCGCAGAGCTGTGTAATCACCCCAGTTTATTGAACTCCAAAATTGACGGGTGAAGCAAAGCTGCACCGAAATAAACATGTAACTTAGTTCTTGAATCTCATCGCCAAAAGAAAATTCATGTTTGGACAGAATGGGTGAACAATGGAAACATATATGGCAAGAAATGACAATATCCTGCATCACTGTCTTGTGGGGCATACTGGGGGCTCAATTCGAGCTTTTGAACACACAAGAGCTAAGCTTGCACATCTGTTTGGTAATATATTGTTGTTTGACAAAACCTATAGTTTATGCTGTAAAGGCATTGAGTCGTAACATTATAGAATCAGAAACGTGCCTTTGAGTTCTAGCCTACCAAGAAAAAGTAACATACGAATAGTCTGCTGTGTAGGAATACCAGCCAAATGAGCACTCTGCGCTGGCTCCATTGATGCGATGTGTGGTGGAAGATGAAACTCGTAAGTTGTACCACTTTGGTCTTGCCCATAGAGTCACTCGAACAACCTAAACAATCAAAAAGGCACAGCAACCCAACAACTCATAAGCAATGAAACAGGCGGGAGTGAAATCAACAATGTCGTTCCAAGTGGAAGAGTTTAGGACCTTGCGTTTCTTGCATAGCCATTGACTTTGCCTGATTCTCCCATGTTCTCCAACTGTATATCTATCAAAGACAATATAGGGACGAAATCACATCGTGACACAGAAAGGGAGGATAGCAACTCCAGTGAGAGATTCGAACCTTGACCAAGGCCAGGACAATCGAGATGAAGCTGTAAGAGACATGGACAAATGCGAGGACAAACAGTAGCCGGTGAAGCTGCTCAAGAGTCTCCTTCAAAGCAAGAGGTTCTTGACCCTGATGAGAGCAAATTGCTTTCTTGTTCTTAAGAAGTTGCATTGCAAGGATTAGTTGAAGATTTGATTACTCTATAAGTTTACAGTAGATATGAACCAAAGATCCTGATTCAAGGTTGAGCTATTCCTGATGCAGACTCACGGTTGAAGTATTTTCAAGGAAAGCTCACTTGAGAAACCGTATGTGATTTCTAATTTATCATATTATCATTGCGTTGTACTGAACATGTTCTAAGAGGGAGCGGAAGACATACCTTGGGACAATCACTGTGTTCCCCATAGATCATGTACTCTGCTTTAGCAACTGATTCGTTCCAGTGACTTGGGATTTGGAAGAGAATAGTTTTTGCCAATTTGTAATACAGTTTTGATTTGCATGGAAAGTAGCGGCTGACTCCAACTGAGGCCTTGATGCAGATTTTAGTCAGGATTCCGATCCAATGACCCATAAGCAGCGATATGACCCCGAAGACCATCAGCTCTGCTTGCAATACAGTAAGCAACTAAACATAGGAGTTGAAGAGAATTGACCATAATACCTCTAGAAGGTAAAATTTGGAGAACTGGAAATAAAGTTCGAGCTGCACTTTCCGTTCATGAAATGCATTGCTCCTGTACCTTCTTTGATCTTCTCCAGAGCAGCAAGTAGAGATCCTCTCTTTGTATTTTCCAACCACTGCAGTTGAGATCATAGTGAATGAGACTGAATATTGAGCTAAATGGAAATCTCTAGGTGAGAAGATGCAACATACTCTACTTTTCACATTCTCCCGGGCATTATCTGGGACAATATAAAGGCTCAATTCACTGTCGATTATCATGTAGAAGCTGCAGTAGACTTAATAGATCTTATCTATACTGCAAACGTACAGATTGAATGGGTGGGAGCAAGATTCTGTCAAATGCAGACAATAGCTCCCGTTGAGCATTATAATTAACTCAAAATTTTCCTGTATCTGAATACCAGTTCCGAATCTCATTGAGCAATTACCCATTAAGATTACCCAACACCCAAAAGTGTTCTCTTGTTTTCCAATAATTGTGAGTTGATCAACTTACAAATCGATTAGTTAACAATGAACTACTGGAAGAGAGGAAGAGATGGGGTGAATTCCATATACCTTTCTGGCCCGCTCCAGAAAGCCTTCGAAGAAGAAGCTCATGACCACCATCACCATGACCACAGCTGCCACCAGGTAAGTCGGGGTTCGGCCAGAGATCGTCCCTCCTCCATTGTTTCCATTTATAAAACAACTCCACTCGATTCAACTGTATGTATAACAGCTAGTGTAAAACAAAATCATTCAATCCCAGTAGTTATGCCAAAATATGGCAAAACATTTCAGTATATTGCCCAGTGATGTAAAAATTTTACTTTTGCCCCAAACCGAGAACAGGTTCGACTGTTACTATATTTTCGTTCGTTCTATTTGTTTCTTCAGTATAATATCCAGATCAAGCCTTGCTATCAAGAGCTTGTACAATGTTGGCTAGAATTTATTGATAATCTAGTCTGTCCATTTGAACAGGAAAATTGCAATTTCACGTAGTTGCAGTTCCACTCATTGATTTTAAATAGAACAATAAAGAAATCTGAATCTGAACGTAGCACCACATTGCGAATCAGCCCACATCCCATAAAAATCGATATCAGCGTCTCTAATCAAAGTGAAACATACAGGTTGAAGATCAAAGAGGGCAGAACCCATCTGGGTCCTCTCACATTACCTGGCCTTTCTCGTAAGCAGTCGATTCATTCTGGTATGTGCTTCGGAGGATCGAAAGTGGTCACAGAGGATACATACAATGCTGGTGCCTCTTCAAACCTGGAGAATTCTGTTCCTTCGGCATGAAAAATCTCAAGAAGATGATTTGTCCGGTTATGAAGCAAGATGGGCAGTTCTTAGCATGAAGTGGCGTGCGTGCAGGAGTGACCCCAAGATGAGGGACAGAACCACCTAATTGGCTTATGATGGTTTTGAGATGTCCGTGCTTTTCAAAGTAACTAACTGCTCTGACTTTGTATTCCGCCGGAACGGAGGCAAGCTCAAGCCGTTGATTCCACTTCATATTTTCATATTTATTTATCATTTTATTCTATTAGACCTTTTTTTAGCACAATCTCAATAGATCATATTATGCATTTTTTTTCATTTAAATTATTTGAATCCAAGAACTTTATTAGAAAAAGAGATATTGAAACACTTCAAAAAACACATGTTGATTGTTCTAATTGAGCCATGTCCCTCTGAGGAGGATCATGGAAGAAGCAAAATCCCGAAGAAAAGGCTCAACGACCACCTTATCATTCGATCAACACAGCAGTCTCCTCAGCTTCAGGTTAATTCGACTGACTCCGAATCACTGTGGCCAATGAATCCATTTCGAACGTCCCTTTGCCAATTCTGATCTCTCTCTCATGACCAGACATCACCCACCAATATGGTCATCCCTAATGACTCCACATACACCTGCCTAGAAGCCCGGCTTCTGGCATTTGGGTCTGATTTTGGCTTCTGACCCGAACTTTGAGAGATCGGAAGGAGATGCAATTATGGCGTATCCTCTACAAAGCAACTCGTGCTCTCTTCTTTGGGTTTGTTATAAAATAAAAGTATATGTCTTCCACCGTCAGCCAACAGAAGATCTCGTGATATGCAAATGCAATGGCCCAAGAACAGAAGCAGACAGTAACACCACAGTATAAATTTCATAGGTGTAGAGCTTGGCAACTAAAGCAACAAGCTGGCCCAACGGGCAACCTGGGAATTTCCCATTCCCAACACATGGAAAGGACTCATTTTTGTCATTTGTGAGAGACCGTTTCACAGGCAATACATTACCAGTTCTGACAGCGCAATTGGTATTGAATTTCTCAACCCCCATCCTCAGATCTAATGCAGAATCTCATAAAGGACAGAAGGATACGAGGAAGAAGCGGTGTTGTTGTAACTTGAAGGAAGGGATTGAATCATCTAGACCATTACCTCAGCTAAATTAATTATATGTACACTCCGTGAGTAGCGGGACCAGTCAAAAACTCAACTATGGAAACATGAAGCCCAGAGTGTAGCCAAAAAAAATTGAACCAAAGAACTGGATTTACTTCTGATCAGAATCAATGGGACATGCCTCTGGAACCTCTAGACTGGTACAGCTCGAGCCTGCTCTTGGCTTCCTGCAACAGTGCTTCCACCTTCTCGTCCTGGGTCAAGGCCGACTGCTTCAAGGCCCACTCGAGCACTGTGAGGGCCTCAGCCTGAGCGAGCTCCTCGCTCTCTGGGGCATGCTTGGCAATGTAGGCCAGGAGGACCAGCGCCGAGATCTTAACTGCCTGCTCTGCGAAGTAAACGAGCTGGATCAGGTGCTTGGCCCCACCAGCCCTGATGATCGCCTTGGAGTGCTCGAGGTGGAGGTAGTTCTCAGTGCAGGCGAACTTTGCGAGGGCCACCGCAGCCTCCCTTGAGACCTCTGGCCTGTGGTTTTCCTCCAGAAGCTGCACGAGCGGGGCTATCATTCTCGTCTCAGTTGCTCGGAACGTCCTTGCCAGGCTCCCAATTGAGTTCACGCACGGAATCAAAAGGTAGGAATCAGAATCAGAGCCTGTGCCTGCTTTCTCAGTGATTCTGACCAGCTGGTCTATCACGGCCTTGCAGGCCGGGGAACTCGGCTTGAAGGCCGACCGTCGGAGGTCTGCATCATTCTCGGCCACAGCCGTAATCTCCATCAAGGCCATTGCAGAGTTGAACCTGACCTCCCCAGGGCCTTTCTCAAGCAGCACCGCGAAGCAGAGGAGGGCCCGAGACTCAGTGATGCTGCGGCAGATGGTGGAGTTCCCCTTCGCCAAATGCCACAAAGCCCGTGCAGCCATGGCCTTCATGCGGGCTTTCATTTCCGGGTCCTCAAACTCCCGTCCCTTGAGGTTCACCCCGCCCGACATTGAGTGGCTCCGCTGGTGCCGGTGATGGTGGTTGTGACTGCCGTTCTCTGCTGGACCCGGCGACTTCTTCATTGCCATGGTGGTGGCTACCACGTTATGCATATTGTTGGTCTGCTTCCTGTTCCCGAGTGGGTATGCTGGCACAGTAGCATTGTCCTCATCCGGGTTTTGCTTATCGGCGGCATTAACCCCTCTCGCAGCGCTATTACCGGTTTTACTATTGTTGTTGATGTTGCTCGCCATCACAATCGCGTGGATCGAGGCCACCTTGTTGGTGGCTGCAATCGCATACTTGCTGTGCTCCTGGACGGTCTCAAACGCGAGGTGGCTGACGAGGAGGTGAATCACGTTGTGCTGGGCAAATACGTCCCGGCACTTCGGATGACCGTTGGCGGCTAGCTCCGACACGGCTCGAGCAACCTCCGCCTGGACCTTCATGGCTCCGTCCTTGAGAATCTTCTGAAACACCCCGCAGACTCCAGCATGGATCATGTGCTCCACGCTCTCGGGGTCCCGAGCCAGCATTCCGATCGCCCGAACTGCGTTCCCCTGCCCCTCTTCCCTCCCTTCTTTGGCCAGCTTGAGGAGAGGGCCAACACCGCCCTCCTCAATGATCAGCTTCCCATTGCGGTCACTGTCCCTGGCGAGGGAGGTGAGAGAGTTGGCTGCGTCGGACCGGTCCTCGGGGGAGCCGGTATGAAGGGTGGCGATCTGCTCCCAGATGAGGCCGAGGATGGGCTCGTTGGCTGCGATGGGAGGGAGGCCCAGGTGCTCAACGCCGCGGTCCTCTGCAGGGGCGGAGACGCGGAGCAGCCAGGAGACGTCCCCGATGGAGTTCTCGAGCTGGGAGGACATCTTGCGGAAGGCGGCGGCGGGGATGATGGCAAGGACGCGCTTCACGAGCCCATGTGAGCGGCACTTGAGGACAAGAGCGAGGGCCTTATTGAGAACTAGCTCAGTGTCATCGATGATCCGCCGGGTGGGCCGCTCGTAGAGGTCGTTGCTCGCTCGGGCAGCCTGCCGGAGGAGTCCAGCGAGCTTCTCCGTCTTGGACTTGATCTCGGAGCACTCCTGCTTGAAAGAGCTGGCCTGCCGCGCCGCCTTCGTGACCTGGTCAGCCAGATGGATCGGGTTCGCCAGGATCTGCTTCACCAGGTCCGCCATAGCCAGCCCAGATTTGCCGGACACCAGATCCGACCAAACCTCCCCGGGCCGATAAAGTTGTCGATTCTTGAGCTGGGAACGGTTACATGTGGCCGAGCAATGGAGGGATTGGATCAGATTGGATTGCACCAATGGTGGGTTGAGAGAGCGAGAGAGAGAGAGAGAGCTCAGGAGTAGTTAAGTAGGGGAAATGGGGAGAAGGGTCTATCAAGGTAGACCAGGTTTACGAGGTCAAAACGCTGTTCTTCTTCTTCGATTTCTTCTCTGTATGGATCTGTTCTCTCTCTCTCTCTCTCTCTCTCTCTCTCTCTCGCTCGCAGACACGAATGGCGAATAAATAAATGAGAGGAACGACGGGAGACTCTACTCTCCTCCTGCCGCCGCTGCAGTTGCGTTCAAGTGAAGAAATCCCTATAATTCAATAATTAATAAAAAATTTATGTTTCGCTTTGGCAGATAAAAAGAATGGGATCTCTAGGTAGACAAGAGCATGAACCCAGTGCATGCAGGCCAGCATAATCCGCAGGGGCCTCCTCACGCATGAAAGAAGTCGCGTCTAGTAGTACATGGCTGGACCCTTGCTCTACTATAACGGTGCCGAGATGGACACCACCACGTGTTGTCAGATGGCTCGGGGGCCACGGTTTAGGTGCACCTTACGACCTGCTGGCAGCCTTAGGTAGAAGATCCCCAAGTGGGTCCATTTCAGCTGATCAATTTACTCTTGGCATATGCAAATTACGTTACGTATCGCACCAGGACCCGGTCTGGGGAGTGCTGCTCCTTTGAGTTAGACTTTCTGCTCACGGAGGAGACTGCATAGATTTAAAAAAAAACAAAAAAAGAACAAAGTTGATGTGCCCGGTCAGGCGGATCCACCCCATTTTCGCATATCTCACCACGGCGGCAGCACCAGCAGCAGCGGCAGTGAATACAGCAGTGGTGGGCCCATGACACGATGCACGTGCTCGTGGTCCCTGAATCTGACTGGGGATGCTCCTTCCACCTCTCCGCAATTTCATTAGGAAAAAATTGAGGGGACACAAGATAGAACCTTCTTGAATGAATGAGATACGTAAAATTATTGAAATTATTAATTATTTTAATAATAATTAAATTTATAATTTACTAACTTACTTATTTTGATATATATATATAAATGTGTGTATGCCGTACAATCATGCCAATGCATAACCCACAAAATTCGCAGCGGATTCAATACCCTAGGGGAGCTTCCTGTACACTATTATTTTACATTTTTTTATTTTTAATAAGGAGAAGCCATAGTTTTATTACGAGTTAAATCAATATAGAATTTATAACTAAGTTTACTTCCAAGTCCACCACATGTTACCACTTTTATTGGATCATGTACCCTATCTTATTTCACGCAATACTCAAGTTGGGGTTTTTCGTCCTGTGAAGCCATTAGCAAATATTGTTCTACGATCGACATAACAATCTTGTGTACGAAAAATATGTAATAGTAATAAACTTTAGGAGATCCCTTCTTCATATATATATATATATAATATCATTCTTTTTAATACAATACGTAACAATTTCAATACGAGAAATAGGATTTAGTATAGTATCATCACTATCATCTTAACTTATAAGTTCAATTATTATTATTTGATTTCTTGTGCCCATTTATTTATATTCTCTTATTCCATTACACAATATGAATCTTATATATAACTGAAAAAAAAATAGTAAGCTTAATGTCTATTCTCCTTAATTAAAATTTTAAATTTAATTAATATAAATAAAAAAATATTTATAATTATAATTTATCCCTGAATAAATATAATTGACCTGACTATAAATTAATCGATGCACGTCCACTAAAGTTTGCAAAACCAACATATATATGCACACACATCCATAAATTACATAAAACATATGAAATAAAAAAATAATTTTAAAAAAAGAATGGCACCGCTGGCAATTCATGTGAGAACTGCCAACTACGATGTGACAGTTTGATCCAGTCAATAGTTTAAAAAAATTTTCTCTTAAGCCCATAAATTACAAAATATGAAGCTCCATCTTCGAGGAAGTATTAATTAGTACTTTCTTTTGGGGTCTACAAGGAAAATTCTATGATTAAGTTATTCAATGCTTCATAAGATAAAGGAAAATTTATATGGGCATTAGATTAATTCTTCTTTAATTCACATTATCGATTATAAATCACATACTAATAACAAGTACAATTTAACAACATAACCATAAAATTCTGATCATAACTCTGTAATTTGATGATATGATGGGACTCTTGGCCTAGAGCTAGTAAAATCTGGCCCAGCACGATAACACCTTGCTAAGCCGAGGCTTATTGCGCTGGGTCGATCCAACACTATAATTTGATTAGTAAAATTTTAAAAAGAAAAATTTAATAGATTATTAGATACTATTGAAAAAAAGAAAAAATCACATATAGTTACAAATAAATCATAATTAAATGAGATTATTGTACCATCGGGCTAGATTGGCATGATTTGCCACCTCTATCTTGGCCTATTATCTGCTACCTATGATCAAGCTTGTCATGCTATGGACAGATCATATGGCAATTGGCGAGAGCCCCAATTGAAAGGCTTGCAACTAAATAACCATCGACTTATCGATATGTTCTGTTTGAGATTATTTGACGATTTTTATCTTGTCATAATATATATGATTCGAGATCTATACAGAGTGAAAATTCACCATTAATTACATGATTCATCCATTAACGAACGTTCCATTTTAGGAACAGATTAATCATGATTTGACAAATTAGAGCAGTAAAAGAGGGTGGATTCAGATGGCAAATGCAATTAATTCTTAGAGAATTCATCACCTATTTCATGTATTAAAAAGATAGGTGTAACATTGGCATATGGCTCTTAAAGTCTTCTACTATGATTAAATTAGAGACTTCAATAATCTAATGATTCTTGCATTAGAAGAATCATATCTCACAATATATGTTTTGGGTGTAAAAAAAATTCAAAAATCTATAATCTCGATTTCATTTTCAGTAATAAGAAAAGCCTGCCGTATTCGCCTTTGTGAATGGCTTATGTTCAAGGCACAAGTCCTATGTTATTTTAATATTTTATTTAAATTAATATAAATTTTATATTAATTGATAAATTATATAGTAATAATTTATTTTGAAATATAAATTTTTTAAATTTTTTTTAAAAAAAGTAAGTGTTTATATAATTGGTACCAGGCCTAGGCTTAGACCTAAAGTACAAAAATTTCATGCACAGGCAAGCATTTTCAAGCTGTTTGAATTTTCGTGCCACGCAGGCACGACCTGAAAACTTCGTGCCGGCTTGAATTGTCAGCTCTAATAAAGCATATTTAATTTCACAGTTTATGTATAAATAAAAAATAAAAAAACTCATATGATTTCGATAGGGAATATCATCGATCATGATATACTTTAAACAATAAGAAAAAGCTATCTACCATCTATGGATCTTCTTCTCATTGAGGTACAAACCCTATGTAGATATATAGCAAATGAAAATCCGTTTATTGCTAGAAAAGGAGAACTATAGAGCTCCATCAATCAAGTCGAATGTCATGTTGGATAGGTCCAAGCCATTCACACATGCGGTCATGAAATTTTCTTGTATATACAAAAAAAAAAAAACTTGTATAGAAAAAGAATTAGTGTGCATATCCTTTATATATTCATAGATAAATTAGACTTGACCTTAAGTAAATATATTCAAAGATGGATCAACTGAAATACGAGAAGTAGTGTCACGATCACACACACGACACTCATTTTCTACCACCGTCCTCGTCCGGGGTATCATGACACTGTGTCGCCTACTCCCGACCCCGCAACGTCGCCCCTTGACTTTTCATGTCCTTGCTAAGCTCCCTTCGTTGCTTGGATGGACAGCTCGACAAATCTGAGCCGACCCCAATTAATGATAGATAGATGACAACACTCCCCTTAGCTACAAATTAAATGGGTAAATGGATCTGAAATTCTGCTAAAAATACAGAAAAAGGAATCATGGAATTATGCAACGACACTTAGGTGACATATACGATTTGACGCAAGAACTCAAAATACGGCTTAGATACTGGCCCTGACACGTACAGAAAGTAAGGACAGAGAAGAATGCTGTGGTATTGAGAATTGAGAGGGAGCACCGAAAGTGATGGCAGTAGAAACTCCCATCACTACGTGGGTACGGCACGTTTGGCTTTAGAAGAGCAATAATGGACACTTTGAAGGTGCGTGGATCCTTCCAAGTCGAGAGACGTTGTGCATGCACACTCACCTGTCTGTCAAACATCAATTACAATTAGTGATATGGATTTATTTGGATAGTTCGGTAATTTCTTTTAAACAAAATCTTATAAATAGAAAGTGGTTATAATTTTTTATTTTTGACAATTTAATCAAAATTTAGATTTATTGGGAGTAATTGAAGTTTGTGGACAAGAAGTTATCAAAAGTAGGGCAAGATACCATAGATTTTTGGTACAAAATCATGGACCCACATCAAAAAATAATCTACCAAAAACTTATCACTCTCTCTCTCTCTCTCTCTATATATATATATATATCTGTATAAGCACAAAGAATAAAAGCTCATTTTTATTGTGCAATATCAATAAACAATAGACTATTGAAACTATTGTGTACACGGTGGGTAAATTGAATATTCATTATTAAACTAATTCAATTCAAAATTAATTACCTGTGGTGGAATAGATTTTAGGTACAAGTTGATTTATAAAATAAAATAAAAAATTAAGGCATCGAGGGAGAGAGAGAGAGAGAGAGAGAGAGAGAGAGATATTCGAAGTTGAAGGGCTTGAGAGTACACTTAATTTTATTAGTTATGGAAAGAAATGCATACGTTACATCTACACTATTACTATGCCAATTATCAAAAAAAAAAAAGACTATGCACCTTTCCAAAAAAAATCTCAAAAATAAAGTTTCATATGCATTCGAAATCTTTTAACTTAAATTTAAAATTTTTTAATTTTATATTAAAAGTATTCGAAATCTCATCTGCGCCAAAAAATTAGACCTCGTTGATTATGGCAAATTGTTCTCTTATTCTATAAGCTTGAAACCAATCTATATAATATAGTTAGATTTTCCTGGTTGATTCTTTCTGATGCGGGACACAATTCGACCATTTAGGAAAATTATAACTATTATCAGGCTATAATTAATTTCTCCACCCCCCTTTTTTATCCTTTTCATTGCTAAATCAAGTAGTTAGTAAGTTAATTTCCCTACATCATAGCAAAACATCAAATTTACCTATAGAATTTGCCGGGAAATGCCCATCGGTATGCGAGTCAAGAAGGGTGTCAACATATTGGTACATAATCTACACAAATCGATATGATTGTCCTATGCCATCGTTACTCAGACGGCGAGGGGGCATTGCTTTGGAGACAATAGCATGAACATAGGATGTATGCTGCGTACGCTCAAGTGCCTTCATCGAGCAACAACATCCGATCTCGATCTGCCAGCTTACCGACTGATTTCGCATCCCACGTTACTGAATGAATACATAACTAGTAAGTGCTACGCCACATGCTTTGGCTGCTTCCCGAGGGTACGTCTTTCGTGGAAGCAGCCACTGGAGATCGACTAAGAGGGTGCGATGTTGTCTTCACGAAGCCGCACACTCTGATCAATGAAAGCCTAAGGTGAACGTTTAACATAACACGTGATTCATGCATGCACGGCCGGACTTCACAATCAAAGTCATCATGTACTCTACGTCAATGCGAACATCGCGGTAAGTAACCGGTATTTATCATCGGCATGTTTTTATCTGCGTTATCGATTGAATAGTTATCTCATTAATACTAGAAAATAACATTGTAGCAATGAGTCGAGTATCCTCATGCATAAGATAAGATGTGTACCTATTATTTAGAATTCAAATGAATTTAACTAGGAATACGTAAAATTAAAAAAATATATATTGGTTTATGGTTTGATTATTATTAGAAAATAATATTTTGATTTTATATATAAAAAGAACCGAAAATATTCTTAAAAGATATTTAATTTAATTACGAGAAAATTGTGTAAAAGGAAATATTCGTCAGCCATTGCATTTTCCTTTTTGGGAGACAAATCTGTGTGAGTCACCTCACGATATGAAACTTTAAAAGGAACTTTCGACGGAACAAACGTAAACTTGGCATTATTATATTGATGGCTTATCATATATGATTAAACAATTATTAAATAAATAACCAACGTAAATTGGTTAAATTGGTTCGACACCTCTTTTCCCAAGTAATGTCTCGTGTTCAAATCTCGTGAATCAAAAAAATTATGTCAATGGAGTTTTTTCATTTAAGCAGATCAACTCAACTCGAATATATATTGGTAGAGAATTAATGAATTTTTGGATACATATGACTCAGACAAAAAAAATTATTAAATAAGTTAATTTGAAATTTCGAATACCTGATCTATCTTTCACTTAAGTCTTGGAAGCAATTTATATTTACGTATATCTTTTTTTGTCAAATATAATATTACATACAAAACATAATTATCAAAAAGGAAATATAGATAACTTTAATTCACCAATTATGGAAAAAATAATTCGAATAATTAGTATTCTAAATATTTGTGATTTAACCTTTTGGGTTCTTTAAATTTTTTAGAATTGAAGATTTATGAGGATTTCGTATTCATAGAATATATATTTTTTAAAATTACTTTTTTAGGGTTGATATTTCCTAAGTTTTAATTTGTTTTAGGAATTTTACCATTTTCTGTCGTATTAATTGGGTAATAGGATTTAATTTTTTTCGAATTCCCTAATTATGACCTTTACTATAATATGATTCCACGTTATTTACGTTTAAACCCAAAGGAGAAGAAGGTATTATAGGCATTAAAATTTTAATTATCGGTTAGTTAATGATAATCAAGATGTGTATAATTAATATTAATTGTTTATCCTGTACCCTTACGAAGAAATAGTACGGGTCAGTGACATTCTTCTTTATGAGAAAACAAATCTACGTGGGTCAGTCACTTCACGACATATTGAACTTTGGACGTAACGCAAACACATAATTTGGCTGCATGTCAATTACCACGTGAGTCATTAATACATTAATTATATCTTGGGCCACCACTGATTATCATAAGAAGTCAAAAGAGGGACCTTTGAACTTAGGATGTAATGGACGATTTGCTTGGCTGATAATGATGAGGAGGGGAACAAGGTAGAAAACTATTATCCACGTGGGAAATTTTGGATGATACTAAGGTTATGTGGGAGAGCATTTTATTTCTGATAAGGACACCGCTCCCATCCGGTCGAGCTGCCCGATTCCGTTTGGTTAGCGGACTGCACTCTGCCTCTAGCCAGTCGGACCGCCCGATAGTGCCTGGTCAGTTGGCTCCACTCCGTTTCTCCTCAACCAGTCCCCCCGGTCGCCCCTAACCGGTTGTCCACATCTCGGCCGACAGCCGGTAAGTCGGCCAGCTCGGCCCCTCTTAGACGGCCTTGGACATCTGCCTCCAGCACAATTTTTATAAATATCTTTTATTGTAGATGAGAAATTAAGTTTTTTGAACACTCAAAAAAAGTTGCACATTGGACACCTTCAAAAAATTCCCTTTTCAATCAGATTGCCGACTTAGATATCGAAGGGCCGATCTAGGTAAAAACCACCCGGATTCAGCTTACTTGTAGGTCCATACGTGGTGCCCCAGGCTCAACCGGATAGCTGACCGCTCGAGGAGACCGGATTCCCTTCACCCCTGATCTCGCGTATCTACCCAAAATCCAAGACAGCATCAATCTCTTATTAAGCCAAGCATATACATTGATTCTACATGCTAAATTCAGTCTAATACCGTGTCAAATTTTGGGAGAACATATTAAACTTTGGATCGCCAAAAGCAGCACCAAGAAAAGATATTTGTAGCTCACCTTATAATGTGTCCCATGCTTATTTAGCCGTCCATATATTAATGCAGGATCCTGATACCCACCTCTCACACTGAGGGCAGGGATGGCAGCAAAATCGAGCATGAAATCATCAAGCTAGCTTCCAACTCGAAGTCGGGTTTGCATGCAGATAGATAGCATGAGCAATTTAGGGCAGAGGCACGAACCGGTATGTCAGCAGTGTAGGAGGCAGATCAATTATGAGGGAAGGAGTCCGAAAATTCCCAAAATATTCAATTTTATTTTCTTAATAAAATAATCTCGTTTTATTTATTAATAGATAAAATATCTCTGATAGGCCAAGAAACGTGAGAGTTAAGCGAAGAGGCCCCTTGGACTTATCACTGTAGTCGCAAGTGCAAGGGCAGTTAACGTCATTGTTCTCGCCTAAAAAACACCTCATGTCTTTGTTCTCCTGACGCTGTCCTCCTTCTCATTGTCCACGAAACCCTCCGGGAATCTTCCTCCATAGAGACGTCAAGCGCGGAGGCAACTTCAACGGCACATCAGTGTCAGCCACCCTGCCCCGGGACAAGAAGAAACGGATGTGTGGTGCAAAACCCTAAGATGTTTTCTTGCTGGGAACTAACTGACGATCCTCGAAATGGAAGAACTACGTACACCCGGTCCGGTTCCATCGGTGTGCATCATAACTTGAGGTCGGGAGGCCCCATTCGATGAATTATATTTGCAGAGACAGGGTATGCGCAAGGACATATCAGTCGATCGATGCAGAAAACCTCTGGTCCCGGCAGAGATGGAGATAAGCTGCTATAAGAGAGAGCTGGGGCTGGGCCACCACGAATACAGTGTACCTACGGTCTTGTTGCATCAGAATCATCATCTTGGACTGCTTCGTGCGCCGTACATAGAGAGAGCTGCATTGAAGCTTCATGAAGGGGAGGGAGAAACGACATCGTGGTTGGCCCACGAGGATATCCGATTATCTAATTTATTGGATGGAATAATTTCAAGGACCTTACAGAGTGGATAGACGAGCTTACAGAGGGCGTAAATGTTTCGGCTACCGTGAATTTTCTTCGAGTATAAAAAACAAACTAAGAACCCTTTTAGGAAAT
Source organism: Sonneratia alba (assembly GCA_900174645.1). NCBI lineage: Eukaryota > Viridiplantae > Streptophyta > Magnoliopsida > Myrtales > Lythraceae > Sonneratia > Sonneratia alba. Next base: position 3,900,946 of record FWPY01000031.1, read on the forward strand.
GTAAAACGGAAATAAAACTCATTGCTACAGCTTAATATTTACGATGTTATCATTATTATTCTTTTTCTTCACCACGCAGTATTATCGGACTAGTCGAAGCGCACCTTAAGACTAGTCTACGATCGGGCCGGGATCCCTGAGAAAATTTCCGTCGACACTCCCAACCTGGGATTCAATTCTTGAATCACCCATTTGAAGGCCTAATGAGGGAACCACTAATTCAATCCCAAATTTGTGTGATTATTATTATTCACTTTTTACTCTATCTTTTCTAACCATATAATTAATAATTTTGACTTGAGGGTCGGAGAGTTAAGCTGGCCATCGCCCCCAATTCGACTTCCTCTTTTGGTGTCATCTGGTTCGAGACCGTCCCCCTCAACAACAGGAGTAAGCCGGGTAATCGGAGTGAGCCGGACTACCGGTTGGATCTCAAAATAAAAGGTCGGGTCTCTCCGAAATTTATCGGCAGTCCTTTTGGTTTATCAAATTCGATAATACATATATATATATGTGCCAATACAAGGCATTCTAAAACATGCCTATTCGAGTCGTCCTCCACAGCCGGGTGGAGGCTGCCCTGTGGAGCAACGAACATTCTCTCATGAACCTCGCAAGAGTCGGATTTTATCTGATTTGGGCCATTCAAATTGAGGCCCATTATCACATTGTTTTTTGATACCAAGTATTGAAAATGAATGAATGAATGAACAATTAAACTGTTGAGAAGCAAAAGAGAGGAGAAAAATGAAAACCAGAAACCATTCAATGAATCAAAGGAATATAATGTGTCAATCCTTTCGAATTTTTTTCTCATTTTTAAGTGAATTCTCGAATTCATATATTCTTATTTAGGAAATTCCATTGAGCTAATATTTCTTAACATTGATTCTTATTACGTCATCATGACAAATCAAGTAACGGATAAGTAATCAATCCATTAAAATTACGAGTTAAATATATTATATAATCAAATACTTACTACGAAATAAACATTTTAAATCATATATAACTCAATTACAAAACGAATATTCAGGCCCCAATAGAAAGAAATAGGAGAAAACAGGTAATCATAAGACTAACTGTAGCCACTCATGGAAGGTCGGGAGCTCCTCTCGTAGGAAATTTGTATTCCTGATTTTGAATAAATATTTCAACCGCCGGATATTAAAATATGTTGATGATGGAACACCGGTATTATACACAACATTTTATATATATATATATATATGTTAATCACTGAAATAATTAAATACTATCCCACATCTGGATTAGACATTTTCGGCACCTAACCCATGTGGCGATAATAAATTATTCTTATTACTAAATTGATTTTTCTTGTGATTTTCTATTGTTGGTTGCCATAAATCTTGTTGTCTTTTCTGCATTTTATTACCTTAAATGACGCGAAATCTGAACCAGCGGTTGGTGGATTTAAACATTAGAAGGACAGATATATATATATATATATATATATTCATTTTGCCGCCTGAGATTCTTCGGGAATATACCCGAGGGAATGATGTATGATAATGTGTTCTAGAAGGTTTATTTATGTAATTGATTTTTCAAAATTTTTCTTTACAGAATGTATATATTCACTATTTTCTATATTTTATTTGAAATTAAATCGTAATTAATTCATATTCAAATTTAGATGATCGATCTAATAGATAAGATTCTCATAGCGTAAATTATATACTTGAACTAAGATATTATTTAATGAGAATGTCCATCAAACTAACACAATCAACTTGCATGTGAAGGGATTTGTCTATATTGTTTCCTTATCGTTAAATACATAATTATAATTTTTTTAGTATCTAATATACCTTTTAATTAATTTTGAAAATAAATTATTTTTAATTAATTCTTTCTTATGCATTACAAAGGTTACCATTATTGATTTATTGAAAAAAAAATTTAGATATTTTAAATCTTTAATTATATGAAGATCAAAATAATTACTTTTTACACTTTGTGGTTGATTTTTTTAGGTTTTTAAAAATCAGTTAGTGTTTATTAAAAAATTTAAGGTTTGATTTTATCAGAGCATAGGATTTTTAGAATTTAAAATTTTTTAGGGTTTATTTTTTTTAGAAATTTAAGATTCTTTTAGAATATCAAATTTTAAATTTTGTGTTATTTTAGGTGTTTTAGATTTGAATAGATGATGTTAATTTCTTTTGTAGAGCTAAAATCTTTTACCATTAGTATTGAAATAATTTATTTCCAAATTGGAATAAAAATATATTTTTAGTATCTTAATTATAACTAAACTACATATATAGATAATTATAATTACTTATACCGCACTCTCAGCGCACTTAATAGACAAATATTATATAAACTTATATTAATATATATATCCGGATTACTATTGTCAAATTAGTTTTTTATGAATATTTTCTATTTTTACAAAAATATAAGACTCGGTACAAAAACTATAAAATTACACTCTGTGCCTATAACAATAATTTTATAAATGTAACAGCTTAATGTAAACCGTTAATTTTTATGAACACCGCCAGGTGTAGTCCCCGTGCAACTCGGAAATTTTGCTGACATCAGAGCTCAGCTAACTATTTTGTATTTAAATATAAAAAATAAAATAATAAACAAACATAAATAAAATAAGCATGAGTCCTGGCTGGCACTTTTAAGTATAGCAGATATAATTATGCTATTTATTTATTTATTTATTGCTTATGTATATATATATATATATATATATGCTCCAAGCTTATCAAATTGGGACATAATATCGCATGACTTGCAATGGGACAAAATACCACCGAAAATCGACTTTCCGGCCCATTGATATCGGATCAATCTGGCACAAGGATTCAATAAGCTATGCCATTTTTAAGGTAGACTGAGTCCAACAAGACTTACTCAAATGCCCTGGAGTTTTCTGATTTACATGTCATGTCATGCACTTATAAAGATATTGATGCTGCCTAAAAATCCAAATTGATAGTTTGCATGTTATCAAATACCTGGTCTCCGTATCGTGTGTGTGTGTGTGTTTGCTAGGTTAATTGTTCGTGCTCAGATGAGTGGGTGGGTTGACAACTAATCAGGAGTCGAGCTTTTTTTCTGTCGCTGGATTTAATTACCGTGAATTTCATACTTGGGTATATGATTATATGTAAGTAATGTTTTGATACCACGTAAAACTTCTATTCGGTTTATAAGGAATTTGGTCACATTCAATTCAAAAGTTTAAACTAACCTATCTTGCCCCGTAACTTTATTTTTTGTGGGATTACATTATCAACATCATCCAACAACTGGGGACTTCAACGGTTCCCATGCATATTTTTATTTATCATGTGCACATGTGAGGTGGGGATTGGATGTACTTCCGAGACAACACGGGAATGAATCAGCAATGAGAACTTTTCAAATGGTGGCATCCTTGGGTTTATCCGACAATTCAACCCACGAGTTCAAGATCTTAGACCGACTATCAGCAAGTGTCAATAGCCTGATTATCTTAATTCCCAGATTTTTAATATTTTTTATGAATAAAACCATGATCGAAGAGAGAATAATGGGAAAAAAAAAGAAATTTTAATATTACTTATGAGTAAAAATGCACACTGCATAGGAAGCCTCTAAGTTGGTCTATTTCTTTTTTTGTATTTTTTACCTAAATTTTCTATAATTATATCTTAAGGTATTAAATCTGTCATGTAACTTAGTCTGTCTGGTGTCAGGTTGGGTAACCATCGATCGAGAAGCTGGGCGGCAACAGCACTTGCAGTCGTCCTCCCGCAGCGGTTAGACGAGAAAACATCGGCAAGAGGAGGACGCCTGACCTGTGTACGGCATCACATTCTAGTTACATTATCACCGATTAACGGCCCGCCCGTCACTGAGAAGCTAAAAACCGCTTAACCCGAGAGCGATATAGTGGTTGATAATCTGACATCGTCAAATTGAAACATTCAATATTCCATCCAAAAAAACACGAAATTCATTTTGTCTCTCGACCAACACGAAGGATCAAGAAAATAAGGAGGAGCCCCGAGCATACGCACCGTTTTTTCGCATCCAATTGCATGAAGACCCATGAAAGGAACGAGTCTATCTTCTACATACATGGCATGACGAGATGTGGCATCGGAAGTCTAGAGCAGTTGAGATGTAACTTTCAAACGACAAACAAGTCATGCCTCCCCTTGGGTCACCTTGCCTTTGGAAGCTTTGAATCGCCAAAAGCTTCTCCATTTACATGAGAGGCCCCCACACAATAATTTTCCAGATAAGTTTACCCTTTCCACCTTCATATTTATATTACTAAATAAAAATTAATTAAGATTTAAAACAAATCAATCCACTAAAAAATAAAACTATTTTAATCATAATTTTTTTTCCATTCTTAAACCTCAAGGTGGAGATCCTATATATGTAAAGGATGTGTCGAACCATTTCAATTAACTCTATTAGTTGTAATTGAGTTATTATATTTTTATATATAAAAGTTGAAATGATTAATTCATGCAATAATATCACTTTCTTCTAGATGGTTAGGTGTAGAGGCACATGCTACTGCCCATGTTGTATGCAGCTGTATGAAATATGATATGTGTGCGTGTGTGAATGTATGGTATACGCATATTTGTGTACTATATGAGGTTTTGTCTTGTCAATATATTAGATTGACTTGATGTTTCAATCGACCATACGGTGAAAAGTGGAAAGAATTGTGAGTTGAAGGGGGCACAAACTGGCAGGTTAGGAACCTAAAGTTTCTAGAATATCATCAATGGATGGGGACGGGGTTTCAGCTGAGATTAATCCTTTGATTTTGTCAGTCGACAGCACAGGGATTTCGGAGCCAATAAGAGAGCACACTGCTCTTCTTAGAATAATAATGACATGGTGCCCAATACTGGGTTTTGACATACTCGGATTTGAGTATACCAACCCATTAGATGAAGTTATTGTAATATATATGCTGTATTAAATCTTATTTCTCACTAAAAAATAATATCGAATCATGTTGGGGAAGCCTGGTATGCATCTCATCCATCTCCATGCTCGTAATTACGCTACAAAAACAGTTTTTTTTGTAATTATTTGGTCCTAACCTTCATTATTAGCTTAGATTTATTATTGATTATTATCTTCAGCGTTGTTATGATTATTATCATTGTTAGGGAATAACAACAATTCGTTTTGTGTTTTCTACGATATGAACGGAAAAAAAATGCTAATATAAAATATGATGCTGGTTATGAGCGCCGGCGGCCGGCCAACTTAGGACGGTCTAGGAGAATCTTGACGACAGACAAGAGAGATGTGCAACCCATTGCACCCCCACCAAAAGGGTGTCAACGCTTGAAAATAAGTAACACGATATCATAAAATACGAGCTTTTGCTTATCTAGTAAACCACTAAAATTCATCTCTTGTCTAGGGTTAGAACTCCTGTATTTAGCTCTCACTATCTTTTTGGGCTCAAGTCTCCATTGGTAGGGGGGATACGGGAGATTTTATGCCGGTCTATGTTTCTCTTAATCTTTATTTAATAAACTTGGATCTTGGCCCGCATTTCACCGAAAGAAAAGAAATAATACATTTTGTTCTAATGGAATTTGAGGTTGTACGCATTTATTATGAATGGTAAACTTTTTTTCCCTGGATTAGAGCATGATTTATTAATTATCAATGGATGATTTATCTCGTACATTAAAACTATTAATTCGAAGCCTCATCACATAAAACTAGTTTAATAAGGGGCACTTGCATGCTTAATGGATCGAAGCTTGCACTCCGACACCATATTATAATTTATGATTAGAGAGATTAACATTCTTCGAGAATTGTGCCATTTATATGTTTAACTTGATAATCATATAATCAGGACAACATTCTTTTTTCTTTTACACGGAAAGTCGTGGCGGCATGAGCAAGAAATCGTGAAACTCCAAGAGGGTGAAGAATAGTATCAAGATGATATGATCATCATCTTCCAAAGAAGCATAGTCTGCAGTAATTCATTGATAAGTCGTCGGGAAATGACGAAGATAAGATAGTCTCCTAAGCTGAGGGGCCCTGTCGAATTTCACAAGCACGACATCGTTTCACCTCCATCCATCTATACACAGTCAGCACCCCCGCCCCCATTAGCCCTGACACGTGGCGTCTCCCGGCTGGACTGGGGGGCGGAGTCGCTCGACGCTCCCGATTTCTCCGTCCATCATCTGTTTACAAAACGACGGCGCTCATCGTGCTAATCGCTCTCGGTTCGTTTGCTGAGTCAGCTCGGTCTACCAGCACTGGTCCGTCTCCCAGTTCCGTCCGAACGCGTAGGCGGAGGCCCCGGGCAGGACGGCCGTCAGGGGCCGGCTCCTCCTACTCCTGGCGGGCGCACGAGATCGGTCGTAGGTGGAGCGCTTCTCGGGGTCCGAGAGGGCGGAGTAGGCCGCGTGCAGCTTGATGAACTCGCTGGCCGACCACTCCTTCCGGCTGGCGGCAACCACGTCGGGGTGGAGCACCCGCACCAGCCGCCTGTATGCCGCCTTGATCTCCTTGCTCGAGGCTCCGGTTGAGAGGCCGAGGACCTCGTAGGGTGAAGCTGCACACGATGCCATATTCTCGGCGTACGGAGATAGATGCCAAAGTCGACGTACTACGGCTAGAGAGAAGAATCCGGCGGAAGAAACTCGACGTCTGTTATGGCACAGTGAGCGCAGCGAGGAGACACGGCATGGGATGGGCTTTATAGAAGGGAGGGAGGGAGGGAGTAGAAAGAGAAGGATAGTGGGTGCTTTAACTGTCAGGGTTAGAATTTAACCATGGTCCCAACTATGGTCAGTTTGAAGTTTATTCATTTTTTCTCTCAATAATTTCTGTATTTGAGTGAATCACTGCACTCAATATATAATTTTTTTTCTGTTTTAATTTTAATTTTAATATCGGTTGGTACATTAAATGGACCAACCTCCAATCATTAACCGAAAAAAGAAAGAAAGAGCGGTTGGAGAAGGGCGCCGGTAGCAGTTCGAAGCGGGAATTGGATGACAAGTTGGGCAGACTCAGCAGATTTAATATTTCCCATATTTTATTTTATTTTAATATGCCCAGACAGACACAGTTTTATTGTTTCCTTATTTTGTTGGATAAAAATCTCTTCGACGTGGACTGTTGCGCTTTTCTTCTTTTTCAATTTTTTTTGTTGACTTTCTTCCTTTTCATTTAAAAACTTCTTACGACGTGGAAATCGTATTGCAGTAATAATAAAATTTACCGTGGACATAAGCACAACTTTTTATGAGTTTCCAAAACTACCCTTTTATTTTATTAATTTTATAACATATTTTGAGGGTTATCATGTAATTTTATGTTGACAACTCCCCAACTGTATAGGCCACTCGACCCCCCGGCCCACGCCGCTTCTTCATGTTGAGAGGGAGGAGTTTGGTTCATATTTTCTCTTCCCTCAAATCGTCTGTCTCGATTTGTTTTTTCCTCCACAGTGGAGAAGAAGATTATGGGCTCCAATTATCGTAGAGCACGATAAAGGGAGGAGAAGAGGAGGCAAGTTGATGAAGAGGAAACGCCAGATGGGACTACATGCATGAGGATTTAGGAGAAAAATGGTTGAGTACAAGGTTAGGCAGGGCAGAGAGGGATGGTAGCGGGGAGTAGATATGTTATATGGGCGGTCCAATTCCGTTCAAAATAGGTCTAAAATCATTTGGTCTAGTTATAATTCATCCTATTAGGCATAATTAGCCGGATCGGTTACGGATCGCAGTTTAGAAAATGATGAAACCAACTTAGAATTAAGCTGGTTCACGTTTTGGGCCGGTTTGGACAGCAACCACAACCCTTTCCTTTTAATTTTTGTTTAATTTGAACTGAAAAAGAATTGATGGTTAATTGCAAGATTTTGGCAATTCATACCGATTTCACAACAATTCTAGGCCGGTTCCAATGAGAAAACATGCCATTAATTTTGATTTAACAGATCTATTTTTTGAACTCATCTCATAATTATTTTTTAATCCAATAAGAGCAGTTATGAATTGATTTTGGGGTGGTCCAGGCTAGTTCTACATTTTGACGGACATGTTTCGTACCAACGGATATTACATGTTTCAACGAATCAAAAGCAGGTCTTCATATTAATCTGTTTTGGGGATATTACTTTGAATTTTTGTTGTAGCGTGGCATACATATCCAACGGGGATATCTCTTTTACTACTTAGAATTCTACTCGATGTTGCTAACTGTGCATAGCACATACCACTAGAGGCATCTAAATTTGGCTCGGCCCGGATACGGTACAAAAAGGCAATGCCGTCCCGAGAGTATAAAAAATAAATTTTATAATAAAAAGAGAAGTAGTGAAAATTTTTTAATTTTTGATTAAGAATACATATAATTATATTTTAATAATTATTTTTTATATTTTTATTTAAATTAATATAAATTTTAGGTTAATCCATCAATTATATCATAAAAATTTTTATTTTAAAATATAAAATTATTTTTAAAAAAATAATTATTTATGTAATTTGAGCTACAGGATGAAATAATCTTGCCGGGCCTAGATTTTCAGATATCCGAAATAAAAATTTATCGGACGGCCTGAATTGTCAGGTTTACATAGCACATACAAGCAAATTAATGCCATGAACTTGCCTTGCAAATAAAGCGGCATTGTCGTCGTGGGTGGCGATTATAATATCATTGTGGTTGTTACTTGTCAAGAGCTATTAACCCCTATATTTACTTATTCTTGCGATTATCTTATAGGTTCGGATTTTAGTATTAATACCCTAATTAAATATAGATGTTGATTATTTTCTAAATTTAATTTTTTTTACATATTACAATAAAATATGAATAGTGTGCTGTTTACCGAATTTAGTAATATGATTTATCATATTGTAAAATTTTTACTAAATTTGTAAGAGAACTAAAGCCTACATTTATTCTAAATATTTAAATATTAATAGATCATGATGTACTCATGGGATTCATTCATCAATACTTGTCAATAGTACACTTATCGTATGTTTTTTTAAATATTTATTTTCAACCACCGTTAATAAATAGGCATTTTCCTTTTGTACTTGAACAAAGAGGATAATTCAACTTGTGGGGTTTTATCATTGGTTATCTGGTTTATTAATGAGTTCCACATTTTTCTTTCTATATCGGGTGTACTAACGATTATTCACAAGCCTTCTTTTAGTCTCTACCGTAATGATAAGTGAGTCCATATAGCAAGCTCACTCTAATACCATATAGTATTTTCATCCAAGTTAGAGTTGTGCCGGTTTATAATTCAAAATTTTAAACTAACATAATATTGATATTTCATTATCATATATTGCATTATCTTTTCATGCAATTCATTCCTCAACAAACAACTTATGTGGTGTCGATGTAGGAGGACTTGACGATAAAGAAAGTTATACTAAACTTAATAAATGGTGCATAGTCAATATTTGATCGAAATATATGAAAAAAAATTTAAAATTTATATATTTAATAAAAGCTTTGTTACTTTCTTTGGCATCCAGCTTTAACCCCACTCAGAATCACAAGTTTAACCTTTTTCAATAAACGAAATATTTCTCCATATGCATAATTAATTCATTAATTAGTCGATGGATCTATATTCAAGAAAATACTACGCAGATGTCATGTAGCTCAATAGGATATCGGCTGGCACCCCTATCCCTGAAAACAGGACGAGTAGCCCCCCATCGTCGGGCTTCGTTTTCCGAATGCCCAGCCACCGGAATGGGCCGAACAGTCCAAGCCCTTGGCGAGTTCAGGACTTGAGCCCGTACGATCGTCTGGAAACAAGCTTCGACATGCCTCGGTCCTACTTTTAACCTTGAAGACGTAAAAGAGAGGTGGGTTTGGTTCGTCATCTATTCACTCAATTTGGAATCATAGGTGCCTTGTAATTTCCCTTTCCTTCTATTAAATCGATTGTATTAGACTATCTTTTGATGAGATTATGAGGTGTTCTCGGCATCCTGTCTGATTATATTGTAGATAAAATATGTTCACGTAAAATGCACATTATCAGTTGAAGTGTGCACTTCACCGTTTGTTTGTTTTAACGCAATTTTGATTCTCAAAATTATTAGTTTAGTGAAGTGCACTTTATAACTATAATGCACCTCATTGTAACACATTTTGATTATCAAAATTATTAGTTTGGTCATTTGAACTCATTTATTTTTCTGCTAATTTGGGCTCAGGTTTGATTGACTTGTTAGGAGATACAGTTATGTCAACTATAAAACTTTCACATATAATAGTTCAAACCTGGAATCTTACTCAGATAACGGAAATATCGAATTATCTCAGTTAACTCATATAGACAGCACTAATGTTTTCTCCGGTCTCATGTGACCCACTTCTCCTAGGACTCTCATGTGCAAAGATCCAAATTCTAAGGCCCACGTAACAGTAACTCGTGAATCAGGTGGCGGAAACCGAGTCGCTTCGTTGGTGTTGGGCCGGATCGGGTCTCGAACCAGTCGTGGCATACGTTCACGGTACGGATATTTCAACTAGATTTATAAATCATAAATACGTTAAATTAATATATAACTTCATTCTAATGTAAAAAGTTAAGAAAAATGTAGGTCTGCATCATCCGACTTCACAATAACACAAACTCAAATATCAATTAAATATTGATTTTGGCTTTATGTTCAAATTTAACAAGAATTTTAACCATTTTTTAATCTTACACAAATTTTCATTTATCATAATTAGGTATCAAGTATGTATCGTTTAACAGTTAGTATTACACTCATTTTTCCTTTAAATTGTCCTTTCATACTTGAATAAATGAAATGTCTTTTTTTTTTTCATATGCATGATTTTTTTATCAGTTTTTTATATACATAGTTAATTCATAAATTCGTTGGTGGCTTCTATACATAGTTTTTAAAATCAGGCCGAATCGAAAATCAGTCAAGGTATGAGTTTATGGATTCGTGGGTCGAACTAAGAGTTCAATAGGTTGAACCACATATTTAATAAAAAATATTAATAGTATAATATTATCAATAAATTGATATAATATTATAATTTGACAATAATTTATAACAAAAATCTATAATATAGGCATTATATTAACCCAAAGTTCAACAAAAATATAAATATAAGTTTAGTAAAATAAAATAAGTATATTATAATATATTTTTATTTTTTAAATATTTAAGTCAACTAGTTTTCCCACTAATTCAATTGAATTTGCCAGTCCGACTGAAAACCGACCTGTTCAATCGAATCTAACCACATTTAAAGTGCAATTAGGTTAATTATATAAACTAGACTAGGTGAGTGGCATGTTCCGTATCGAACCGGCTAACCCGGTCCGATTTTTAAAACTATACTTTCTGTAGTCTTATGTGCGCCGCTTATATGGCCGTAGGTGATCTCACCTTGAGTGGTAGCTGGTAGTCGACTTGCCCCGAAAGCCACAACCAAATTTCCCCTGTAGAGTTTTTTGGGTGACCCCTCGTAAACTCTTAATTGAACATAAAATTTGATTAATCTTTTAAATTTAACCGGAACTTTTTGTATATTTGGATTAACTATCAATTTTACTTTATTTATTGATAGTAGTATTACATCCGTCTTATGTCAAATTGCCCTATATGGTTAACAATATTTTTACATAATACTGATATGATATAGTTTCACAACATATGATAACTTAATGGAAAAATAAATGATATATTAAATTTCATAAATAGTATATAGTTTGTATATTATTAGAATAATCAAAAAACTTCTTCATAAATTAAAAAAAGATTAAAATTTATATTTTACTAAGATATTTACTCCAACCTATGATAAACTTCCATGGTTAGAACTTAGGTACAAAGGGATAAAGGACGGCAGGGATGCATCTGGTGGTCCCTCAAAAGAAGCCAAATTCAGGCAGTGGCATCTAAAATGGTCATCCGATACCTTAATTAGTGAAAAGGACAGAGCAAGAGAAAGAGCACAGAGAGAGAGAGAGAGAGAGAGAGAGAGAGAGAGAGAGAGAGAGAGAGAGAGAGAGAGAGCTAGTGATGAGACTAAGTGCATGGACCCTCATGCAGACAAGAATACGAGTCCATTTGACATGTCCTCCGCGTGTACCACACGTGAGGTAGGTCGTCCTTCACTGCCGGAGCAACATTATTAGTTGGAGGGCTGACGACTGACTTGTGAGAAGCTTGCAGGGAACCAGCGACCGAGTCAGCCCGAACTCGACCGGGTGAGTAGAGTTGAACCATACGAGCATTGAGTCGAACCAGTCTCAGTTGGTGAATCGGGTGCTGGGATTAAGTCGAGTCATGCTCCTAGATGAAGGGTCCTTATCACTATAGACATTTACTCCCTTTTAGTAAAATTTTGAATTAAAGTCCGATAGCTAAAGAAAATTTATAATAGAATGATTATATCAAATGCTCAACTAATCGAATTCGAATTTAAATTAATTGATATATCTATATGTATATTAAACTTTTTGAATATGAAATGCTACATATACATGTAATAAATAAAAAATGCATATATATGTATATATGGTATTGAAATCAATCACACATATATATATACATATTTCTTTTGATACGTAATCATATCCATATCTCCTTAATTTTACATTGATTGGGTCCTTTTGTCACCATTTCAAGTTCCTGCATTTAATAACATCACGCGTAAACACCCATTAATGTCAAAACCAAAGATTAAGTGACAGCTGGAGAATCCAATTAATGTAAGTAATTAGATCAGCATGCATTAGTCGAGGTAATTTGTTTATTTTCTCTTAAATAATATCTTATATTATTTAAGAGAAATTTGTAATTGAAATAATTTCACCTTTAATAAATATCAAATTCATCTCAATAAACGTTCAGTAAATTTACAAAATCAGATAATATATACATAAAAATTTTGAGCACAAATGACAAATTAACTAAAAAAAAGGTAGAAAGTCCAATTTGATAATACTAGGTAGCTGTACTAGAGCTTCAAAACTATATTAGGTCAAAAATTGGTTCGTTTTGAAAGTATATGAAAAAATTATATCTAATTCTAAGTTTTTGAGCTTGCTAGAGATACTATATTGTATTAGCATAAAAAAAATTGTGTTGATCTAAAAATAACAAAAAAAATATTTATAATAGGAAGGAAATTATGGGAATTTTTAAAAATTAATTATATATAAATAATATATTTTAATTATTATTTAAATATTTTTTTATTAAATTAATATAATATTTAAAATAGTGGATCTAATAGAAATTTTATTTTAAAATATTAAATTATTTAACTTTATTTTTAAAAAATTATTTTTATTTAATTAGTACAGATGAGCAACTTAATTCGTCCTTGCTACTAATTCTTGGACTATTTAAAATAGTGAGCCATATCAGCACAACTTAAAAATATAATCATGTAGACCTGAAATTATAGTACCAGCCCAAATTAACAGGGTTAATGAAAATTATGGTGAAACGCTACTGATTCGGTTCAACTTATATATATAATATATATATATATATGTAATTTACGAGATTCCATATATGACGCAGCATGGCTCGGCTAATGCTGTCGCCATCCTCCTCATTTGTCTTGCTATGGAAACTCTTCCCCTCTCTCTCTCTCCATCTCTTAAGTCATTCTTGCGCGGCTCGTGGCCAGCACAAGCTGCAACAGCTGCTGCACTCAGCCCTTGCTGTCGTTCTCCACAACAACTCCCCACCCCACTCTCTCTCTTTCCCTACCCGACTCTTCTCCGTGCTTTAGTTTACATTTCTCTTCTGCTCTCCTTCTCTCAGAAGATTTCTCGCTGCAATAATCAGTGCACCGCGAACCTGTTCTGGTGCTTATTGCTGCTGGGGTGGTTAGAAGGCAGAGAAGAATGGAACAGTGGAAGACGGATTCGGTACCAGCTGCTTCTCTTGAAACTCAGAACAATTGCCTGCAGAGCCGCAATGCGGAAGCCAGGTTTGCTTCCAATTTCTAAGTGGACTCTTTGTAAGGTTTCAATTGGGAGTTTTTTTTTTTTGGGTGGTTTACTATTGGCTGAATTGAGCAACTGCTGGAATGAATGCTGAACTTGTCTGGTCCCAGGAAGATCGAATTTTCAGTTCCTGTGTTTGTTTTCACTTCTGTACGTGTTTATTGTTTAGGCTGAGAACTGTGAAGATAATTGTATTTGTACTTATTCTCTGGGTAGATTGCTTGGTTGTAGTTCCCGCAGATTAATTTGGGGCAAAAACTCCTCTTTTGGTGTAGCTGCTTATCAGGGCACCTTTCATATGATAAGTTCATTTGGAAAGTTTGATTTTTCCAGGATCTTGTTTGGGTTTGAAGATGAATGATTGGTTCGAAATACCGTGGGCAATCCTCAGTGGAGAAAAACGGTTCTTTAATCTTGTTTTTTGATGCTGGTTCTCTCACAGACAAGGGCCAGCAGCAGAAGTAAAAGATCCTGTGGCTGCAAGGAAAGTTCAGAAGGCTGACCGTGAAAAGTTGAGGAGGGATCGACTGAATGACCACTTCTTTGAACTGGGGAACACAGTAGGTACAGAATCTCATATTATACTGTGAACTCTTGGCGCTTGCTTTCTCGCTTTTGCATGCTGGAAATATTGAATGATATTCGCTTCTAGTAACTTATTGCATCTCTTTTTACTGAAATGTGACTGCTTTTGCTTGGATCTTGCAAACACATTGTTTGTGTTGATGTAATACTAGTAAAACCATTGGTAGTTGCCACTTTTTTTGGTTTATTCATAATTAAATGATTGAAAGGCTTGTATAGAGTTGGTGTAGTGTGGTGTGCACTACATCTTAGTTCTAGTTTTGAGTTCTACCGATTGAAAGTTGAGATTGTGGAGTGGGGTGATTCCGCACAATGAAATTTTTGATTTGCAATCTGATTATTGATTTCACAGCTAGGAGTAAGATATTAATGTGGGCCAATTCACCATGAGAATCTTGAGTACAATAACAGCTACATCATGTAGCTGCAGCAACCTTGTCTTCGAAATAGCATCACAAAGCTTCTGGATCATTACATTACTGCTGTAGTAATACTTTTTCTGTTATTTTATTGCATTCGAGCTCTCCTTATTCAGGTGTCTCTGATACGAACACAAGGCTGAAAGTTTTTTTTAATCCCTCTTGCTTCTACTAACTTTTGTAACATGTGTATGATGAAAATAGTTGGGACATACTTATTTGGGACCATAAGTTGATTTTGCTCAGGGATTTCATCCTTTAACATATAAATATTATTGCAAATATGATTTATTAAAGATCTTTGGTTCTTTTCATGATTCAATACCTTTAATCTATTGATAATTTTCCTTCCATATAATTTACAGATCCTGATAGGCCCAAGAATGACAAGGCTAGCATTGTTACTGACACTATTCAGGTCCTCCACCATTTAACCTCTGAATTGACCAAATTAAGGGCAGAATATGCTGCTCTATCTGAAGAATCTCGAGAGGTGACATCCTGTTTACTTACTGCCCCGTCATTGCAGTTTCATCCTTTAATTATTATTTTCTGTTCAAGCAGCTGATGCTGGAGAAAAATGAGCTTCTACAAGAGAAGGTTTCATTGAAAAGTGACATTGAGAATCTAAATGCCCAGTACCAACAGAGAGTTCAGGTAATATACCCTTGGGCTACAGCTGATCCTTCCCTTGTCATGGGCCCCACCTACGCATACCCAGTTCCAATCCCAGTTCCTCAAGGTTCAATGCCAATTCATTCATCTCTTCAACTTTTTCCATTCTTCGGGAATCAGAATCCAGCCCCTTGTTCTACATTCTTACCATATCCTGCCCCCACAAATCCTACAGTAGAACCACATTCAGTCCATTGTGCCTCCTCATCCCATGTTTCCAGAAAGCATGATTCAAAATGCAAGTCCTCAGAACATCGAAGAGGAAGTGATCCTGACCGGACAGAGGATTCAAATGATGTTGCAACAAAACTTGAACTAAAGATGCCTGGATCTTCATTACAACAGCAGGTAAATAGGCAGTGTCAATCTCTGGAGGTTTAGAAAATATTTCAAAATCCATCTTTCATTTTCTGAAATACAAAGAAATAGAGGAAACAAATTTTATTGGATGAACAGGCACTTAAGAAGATGCTCCACGTTTTCAAAAAATATTGACAAATTGAAATATTGGAAAAGTTTTTGCATTTCTCTTAAATCATCAAGCCAAGATACTTGGGAATTACTCTAGTATTTTCTTGGATAGGTTACTGAATTGTTTTCTACAGGACCTTACACCAGGAGAGAGGAAGGGGAAGCAGAAGCAGAGAATTGAGAAGAATGGTATCACCGATGGGAACTCCTTGAGCTGGTTATCTTCATCTCAAGCCCTTCAAGAAAGCTCCTCCACTTGTTCTGGTGACATCCCGAGACCTAGCAAGTAAAAGATCAGAACTCACCTTTGCCCAAGTTGTCTCTGCAAAGTGCCGTTGAGTTTTTCCAATCTTTGCGGCCGGATGATCAGGAGTTCAGCATTACTGGTTGAACTTCATCTACAGAAACTCTTTCCCACATCTGGGTGTAAATGTGTACTTCCTCTTCACCAGAGTAATCACAACTCGCAAGTGGTGAACTTTGTGGCTCTCATCATAATCGACATGGAAGCTACATCATTCAAGCTATTACAGGTGGCCTGGACAAATATCGCATCCAGGTAGGAAAGCATGCAACTTTTGCCTCAATAACTGGGTATATTCTGTATAGTTTGGTCCCAAGGTGATTCCATGTCGTTCATTACAAATTTTAGGCTTGAAAGCCATCAGAGCTTGTCCTGCGATAGCATTTGGAAGTTGGGGAAGGAAATCAGTTTGTACAATAACTGTGATATGTGAATGTATAGCTTATCTTCACAATCAGCTCTACTGAGTTTGAGCTGGATTGTACTACAGTCTCATAGTGCAGGCTGTAAACCTCGTGGAAAATTCTGAAATAACAACTTTTTAGCTATCTTTAAGAAATTTGAAGATTTTCGATTGGTCAAAGATGACCTGCTCGCCCTCTTTTCTTCTGATTTTTTTTTTTAAAGTTTTATTCAATTGATGAAGAAATGTATTTTTTTGGGAGAACAAACATATATCACATTGTTAAGAACAAGTTTTGCCCATCTTTGCCCATGATATAAGTCTTACATCCTCTAAAGTTCTACATATAAAGAGAAACATTTCAAATCATAGATTTTCTCAATTTATATAACTAAAATATGAGAACTTAGTGACAACAAATCGTGTCAATTAGTCTATGTCAGCATTAAGATGCCTCTTGTAGTCAATAGTTTTGGTCCATTTGAGCAGAAAAATGGACGATAATCAGACAAATCAGAGTCAAACTGTCCATAGATGGTAATTTTTATATGAAATTTACCAATAACAAGTATTTGCTTAGCTTCTGACAAAGGAATGAAATTCTCTTAGGCACACACACACACATGTGTGTGTGTGGGTGGGTACACGTATACATTGCCAAAATAAGTAGAGATGTTCTTTGGAGGAACATGTACGATCCAGCTGCGAAGCACAACATATGACTTATTGACTGCACAGTTTTCACTAGCAATTTTGCGTGGCACAACACCAACATTCACAAGCATTTACAACATCCATAACTCCATTTATCCAAGCGCCCACTTCTCAACACAACTGAGTTCCATCTACCATCTCTTCCTGAACCCAGTTCTATCCTAGAGACTCATCAATTGCTGCCGCATTCCTCTCTCTAAATCACGGAAAGAGACACCCACTGTCCAATTTTCCAGATATTGCAGTTTAATTATACACTGTATGATCTAAGTAGAGTAGAGATCTCAATGAGAATACATCAATATTTCATTTGTGCTGCTTCAGTTTGAGCTCTGGAATCCGCCATAGTTCAGGCTTAAATTCTCCTCGTTTTGCGATACGCAGATGGGCTCTGTACAGCTTTTGAGCCAAAGCTTGCTGTTCTCAACAACCTTCGAAATTCTGGTAAACTTATCTTCCCATCTTTGTCGATGTCCGCCTCCTCAAGAAGTGGGTCGACAGAGCCCTTTAAACCAGTGTGCTGAGAAGGCATCCACCCAATCATGAGACCGATGTAATATGATATTTATATTCAAGAAAGGATAGTGAAAGAATGATGTTTGAAACTCTATAAGCACATTGGCTTCAAAAAGTCTGGAGTTATAAATAAAAATGGAGAGTTTCAAAGCCTCTTATGTCCGGAGCTACTACTGAGGAATAGCTCAAATAAAGCAATGAACAGGGAGAAAAAAGGGGCGAGAGAGAGTTAACTGACCAGTCTTAGTTCTTCTGGAGTAATATAGCCGTCTCTATCGATGTCGAATTTCTCAAAAGCAGCTCGTGATCTCTCTTTCCATTTCCCCAAGTCATGCTCCTCTAATTGGTGCACGTGTAGTGTCGCTGCCACGAACTCGGAGAAATCCACCATACCATCAGTGTTGCTATCTATCTACAACAAAGCAACAGAGGAGCCAAATAAGCAAAGCAACAGAGGAGCCAAATAAGCAAAACATCAGAAAAGCAAATATAACTCCGAAATGCAAAAGAAGAGGCATTAAAGAAGACAAATAAAGAGTGAAAATTAAGAACTTCAGGAAAGTGGATGCTGAAGCATACAGCTTGAAGAATTTCCAGGACCCGTGATTCCTTCAATTTCCAGGGAAGGTCTTTAGCAAGTGCCTGCATTGAAAGCTTCCTGTCAGCACAAATACAAGACAACTCAATTTAACTGTCACTGAAAACAATTCCATTCTAGACGACGATGTTGCTTGTTGCTTCAAACTAGATGTGAAGATAAGGAAAGAGCAATCTATTCACAAATATATTGATTGACATGATTACACAGGTTAAGAAATCGTATACCTGTCTCATTTCCTCAAGGCTAATGGAACCACTTTTATCTATGTCAATTGCATCAAACTGATCCCTTAGGTCGGCCAACTCCTCTTTATTGAGTGTGCTTGCCAGTGCCTACAGGAATCAATTGCTTGTGAACAACTATATGAAAATTCCAGTCTCATTTGAAACGAATGACCAAAAAAAGACAGGCTGTACCCTTAGAGCAAACTGCTTCAAGCGGCTGTACTTGACAAATTGCCTCATATTATTTAGAACAGATATATCAATAGGGATCTCGGATGCATTTCCACCTTCTCTGACCCAAGGATGTGCTGAAAGGTTGAAACAATTAAAAAAAATAAAAAACAACTATTCAACAATGGAAAACTCCAAGCTGAAGCAGACACAGAGCTTAAACTGCATTATTCGATATACTCCTGTGTAATTTTAGAGGAACATATCCAATGGATCTAAAAGTTTCAAATTCTTTTAATAAACTTGTAGTTTTTTCTGGCCAAATGAATTCGAAGTTTAGTGTTTATCACTTAGCAGCTCCTAATAACACTTGTAAATCAACATACTATCATCCTGATATCTCTATTCTTTCTTCAAATGAAAACCCACATCTGTTTCCTATAAAGGAACAAGGACCACATACAAAGGGCCTGAGCTGCAGTGAGCCGTACTTGAGGGTCCTTCACCAATAACTTCCTTACAAAATCTTTTGCACTGTTGCTTATCATTGGCCAAGGCTTGCAGTGGAAATCAGGCTTATTTCTTAGAACCTGAAAGTACCCAAAAAGGAAGATGAATAAAGTAATCAAGCATAATAGAGCTACAACCATAAGATAACAGCAAATCCAGCAAATTCTATACATGCTGTTTATAAGAAAAACAGTAAAACTACATCTTTATCATTACTTGAGAGGAAATGACCAAAGAAAGTATTAAAGAAAATGTACTTTACCTCCCTAAATACACCATCTTCTGTCTTATCCCAGAAGGGTCGCCTTCCACTGAGCAAAATGTATGTAATAACGCCAATACTCCACACATCTGACTCTGGACCCGATTTACGTTTCAACACTTCAGGAGCGACATAGTAAGCACTCCCAACAATATCATGAAACTTCCTTCCTGTGTATATTTTATGAATTAATGTCAGTAAAGTGAACAATGCCAATTGGGCAAAAATATCAGAGGTAACCACGAGACAATAATAAGAACGTATTCATTGGAGCAGATATCTTAAAATGTCTGCAGTGTCCAGTCAAATTTTTACTAGGTTTTACACACCTGGTTTTATGAAGTCTGACAAACCAAAGTCGGTGGCCTTCAATGGAGAGTCCTCTCTTGTTGACAGGAAGAGAAAATTCTAAGCACATAGAAGTGTCTTAGTGAATTTCCACATATTTGCTTCTGAATATTGCGGACAAAACTTATTAAGGGTATACCTCGGGCTTCAGGTCCCGATGTACTAATCCATGTAGGTGACATTCAGCAGCTACCCTGAGCATCTGCCTCACAACTACTGCTGCGTCCTTCTCTGTGTAACGACTGTCCTTCCTGATCAAAGGAAAGTTATGAATTAATGAATCTGTGTATGGTTGTAAAAATACGATCTAAGCAGATAGTAGTACAAAATGTTAGTTGATGAGGTACACAAAGGCTCTTACTTTCCCAATATCCTGTCCAGCAATTCGCCTCCTTCGCATAACCTGATGAAGAAGAAATTTGAGCAGCAAACATTTTCTTTAAAAGAAAAATCTTTGTTAACATTCAAAAATCATATAGATTGAGTAATTAAGGTACTTACTCCATAGCTATATATACACAAGAATCATCCTCAAATGCATTATAAAACTGCACAACATTCTCATGGCCTGTCAATTCTTTCAGGATCTTGACCTCTCGCTTTACATCCTCAACAGAAATAGGAAGCACCATCTGTCCAGATACCCATAGATTAGGTTGGAGACATGAAGACGCATATATAAAAGACAAACTGGATCACTTGTTGGATCTGCATTTACAATAAATTTCAGTTTTTCACTCTTCAATTTCATGATGAACAAGTTCACTATGTGTCCTGCCCAGAGATCAATTATTTTGGTAGTATAAGCTCCCTAACAGCCTGAGAGTAAACTGCAGCATGTTGAAACTATCCGTCCCATCCAACTCCATAAAGAAACCTCACGACTAGACAGAATAGTGCTTGGCCCGATTTATCCAAAACTTCTAAACCGCTTTTTCTGATTAAATCTAAAAAAAAAAACTAAGACTAATAGAACAGCACTCGGTTCCCTTAAAGATCCATAGTTGTGAATAAGCTCAACTTACTCTCTCAATGTCACCAGCCAGTTACATAAAACAAAATTTTAACAATGATTCTAGCAATATGCATGATTCTCTGGACCACTGCATTCTAAAATTACGAAAATCTCTGAGAAAGAGCAGCAAATCCCTGCACTTTGGCAGAAAACTGATACAACTCGCAAAGGCAGAAATTCGGGATTTGACATTGCATTATATTTGGGAGAGGGAGAGAGACCAATATATAGTGTGACCCGATTGTCTGATCACCCAAAACAGAAACCCGAACATAAATACAGAAACTTCATTACAAAACAATGGATATCATATCGAACAGGCTGCTACTCAACAACAAAATCCAATTCCGGATCATTCATAATAACTTCAATCGGGTCATTTATCAATCAATGCATCGTTTTTCGAAATCCAAATTATAACTCAAAAGGTGGGGAAAAAAATAGGAATATGAAAGAAAACCCTGCTCACATTCTTAATAGATAACAATTCGGAATTCTTTAGCTCCAAGGGCCTAACCTTATTTTTGTCAATTCTCTTGACGGCGACGCGATCTCCGGTGACCTTGTCGGTGGCGACATATGTGTAACCAAACTGCCCATGCCCCAGCAGCTTCCCGAGCACGTAATGGTCGTTGAAATTCTTGGCGTACCCGAAATCCGTACGCTTGCCGCAGGGGACGACCCCAGCCCCCTGCCTCCTGTGGTTCTGATTATGTTTCCGATAATTACTGTCGTTTTCGTTGTTGTTGTTGTTGTTCTTGATGTTCTTGTTATTGTTGTTGTGAGCCTTCTCCCTGATCCTGACCTGTGGCGGGTCCTTCTTCTTCTGCTGCGCCCCCTGCGAGGCTCTATTCAGTGGATGCTTCTTGGCGGAGGCGTTGGCGCTGCCGGAGCCGCTCACCTTGGCGGAGGAGAAGCACACCCCCATTTTGTCGAGATAAGAGGGGGAGGGAAGGATGCCTTCTGGCTTCAGAGCTTTGAAGGGGCTGAATTTAAATCCATGACGGGCTTTTTATAGTAACATAGAGACGAGCATTAAGATTCTTCAGACGATGAGAGGAATTGAAAATGGCGATGGCGAGAGAGAGGAAAGTTGAGGGATCAGGGGAAGGAGGAGGAAGGGTGCAAGGAAGGTGGCGGTGAGTGATCACGGAGCTCGTATTCGGCACGTACAAAGGACAATAAAATGCCTATACTTCTTCTTTTTAATTTTAAACAAAAATTAAAAATAATAATTAATTCCTGCCAAAGGAGCTAATCATATAATACACGCTAAATACTTAACCGGTGATCATGATGGTCAAACTTGTCAATTGAAAAGTAAAAAATGCAGAGGTGAGTTGATAAATTTAGAAGATGGAGCAAATTAATGTCAAGGAAAAAATTTAATTAATAATTAATTTTAATATATTTAATACTGTAAAATTTTTATGAAAAATTTTCTGTATTTTTTTATTTATTAATAAAAATCTATGTAGCGACTTGTTTTCTTGTGTTTCTCATTTTTCTAGCACGTGCACATCCATTCTAACAGGAAAAAATAAACAATTTTGTTTGTTTTTTTTATATTTTTCTCTTTTTAGGTTTTTTCCGTTGGGAGGGGATAGGAGGGTGAGAGTTGTCTACGCTCGGCACCGGGTGTTCGGGGGCAGAGAAGCTTCGGTTCTTGTGCGCCCGGTGTAGGGAGTTCGGGACCCTCTGAGGACGGATAATTTTGGGGGTAAAGCAAATGGTCGTTGAGTTGTGGGCTGGTAGCAAGACATGTTTCTCAACGGTCGTCTGGAAGTTCCACGCTGGCGTCCACTGTCATTAACTTAAGTTGAGAATTTGGCTCGTTCGACAGCACCCCCCCTGACTTCCCTCGGCCTGATCTGCTCGCAAGAAAATTTGTCTTCCAACATTTGCGATATGGTAAGTCACCCCTTTTGGAGACTGGTGAGCCCTGATATGTACGATCTGCTTGACCATGGAGCCTCGATCTCAACCTAAGGATGAGAAAGAAGCTTCAGGGTAGGGTGTTTTCTCAACTGTTAACCCAACAAAACTTCTTGAACTCGCAGTAATGATGTCTAAACACTTGATATTCATCATAGTTATCTGCAATCCATTAAACGGACATAACGATCTCGGCCACACCAAACCATTTCTCCGCTCCCACCTTTGATGCTTCAGATAATTTCTTGTCCATACACAAACGTTTTCGAAATCCAGATAAGCTATAGCCATATCCATGTAAAGTGGTTTTGCCAGTTGTGCTAACCATATCACTGATGGCTTTTTTCTCTGAAGATATGAAGGGGGAATATCTTGCATCTTAATCCATAATGACAAACAATGTTTCTGCAAACTACGTTAATCCTCCAAGAAATTTGGAGACCAAGGCACTCCTTGCATAATATGTATCGGCAACAAGAAATTGAAGACAGGTAGATTTCCAAATGCACTAACTATAATCCTACCGTTTTATCCCTAAAAGGAGTCCACCGTGGCCACAATCTTACTAATTGAATGGAGGAGCTTTGCCCATGGAACGTCCTATCAAGCAATCCTCCCATGGAATTGAACCCATTCACACCACTTCTTGAGGCAGTTGACAGGAAAAATCACCTTCAAAATCTGGGAAATGCCCAAGGTCTTGACTTGCCTTGTGATCGGTTGATGATCTCGTAGTTATCAATAGCTACACAAGTGGCCTTTTCTAGACCAGTACCTCTGTCTTCTTTTGGGTCTAGAGCCTCCGACGAGTGTGGATGCTTAAGTGGCCTTAGCAGGGTTAGAATCCTCAAAATGTGACGTCTGTATGTATAATGATCCCCTTGCACATTCTTTGACTATGATGATTGATTATCAGATACCAAGGCTTTCTGGCATGCTTCTCTGGTGCATTTCATTCAGAAGAAGTTCATGTGCGCGTTGGTGCATCGGTATAGCTAGCAGCCAAAACCAAGCATTGGTGTAGGTCTCCTTCCTTCCTTCCTGAATCTATGTCTAATGCTTCCCTCTAGGCTTAATAATGCGATTATCGTTAGCTTCACAAGCATGACCCGCCTTCTGTCCCTTACCGAAATCCTCAACAACTCATTTGTAGAGGAGTGTTTTAGAAAGTATTATTGTGTATTATCATTATTATTATATAATGTTACCTATATTTAGTTGTATAATGACAATTTATAAATAGATGCACAGACATAATAATTTGGAGCAATCACTAGGTGTCATGCAATAGATTCGTTTTATAAGAATATGGTTTGGTATAATAGTACCATCGATCTAACAATTATGAGATTATAGGTTCAATTCTCGTAAAACTCTTCGTACTCATTTATTCCCTCATTTCCCTATTTTATTATAAACTTATAAACATTTTATGTAATATAGAAAAAAAAGATTTCTTTATACTTATAGAGAAGCATATCCTAGTTTTTTCTAGGGTAGTACTAAGTATTAGGCGAACATGCCCGACTTTTATGTGGTGTGCTACATATAAGAGAAAAGTACCATTAGACTATCCACAAAATAAAAGAATACAGAGAAGCCTAGCAAGGATTGCGGGGCATTCGATGTCTTGTGTATGGTCATTTGCCCAACAATTTCACATTAGACTGCCAAACCGGTTTAAGCTATGTTTCTCTCTTTAATGCCATCACATGGCCTTCTCCCCAATATGCAATGCAACCAGGAGGATAGAGATTGGTCCAAGAAAGCCTGGGTGTTTGTGGATTCAATTCAGTTCGAGACTCGTATATTCAGTTGAATGTGATTTTAAGTTTTTTAAGTGTGAACCGTACAGCAGCACTTTTACAATTCTTTTAACCAATCAACTATTTTATATAAAATGAACATGATTTTGTTAATAAAATGCAAATGATTGAGCAGAATTTGAAATTTATGACAATAAAAAAAAGACTATTAAATAATATATTTACATGATTAAGTTTTTTTTTGGTTCAATTGGAATCAATCGACGAATTGACTCTGTTCTGACTCTTTTTTTTTCCCCTTAGCAGCCTTAAAAAGACTGCGATGAATCTTCACGGTAATGTAAATAGCTCCAGCAGTTAAGTCGGTTCGAGCTTACTCCTAAAGTTGGCTAGCATTGGGTCGAAGCGATGAGCCCAAAGCAAGAACAAAAGAAAATTATCGCCTTATAATGTGTTATCATACGGGTTCGCACCGTGTCCGGTAAACCCCGAGCGTGGAAGGAAAAAGTGTACATTCTAGTTGTCCTCCTTTACCCGAACATGGAAGAAAAATATTAGGTTTGTGATTAATTATTGGGGGCGGGTGTTTATTGCGAGATGCATTAACCAAATGGGGACCAATACTGATAATTATGATATGCCGACCATTCTTATAGAAATAGATGATGTGATGAAACCTCAGTTCGAGTTCCAAAATGGGCCGTAAGCGGCCGGCAGCTTGCCTCCTTTGATGGACTAGAGCTCGGTCTTAACGATGAACAGTTCCATGATGCTTGCCCCAAATGGGAACTCCACCGCCAGCAGCATCGCCATCAATCAGCAATCTTCACAATAATGATTATTACGTCAACCGACGGTTCCTTCAGTCTTCGTTGTTCCCGACTCTCTGGGGTGGGACGAGGTGGCGGTGCATCTTCGTCGATGACAACAATGTTGCAGCGTCTGCATCAACAATGTTGCCGATGATAGGAAGGAACTCTGTCTTTTCCAATTATTGTTCTACATTTTTCAGTTTCACAATATGTGGACATTTAAATTACAATGGGAATCATCCACGAGACAAAGAAGACAGACCATACATGCTGTACAGCTCGACGGGGACACGAAGAACTTATTATTTCATATATAAACAGCCTCGGATTGAACGTATTGGTAACCCCTCGAGAGCTCTAATGCACAAAGCCATAAGCGCCCAAAGTAACCAAATTACAAGCCTCCCCAGAGGAAGAATCAGGTACTGCAGCAAACGTTTATTCATTAAGCCTTAAGCTAAGATCTGCTCGAGAGGCTTGGCATTGAGCTTGGCCTTCTCCGGCTCGTTGATCTGCTGCTCCTTGGCCAGCTTCTTCAGCCTCGCGAGCTCGAGGTCCTTGCTCATCTTCCTCCTGTACATCTCCGCGAAGGTGATCGGCTCCTCGAGGATTGGCTTCTCTCCCTCCCTGACCTTGAGAGGGTAGACTGTGGCCTCCGGCGCTGGGTTCTGGAACGTTGCTATGGACAGCCTGCTGCAGTTCGAGTTCACCACCGCCTGGTGATCGGCGTTCTTGAACCTCCCGTTGCTCAGGTACTGCATATAACGAGAAAATCCAGTCAGCTATCCGCTTTGTGTAGCTGCTTAATCATTTGGGTAGTGTTTGGTCTATAGGACAATTATTCAGGACAATTGTTTGGCTGTTAGATTTAAGTCGTTTTCACTTCTTCAGAACCGTAGATATGCTCATGAAAATGACGACATATATTGTAACATGTGACAGTTCTTACATGACCGTGATCGCCGAGGTTGACCACGAAGGCCCCTTTGACGGGCTGGACCGTGATCCACGTCTTGCCGCCATCCCGAGTGGCCTGGAGCCCACCCACCTGGTCCTGGAGCAGGAGGGTGATGGTGCCCGGGTCGGTGTGGCGCTTGAGCCCAAGGGTCAGGTCCGGTTGCGGGCACTTGGGGTAGTAGTTCACCACCACCTTCTGGTCCATGTCCACGCAGGCGTTGGTCAGAGCCTCCTTCTCGAGCCCCATGGCCTCCGAGAGGACTCCCAGGAGCTTACAAGCCAGGTCCATGAGCTTCTCGCTGTACTCCTCAGTCACGGATTTCCAGCCCTCAGGTTTGTCGGGCCACCTAGAGTAGTCTCGGGCTCGAACCGGATACGAGAAGTAGGTCACAATCTCACGCCAGTCCTGGACCGCTTCCCCCTGCATATTAATCACCGTAAGACGAACACAAATTAGATGCACTAACTCGCTCAATGAAACAACGCTTCGTTTTTACGATTTCCTTGATGATTACTAGTTAAAACAAGACCTGGAGGTGGCTGGAAACGATGAAGCCGCCCTTCTTCCCACCGGACATGTCGAAGCGGAGCTTCTCCTCGGCCGGCAGGGCAAAGAAATCCCTCGCCAGCCCCGTCATGTCCTCCACGAGCTTCGCATCGACCCCGTGGTCCACCACCTGGAATATCCCCCAGTCCTCGCACGCCTCCACGATCTTCCGGCAGATCTCGGCCCTGCTGGGCCCGGCCTCATCATCGATCCCCTCGAGGGAGATCACGGGGATCTCGTTGCTGAACTCGTTGTAGGCGACCTTGGGCCGCTCGTCCTCGTCCCGGATGAAGCTTGCCTGCAGCGTCGGCTCCTCCGCCAATGCCGTCAGGGTCGAGACCGTGTGGGCCATCGAAGAAGCCGGGAGGAAAGGGCTAAACTGGGAAGGGATAAACTAATTCAACGTCGCTGTGTAGGAGGCTACCTTGTTGATCGCAATGGCTGTAATATGAGTGAACGGTGAGTGGTCCATGTGTATTAGTACTGTATATATATATAGTGGGGGAGAGGCAGTGGCAGATGTAACTAACGCTCCGAATGGGCTCGTGCGGGGCCGTCAACTAATCCCTCTCAATGTCTCTCCCTCACAGCTACCAGAGACCCAGAGATAGAATTCTCCATTTTAGTCGCATCTCCACCCACCACCACCACCCCCCCGGCGCCGGGGTGGATGCGTCCCCGTGACGGCATTCTGGCTCTCGAGCTTACGGCGTCACCCTGTTCACCAAAAAAAGAAAACGAAAAGAAAAGAAAAAAAAGATGGCTTTTTCAAGAAGGGAGTGCCGACCGTACGTGGCACTCGGTCTCGCGTGGGACAGGGAGGTCGTCATTTGATTCTTACCAGGAAAAACACGTAACGTATCGCTCGATGAATAGCTGTGATTGATCAGATCGATCGACAAGGTCTTAGGATGGCATTTCTGAAAGCCATCAATGGAGTGCTTAAAAAGGAGAAATCGATTTCCTTTTCCACGGATCTTTTCTTCTTCTCTCTATATAATAGATTACATCATTAAGGCTGTTTGGACCCCTTCTTTTCTCATCCACACCGTCCAATATTCTCAGAAGGTAAGTTGGCACATGCCAATTCAAGTTGAGGCATGCATTTCGTTCTGTGTACGTGACAGGGCTGAAGAATGAACACAGTTCTCCCTCATAAGCTTCGTGTCGCATGAGCCCTGGGAGCAGCCGATCTGGAGAGATGGCACTCTTTTTTTTAAGTGCCATAAATTCTTGAACCGGTAGCAGCGAGTTTTTCGGGCTCGAGCTCTTTGCAAGATTTGGTGGGTTCGACGGGTATTAGAACGCAGTAGGACTTTGCCTTGGAAATGTTAATTGCCCACAAGATTCTGGAACTATATAAGACATTTGCGTGTGCGGATCACCGTATATATTTAACACCGTATCGGAGCATATATCCAGCGGATCTTTATGCCGCTCGCATGTCGTTTTCGCATCTACATGCGCAATGCATGATGAGTCGAGGTGGAGACGCGCACCAGTGCCAGGGGGGGATACACGATACTAGCCATACATGGTCTCGATGGACTCAGTCTCCGTCTTCTGCCCTTTCGGCTCCAATCGGTCATCTACCACTAGTATTAGTGAGTGCATCACACACCTTCAAGATTGCAGGACCCTTACTTAACGTTTGGGTTTCGTAAGTTTTGGATACACGAATCTCAAGCAATGACCACTCATCACTGTGCGGCAATGCCGGGAGCCCGATCCGTCATATCGACCGATTAAGAAAGCCGAAAGCATGTCAAGGGATGGTTTCCCGATATCCATCCAATTTAAAGGAAAGATGCGTCCTATTAAATCGATTTGGTAGGATGAGATTTGCCTTCTATATAGGCAACAGAATATACGGGTTTACTCTTTGTTTTAATTCTGACGGAGAATTTATGTGCTCCACGATCTTAGTCCATGTCGGCGTGCTTTGCCATGTGTCGTGGTGGAGTGGAATCGGACAACACATCACGTGGCACGGTACGCCACCTAACGAAATCCAACCTGCACGTCTCCGGTCTCCCACGTGCTTACCCACCTCTTCCATGCTTAAGCATTAGACCTTCCAATGTTCCCACTCCACCAGTGCTGACTGATAGCAATTTACCATGACGCTCTATTCTCTTGGGGGTATAAGAGGAAACTTGATGAATAATTCGTTCTTGGGTAAGATTGCTCGCTATTTAATACTTCTAATGAATTAATTTATTTCACTTAATTAAAATTATAATCAATAAACACCAAAATGATCATGATTCGGAGAAACATTTTATGCAACACTAATACTGTATCAACACACTTTATTTTCCTTTTTTTATCAATTAATTATTTTTTAGGGCATTTTAATATTTTTATCAAAAAGTTTGATATAACCCACTGTATAAGATGTGTTCTCCTAGCTTTCTCGATTAGGAACCAGGGAAGTTTTATGTTCCCACACTGTTGGCTTACAGCTGCGTTGATGATCTATCCATCTGTATAGAAAGTGACCGCACTTTCTTCGTTGAGTGCTTCCTTGCTCAACCATAGTATTGCACATATTACGATGATTAACTAAATTTTAATTTATTTGATAATTTAAATTCTGCTCTTGTTCAACTTTGCTCATTATTCAGGCTCCCAGGAAACAAACCATCATGACAGGTGATTTCAGAGATGGTCCACACATACATACATACAGGTGAATCCTCAATCCTTTTAAGGGAATTCATACTGAAATCTCTGACTGCCCGAATCTAAAAGTCCGGAGAAAGACCCCGAGACTCTCTTCTACGTTGTTCCTTCTCGACGCCAGCAGTACTAACCAGTTAATTCTTAGAAAAGCAGAGATATCGAGAGTTAAGTAATGCTTTAAGACATTGATTGCTGGCAGACCAGAGGACTAAACAGTCTGCGGTGAAATCTAAAATTATGACAGAAAAAGAATGAATTGAATTTGCACAACTGAGAGCCTGAGGGTTAGAAGAACTCAGTTGAAGTCCTTGAGTCTCTTCTTGAGCACGTCCATGGACTTCTTCCGAGAGTTTTGCTTAGCGTTCCTATTTGAGAGACTTCCAAATATGGAGTCCGCGGAATCCTTGAACTTCTCGCAGATAGTGGCCACCTTTTTATAGTCCAGAGCACTGTAATTCTTCTGCCGAATAACCGGATTCATGAAATTCTCAGGCTGGCTGCTAAGGAGAAGGTTTATCAGCTGTCTTGCCTCAACCAAGCACCCTCGAAAGCTTTCCTCCTGGTATATTGCACTCAATCCCGTGCTGTGGAACCTCTCATCTGCAAATGTTTCCAGTATCTTCAGATCGTTGTTTATCCCCATTACGGCATTGACGTTGAACCTCTTGACGCTATCACTCAGAAAAGAGGACACAATAGTGTTGGAGATGTGCTCAAAGGCGCCCATCCCCACCTTGTACTGGGCATCCAAAGGCAAGATCTGCTGAGCCGTGGACAGCACAGTATCGAGGTAGATAACAGCTTCATTTATGTAATCGTTCCCTCCCTGAGGCATCTCCTCCACAGTCCAGTTAATATTCTCAGTCAGAGCCATAAACTCATCGAGCTTGGAGTTCACAAAGTTGAGCAGAGTGAGGTAAGCAGCATCCCTTGAAGTTCTCAGGACAACTTTTGCAGTTAAACTAGCCTGAGGCCTGTCCATTGCCCGGGAGGGGATACCGCATAATTGGCCAGCATGCCGTATGAAAAAGTCACAAGCCCTCTCAAGAAAAGCTATGTTTGCTGCAATCTGCATTGCTTGAGCTACTCCTATACTGCCGTTCTCGATTGTGCTAAGTAGAGTTTCGTTCAGTACATCAATCAACAGCTTGTCCAAGTATTTCCTGACGGTTTCATAGGAATTAGTGTGTGCACAGTATGATAAGTAATCAACTGAGCTTTTGATGAAAGAGCGCACAGTTCGACAAGCATCAGGAACCATGGCAGAAAATGGGGCAACATAAGGGAATGCAGGCATAATGTCAGATGTCTGCAGGTGAAAGGATAGCACGTTGTTCTCATAATCAGAGTCCTTCTTCATCACCATCTGCTCATACGTGTCATTGCCCAGAATATTGGCAATCTGTTCCCTGCACTCTCCTAGAAGAAGCTCATGGTACTTGCCCTGGCTATTATCGAGAGCCTCAAAGAGAGGCCTCACTTCATAGCCGTACTGTTGAAGAGTTGCCCCAAGAAGAGCAACATAGTCCTTTACAAGGAGGAGATGGGTTGCAGAATCCATATGCAAAAACTGTCCATTCAACACTGACACCATCTTGGTTACAGCAGAGTCCCACATCGTCTCAAGCTGGTCAGCAACTAAAAGTCCACCTGTGGTTCTCAGGACGTGGTCCTCAACAATAAAATGTCCCGCAATTTGAGCGAAGTACGACTGGTAAGACTCAACAAAAGGCTGAGAAGAAGATCCTTGCAGATCTGAATTAAGCTGCAGCGTCCGATTGTTGTAGTAATACTCACGGAACTGCTCTGGAGTCCGGAGACATGTATGAGTATGATATGCACGATACAGCGGCGTAAGATCGAAGTTAAGAACACAGTCCTCATCAATTTCCTCAACATCAAGTGCAAAGACAAAACCTCCGTGCCCAGAAAGGTTCTGCTCCTCAGCTTTTCTCTGACGTTCCAGCATCTCCTCATCTCTCTGACGGGATGAAGCAGTGTGTCCTATGGCAGTTTGGCCAATACTTTTCGCTGAGCTCCGGACATGAACAAGCCACTCATTGACCTGACTATTCACTTTCTTTTCAATATGCATTTTTATTACTGGGATTCTTCTCTCAATGGCCATTTTAATGGTCCTGACGGGGATGTTCTGCAAGTAATTCCTCTCGATCAGATCAACAGTTTTCAAAGCAGGGTAAAACTGACCCTTGGAGATGTGGTCATTGATCTTCGCGCACAGTTTGAGCACCTGAACGCAACTCTTGGAGCTCCTTATAGCTTCTGCCACATTTCTTTTGACCGAGTAGGCTTCTAGAAGTTCCTCTACCTTCGTGAGAAGAACTGTTCCAACCTCTTGCATCTTGAAGTTGTCACTCGAAAGCTCACCTTTCAGTTCTTCTGCATCAACAAGGACCCCACGAAGCTCATCAACTGCAAGAATGAACTCCTCATAGTGTGTCTTGCACAGCTCCTCAATCTCCACTTCCTTCTTTTTCATGACCATCTTGAGCTGCTGCAGGAGCGACTCAGGTCGGCCCATCTCGAATGCGAGCCTGACAATTGGGCCCAGATCCTCACCATTGCTGATCGCAGTTGCAAGGACCAGGTCCTCGCCTGCATCTCCATTCTCCGTGACATTTCTTCTCTTGGCCTTTGCATTCATCTTTCAACTAAATTATCGCATCACAGAGAGTAGCAGGGGCATCAAGCACAGAATTCACAAACTTCAGGCACAATAAACGAACAAGAGAACAAACTAAAGAAGATGAGCATTAAAACGAGATGATTAGCATTTAGCATGCAATCATCGTAATAATCAAATAATTATCCATCATAAAACGGGCCACAGATCGTATGCGGAGCAATTAGTGTCCACTATAAATGGCAATCTCGGCAAATATTACGCAGAATACTGATTCATATATTCTTCTTAATAATAAGAATGACAAATCTGATCAGAGGAGCAAAATGATCAGAATCAAACCACTGACACAATCACGATGAGTTTCTCTCCTAACGAATTCACCTGATTCAACAATCTAAGGAAATCTATAATCAAGTTAGGAGAAAAGTGGCGAACATCATGAGACGCCGGCGAAATGAAGGTTACGAGCTTCCGTCTCGCCGATTGAATTCAATCAAATGATTTTTACCTCTACGAAGCGATTTGGAGCTGCGATGGACTCGAGCGAGAAGGCGTGTAGGGATGGGATCGAGCGGTTAGGTTCAGAGCTCCCTTCCAGTTTCGATGGCGTATAGAGAGTCCCCTGGGAGAGATGAGGAAGACGACACAAGCAAGAACTCGTAGAGAAACTAACGACAATCAATAATAAATAAATAAATATAAAACCAATTTGCTTAATCTCTTTTCCCACTGAGAAATCATTATATTATTCTGCCACCCAAAAAACGAAAATTCAGAAAAAAAAAAAAAAACACTGTTGCTTTAGTCTGATGTGGTCTGTATTATACAACGAATCCTCATACAACAGGGACATGCACGCTTCTTAAGAATTTTAAAAACCCACAAAAAAAATATAATAATCCAAGATTTGTTAGTATAACTCTGTCATCGATTCTTCTACAGGCAAACCGGTCAATCCGGGCTAGTGCCAGCACACTCCACCGTCTCGGTCGGCCCAAAGATCCCGGTTCGGGCATGAATATTTCGTGCTGAAAACTCGAGAGTTTCCTCCATTCTGCTTGGTGCTACCCCTCACGGTCTTGCTAGCCATGGTTTCAACAACATTTGCAGGAGGCACTCAGACATTTCTTCTCGTGTTACCATGGATCTCACTTTCGCTTTGATTCTTCCATAAGAGATATTATCTATCCACGGAGTGAAATATATTACTGCATAATATATTTTAAAATGTTCCGATGATTTTATTTTGTTATTATTACAGTGCTTAGATATTTCTATTTTTATAATTGATCCTCTTATCTTAACCTATATATAGGGGATGTTCTTCGGATTGCTCAATGAGTCACTCAGGAGTTGACAGCCTCTCTGTCTGTCCTCGAGCTCAGCACAGCAAACCATATGTGTTGTGTCCGTCGAGTAATCCACATTGAAGCAATACATCCTCGTACTGTCTACTGGGCCTAGACCTGGCAAATTTCCGCCCGGCACGATGCTGGGCCAGTGCTTATCGTGCCGGAAGTTTTATTGGGCGTGCTGGGTCCGATGATCCCCGGGCCGTGCCGGCACTATAGCCCGATTAGGGATTTTTTTAAAAAAAATTAATAAATTATTAGATACTATTGAAGGATAAAAAAATTTTATTTGTGATCTCACTTGTAGTTGTAAATAAATCACGATCAAACAAGATTTATCAGGTTATCGGGGCGTGCCAGGGCCGCCCCTGTCTTATCGTGCCGTGCCAGCCCGGAACGATATCTTAAAGGGCCGTACTTGGACCAGCCCTTATCGTGCCGTGCCGGCACGGCCCGATAATACCGGGCCGGCACGATTTGCCACCCATAACTGGGCCCCTTGGTAAGACCGAGCAGCACTAGCTACTCATTTTATCTGATATATTCACTATTAAACATAAAAATCTGAATATTATATAACGGCAAGTAGTCGAATTACCGTTACTGCTACCTCTCCCTCTTTTTGATTAAAAAAAAGGAAGAAGAAGAAGAGGAAACATTCTCTACTGTCTTCTCTCCTTGACAAAAAAGGGGACACCTTGAATTCTCTCTAATTCATTTTAGAATAAGTGAACGTGTTAGGGAGAAACCAATCGAAAGTGCACTCTCTTGGCATCTAAGTTAAATACATAAAATATGACAAATTTTACAAGTTAAATGGAATTTTTCCCTTTTTTGTACATGCTACTAGTACTATCGATGAGTTAAAGATATTATATATATATATATATATATACACACCACCGTGGGAAAAAAATCTTGCAGTAATTCATAATCATTTCTCGAGATATTTATTATATCTGACCTTTTATAGTGTTAGATGCATAATTTTAAAAATTGGACTGGGTCAGCTGGTTGAACTAGGAACCAGCAATTCACACTGTCTAGTTTTCAAAAATTAACTTGATTACACTTTAAACATGGTCGGCTAGGATTGAACCAGCCTGTTCCCAGTAGGACTGTGAACCGAATTGAATTGGTAGAAAAACTAACAGGCTTAAAATTTTAAAAAATAAAATTATATTATAATATACTTATTTTATTTTCATAAACTTATATTTATATTTTATGTTAATCTTGTAGTTAATATAATAGTTATATTATTAATTTTTATTATAAATCATTATTAGATTATAATACTATATGAATTTATTAATAATATTATTTATTAAATATACGGTTCAACTTATTAAATTTGATCGATTACTGATTCTGCCCAATTTTTAAAACTATGGTTAAATGGTAAGAGATATTATCTTTTTTAATAAGAAAAATAATAATATGATATAAAATAATATTAATTAATTATATCAGTTATATATTATAATTTTCTAGATAATATTAAGAATATTTACTTTTACATTTAGATCTAAAACATAGCATATAAATAGATAAAGTTTTTTATATTATTTAATAAGCTAATTAAAATAATAAATTTTTTACTCCTATAAATTATTTTATTATTTATTTTATGTTATTTTAAATTTATATACATAAATCTTATAAATAGAAAATCAAACCTATTAACCCTTAATCTAAGGGCAAACGCACATTCTCTAGAGGCTTAGGCCCTTTTCGGCCCTAATTAGCCATTCCCTTGACCTGAGGCGAGGCAACTCAAAGTGAAAATTAGCATACAGACGCGGCCTAGCCTTGAATTGACCCCGTCACCCTTGATTTACAGGGTATTTTGGTGGCACGTGGGAATTAGTCGGACGGCATAAATACAAGGAAAAAGAAAAAAAGAATCTAGAAGCCTACTCCTAGTCGACTCTCAACATGGAATTACAGTTGGGACACGTGTCCACAAGGGCATGAGAGGAACTGAGAAATAGGGAAATGCGAAGTACAATTTGTATGGCTTTATTTTATAATTTTTTTCATTTATAATAGCAAGAGAGAGAGAGAGAGAGAGAGTAGAAGAGGATGAGATATTGCGTGTCAATTCTATTTTGTGAATAATAAAATTACAGAAAAGAGAGTGGAAACTCCAACGGCTAGTTGACGGCCCTAAGGAGCACGCACCAACGGTCACATGCCATACGAAGACGGCGTTGCCCTCACTAGCTTTAAAACCATCACGCAGAGAGAAACAGACGCAATTCTCCCCACTCTCTTCCTCTGTTTCTGATCAGTCTTTTTGGTTGCTTCTCCTCCGAATTCTAATTTCGCCCTCTTCCTCTCGTCTTTCTTCTCTTGACGGAGAAGTAAATTTTTTATTTGAGAGAGCTCCCGGTGAAACCCATAAATGGAGACCCCGGATTCATCCATGAGAAGAGTCACGATGTCCCAAACTGCTGCCAGCAACAACAAGAACATTCCCATCTCAAGTGAGCCCTTTTGACATTCAAGATCCTCTCTCTCGCTCTCTCTAGTCTCCGCTTCCCGTATAATAATACAATGTCAGAGGCTTAGGTGATTACATTTTAAATCAAGGTTTTTCTGCCGGGAGTCTTGATCGTTCTTGATTTATCTGAGAAGAAGCAATGCACAGTTTTGCTTCAAAATCTAAACTTTGTGTCGCGTCGGTGATTTCTTGCAAAAAGCTTTAGTGGGTTTGTTCTTATTTGGATTAAGGTATTGGGGATTTAGAAAGGGGTATGTAATTGTCTTGTTTGACAATGTTGCAGATCTAGTTGATGACCCCGAGCATGTCTTTTCGAAATCGAGGAAGGAGAAGAATGCGAAAAAAAACCAGCAACTAGAAAGCACCAAGCATTCTGCACTTCTCGACATCACCAACAATTCCCCGATTGTTGGGCTCGCTGCAGGAAGCTTGCTGACTCCGTCATCTTCCGTTGCCAAGAAGAGAAGCAACAGAGGAAAGGCTGTGACTCCTGGGTCCGGTGAGGCCTTGCTGAGGGGCCAGGTGAAGACCCTCCTGCAGAAGGTGGAGGAAGGGGTTGAGCTTTCCAAGATCTCACTCGAAACCCGACCCATCTTCCCTCATCTCCAGGGCTTTGTCAGCTCTCCTATGAGGCTGTTTCTTGCTCCGACACCTTCTAACACACCCCAGGTGTTGAACCTATCAGACGGTGAAATTGTAAAGAATGATCTGGACTCGTTAACGAGGTCTCTAAATCCTGATCTGGAATTGATTTCTCAGGTTTGTGCGACCCGACAGTACGTATTATGATGAGACATTAATGAACGCAACGTAAGAGTTCTATTTTGATACGTTTTAGGTTGTGAATGAGATATTTGACGGGAAGAAGCAAGAAGAAAGTCTCGAGTCCCAGAAGAGCCCGATAACCCGGTCCCTGCTGCTGGACTTCTCTGAGAAGCCGGAAATATCCAATGAATCGGAGTGCACCTCAGAGCTGACTCATGCCGAAGGAGATAAGGACAAGTCTGTAGCGGACAAGGTTAAGTCATCTGTTTGGTCCGTTCAGGTCAATGCTAACCCCCTGAATGAGAACTCCTTAGAAGAAGCAGAACAGGAGGAGGAAACCAAAGAAGATGGAGAATACAATGGCGAACAAGAGAATGGTGGGTCAGTGCGTGGACTATGCACGGAAATTGAGAAAGTGATGATAACAGCAGTGAAGTTCAAGGGGAAGCACACGAGGTTCGTGTACAACAGTGATGACGAGATTGTCGGAGGAGAAGAAGATGAAGCCAGTGAATCCGGTCAAGGTCACTCATTGTGAGGCTGGGGTTTCCACTCATGGAGGAGGGAGACTAAATAGCTGCTGAAGAAATGTCTTTCCTCTGCATGCAGTTGTGTTCTTTCTTTTTGAGGATATTGCTCTGTCTTTCATCGACAAGATGAAAAAAAGACTGATGGGGTTGTTGGATTGAGAAATGATTCCTTTTCTGAATAATTGATTAGATTGTATTTGCATTTAGAAATCACAATGCAATTCTCAAGGGAGCCGATGCATCCTTAAATTCCCTTTTATCCATAAAATTCCAATAGACACTGTTTAAGCCGAGAAGCATCCTCCCCTGCGTTGTTTGATTTAGTAAGTGACTATTCTAATTTCCATTCTGATCTGATCCCTTCCTTATGGCACAGACTTGCATTAGTTGTACTTGCTGCATTATGTGAATGAATAGAAGAGCAACAACCACTCCAAATCTGTACCATATTATATATAAAGGACTCTAAGCAAGTATCAAAAACCGTTCAATGCAAAGCGTCTCCTGCTAAATCTGACGAGGATTTTGCATATATTCGAGCTCTGTGAAGATGTATTCAGGTACATTACCCTCAAGCCTCCTAGCAATGCTGGTAGTTTCTCTCGTGCACCCGCTTACAGCTGCGCTGGCTGCTGGTGGGTCAGCCACCGGGGCCGAGCCAGTCCTAGAAATGTACATGCACGACATCCTTGGTGGCAGCAGCCCCACGGCCAGGCCCGTCACCGGCCTGTTGGGGGACATATACAGCGGCCAGGTGCCCTTCGCCAGGCCGATCGGGTTCCTGCCCCCGCAGGATGGGGTGGCCATTCCCAACCCGAACGGTGCGATCCCCACCATCAACGGTGTGAACGGTATCCCCCTGGGGACTGGCTTAGCCGGGACGCTGTTCGCACCGAAGAATGACCAGCAGAGCTTGAGCAACAACAACAATAATCCGAGAAATGTCCAGACCCAGCAACTGGGACCAGATGGGCTCGGCCTCGGCTTTGGGACAATCACCGTGATCGACGACATCCTCACGTCCAGCCCTGAGCTCGGCTCTCAGCCCATCGGCAAGGCCCAGGGCGTTTACGTGTCGAACTCTGCCGATGGGACGATGCAGATGATGGCGTTCACGGCCATGATGGAAGGGGCCGAGTTCGGGGACACGTTGAACTTCTACGGGACGTTCAAGATTGGAAGCGCCATGTCGCGGCTTTCAGTGACAGGTGGCACCGGCAAGTTCAAGAAGGCTTGTGGGTTCGCCGAGGTGAGGTCGCTCATCCCCCCAGGGCAAATTGCGGCCGGCGGGGTCGAGACACTGTTGAGGATCACAGTTCATCTCAAGTACTAGTCGGGGGACTGTCGTTCTGGGTAATGGGTTTGCCGCCTTAACTCTGTATGTACTTTGTTTCGTTTGGATTTGCACGCACGAAGAATCTGGTTATGTCAATGTCCTAATGAACGTCACACTATGCCACTTGTACAAAAATTATCTGAATCAGAAGCTTGCGAGTTTAGAACTTGTGCAAATACCCCCCCGGCTCAATAGAATGAATGTATACCATCTCAGTTTTGATCCAAGCCAGCCAGTAAAAAGGGATAGCTCGAGTATGGAATTCGAGATCCAAATCTTGTTGAAGGAAAACTGGACCAATTCATGACGTGATAATAATGCATAGACGCAAGTATATGTTAGTATAAATGCCGCTCGCACATATAATTTATCCATTTTCCTCCACGGAGTCCAGATGACAAATTACGAATTACTTATCCCATCCAAGAGCAGAGCACACCACATGTACAGCACAGCACAGTGCATGCATACATATATACATACCTGCACGTACATGTTAAGACTTACCTAACAATTCCTTGAAACCTTTAATCCTCAGAGGACCATGTTAGTCTATCCCGAAACTCAGAACCATGGGTGCCAAGTTGGATCGATCGTGCATAGGTTCCGAGGAGCCAATGCCGCCTGCACCAACTCCATGACGCCCCTCTGTACCGACTGTGGAGGGTCCATCAAATTCTCATCCTGAATCGCAAGTACGAAAACAAAAAATTATCATTGAGAAAGTGACGTTCGATCACAAAGAGAACTACTGGTGCAGAACAAAGAAAAGGTAGCAGTTCATGCTTTCGATGTAGTTAGGTTCGTAGATCAAAATTCTCATGCACAAACAGTTCCTCAAGCTTCACAATCCTTGCCAAGTTAAACAGGGAATCGGCAAGGTTCTTCACATATATGAGTTCTTAAATAAATGGCTATTGATTGTTAATTTCAAGATGTGGCGCCTAATGAGGTGTTTGCCAGCATACAAAGAAGGAAAGCATCAACTGCTGCTCGGCATGTATAGGATTATCTCCCTATAGATGTTCTGAAATTAGAAGTAACTGCTTACCTCTTCAGAGTAGAACCGAGGTGATATCCCATTTATGCGGCCAATGACATGCTCAACATTGTCAGTGACCTTGTGCTTGAAGTCCACAGGATTCACGCCCCCCCCACCAGCAAGGGAAGCCAAGGACATGCCCAATGGTCTCCTCCAAGACCATGACAGCAATTCGTCTCGGAAGAACATAGCAAGTTGATGCCACAAATGCTGGTATTGCTGCAGCACATCAAACACAAGAAAACTAAGTGATGCAATTCCTCAGATGAACTCCAGAATGTCTGAGGAAACGAATTTCAGTTTTCTGCCTTTTCATGTTAACCTTTTGAGTAAAAGATAGAATAACCTAAAGACAGTTTCCGACAAACCAACAGCAACTTACCTTTGGTGATGTCACAGCCTGGGCTGCTGCACACATTGCTGAGACAATAAGGCCTTCTACTCCAAAGTGTGAGAAGAAAGCCTGCATATTTCTTGTTAGCCGGAACGGCACGGGCTCAGCAAAGTCAATCATGCCAAAGGCATCATATGCAGGATGAAAATCAGTTTGGAATATTTTCCCAGTATTCTTTGCAAATAAGATCTTATTTGGTGATCTCCCACCAATCTGGAGCATGAAGGACATGAAGCTTGAAAGGGCCAACTGGACAGCAAACTGCTTCTTGAAGGCCCACATATGGTTCCCATTGTGGAGGGTCTTGTACATGTATTGGGAGAAGATGTTGTCAGTCACAAGGTTCTTAGTTATATAGTTGTAGGCTTGCAGTCGGAGATTGACCACATCTTCAGAGACCGGGCTTGATATTACTGGGTTTAGCTTCTCCTTGAAGTAGGTGATTGGAAGATCCGCCTCACGGTCGTTTCGGGCACAGTGGTTCTCATACACCTCAAGGAATGTGCTGTACATTAGGTCATCCTCTACCATTCGGACCTATTCGGTAAACCCAATCATTAGCTGGAAGACCTTAACAAGACAAGTAATAAAACCTATTCAATTATCTGGGAAATCAAGCAGAACAAGTGGGCATAACTGTTGAGTTCTATGGTGGTGAACTTGATTGAGTCAGTTATAGTGATCCCACTACTGTGAAAAAAGTATGCCATGAGCGCTCAATTAGGTGAAATTTTTGAATTAGATCATGCCAGTTACGTAATTATATATAGAGATAATATAGTTTAACCAGGTTAATGTTTAAGCAGTTACTTAAATTTTCTAATAGGAATATCAGGGCCAACTCATACTTGCCTCACTATAAATCTAAGGCGATGCTCTAATATATCCAAAATCTGCTAACAAAATCTGTGCAGCTCTCTGATTGGATAATTTCCTTCCTATTTTGAGAAGCAAGATTTTCAAAAGAGCTAGCTCATCACCTGGGACCAAACTGGGATAATGATAGGTGTATGGATGCACAAGTGCCGCCTTCTTGACTCCTTGTGCTTGTCAAACATCTGGTTCATCACCCGGAATAGCTGAAGAATGCGTTCATCGCTTCTGGCATTAGGGGTCAGAGACGTTTGAACAATGAAGTGGCGTTGAGAGCCATCTGATCCAATTAAAGTCAGACGCCGGAAACTGCTTCCATGTCTTCGAACAATAGGAATATCTGCTCCAACTCGATCTAACTTCACTGTGTGATCTGGTGCAATTTCCTACACAATTTCACCATGTTAGAAACAGTGTAATCCTAATTGCAAAAGACATCCTAGCTTGTCTAGGCATATAATCACCAGAGAATTTGTTTTTCACCTGATCAGTGAAATACTGCCCTGGAAACTCAACATCGACAACATGGAAATCACGCAAGACCCGGCTCTCCTCCTCCAACTTGAGAACTGAAGGAAACCTATCTTCGACATTGCTCTGAAGAATATTCTTCCAGTTTTTGAGACGCTCAGTCAACTCTGAGAGTGTTGCTGGGAAGGTGGTGGTACTCTCTGGGTCAAGATCCCGCTCAAATTCTTGCTTGTACTCCCTCACAAACTCGACATTTTTGTTGATTGCATCTGCTGAGAAGCATGCCCTGCAGACCCCTGAGAGCTCCTTTTTAAGGGCTTGTGGGACCTCTGCAGTGGTGGCAGTCGGGTACTTGTAGCAGCGGTGAAGGAGGGCATTGACCACTGCAAGCAGCCTCTCCTCTGGCAGTGTCACAAACCTCGAGCCAATCTCAATTAGCAGGATCTGAAGCAAAATAATATGATTTCTCACTTCAAATAGTAATACACAGCAGGTGATTTTCTTGGAAGGAAGAGAAGCTATAGCAACGACAGAAACAGGGAAA
The DNA here is from genome assembly GCA_900174645.1 of Sonneratia alba. Classification (NCBI taxonomy): domain Eukaryota; kingdom Viridiplantae; phylum Streptophyta; class Magnoliopsida; order Myrtales; family Lythraceae; genus Sonneratia; species Sonneratia alba. The sequence goes on from FWPY01000031.1 coordinate 3,943,343, forward strand.
ATATGCCTTACATTACTTTCAAGATTTCAGGATCTTCCACTCCTCTAATTCTATAAAAGGCTTAAAAATCTACTTATAGCTTCCCGATTCATCCGTTCCAATTGCCTCTTTTCTTCATAGATTAAGCATTTTCTCTTTATTTCTTCTTGGAGGAAAATAGTAAGGGTGGTTCAGAAGCAAAAAATGAAAACTCTTCTCCAACTAAATGCAAAACTAGCATATAATCCAAATATAACTAGTATCAGAGGATAATTATGAACACAAGATTTCATCACCTCTAGTTCGCTTGCCAAATTTGAGTGCTTGCTCCTCAGAGCCTCCATAATATCTTTTGCAGCATCGAAAGCACTAGCTGCAGAAGCCACCAGACCAAGAACACCACCACGTCGCAATGCACTCTGACTGTTGTCACCCATGCTCGAAGAGCCCTGTTGCATAGGTTGCTGCTCATTTCCACTCTGTATGCTGCCCTCTGTCGCTGATTTTTCAGGTTCTTGCCCATGAGTTCCAGCATCATGAGTTCCCATTCCAGCGCTCGGTGGTTGTGTACTTTGATGAGCTTGATTGTCAGGCAGCAAAGCAGGTCCACCATGTCCAAGAGAGCCTGCACCAGACCCAGGCATATTTTGCTGCATTCTCTGCTGAGCCATTGCCATTCTACCAAGCTCGGATTTATTAGCAACATCACGGCGTTCAAGCAAATACGTGCGAAGCCAGTAGTACATGGCCTGAGATTACAAGACAAGACAAGAAGTTTTGTCTCACTATTTGCAAGCAAAAGGCGCTCATCAAGCTAATGCTGGCAATGCTAATGCCCATAGCATGTGTTCATGGATCCAAATAAACTCGGACCACTTTCACAAAACCTATGTGAGGCAAGTACACACTGCAAATCAAAGTTTAGATGTGTAACCATACTTCAATCTAGTCCTTTAAATACTAAACCAGCTTCCTGAGATACAACCTTTTTTTTCCCTGCTTTAAGGAGATACAACCTTCTTTTTATCACCAACATAGAGGATTTACAAGATTAAAATATTAACAAGAGGAGGGGAAAAAGATTACTCACCTGTGGGTATACGGTGGCAATTTTTAGTAGTACGAGTTTGCAATGAGGTGCTTCTGTCCGCTGTAAAGACAGGAGTAGCTGTGGGATCCACGAAAGCCAAACCCAGTGGGGAATTTGATCCAAACACTTGTCAAATGCTCGACCGACAGGCTTATTGGGAGTATCAAAACTGAGAAGATAGAGAACACGAGCTAGATGGCTTCGGGAGTTGGACACACCAAATCTGATCCCCTGAAGGAAGCAGCTCACAGCATACTCTAACCAAATCTCATCATTAGTTTCTTTGTAAGCCTGTGAAAACAAGCATCAGATAAGCAAGGGGCTGAAAGTTGTTTTACCATATATTTTTATATAAGAAAGGTTGATTACCATGTCACAATAATTTCCCCAGCTTATCCATCCCTTTGGAAAATTCTTGAACAGGCTGAGGGCATTTGAGTAGGCACAATTAGCACCTTCTGAATCATTGAGCTTTAGCAAGAAATCTCCCTTGATGCAAAATACTTCTGCTCTTTGTTTTGGGGAAAAATATTCTAGATTAGTGGTGTTGATCAAATTTAGACCAGTTGTGAGCTCGCTCTTATTTTCCAGGTAAGCCTTCGCCTGTTCTCTTATCTTCACAAATGCCTCCTGTCAAAAATAAGATTTGAGTCATCAAAAAGATATCTATAAAGGCCTACAAGAAGCAGAAGTAGGGAAAAAGATCACAAAGGGTTGGGAAACAATGTTCTCCATTGCCAGACAGCCTCATATTCATCTCCATTTACCAAAGAAAATCAAAATTGCTTCTCTCTATAAATTCGGTGCTTTCAATGTAAAGTAAGATGCCTGTGTGTACATATGCATACATCCATCACTTGGCCAGCAGCATCATTGAATAAGTGCAATGTACAGATCATATATAAATCTAGTTTTTTGAGGAACCAAGCCACGGCCTCGTTCTACCCAGGGCAAAGGATTTAACCTGGTATTCCTCACAAAAAGAATATATTTAAACATAAAATTTATAAGTTTAAGGTATAATAGGATTGAATACAGATATTCTTGCTCATTCTCAGTCTCAGTTGCCTATATCCTTGGCTAAACTGGCTCATGCATCCTCCCATCTGCACTTGTCAAGCCAATTTTGCTTTTTGGGAGGTGAAAGAGCAGTTTATAATTATAATGGGAAAGGCAGCTGCTTAAAAGCAACCAAACAACTCAATCAGAAAATTAAAATGAGTCAGCGGGTCATAAGGAAAAAGTAGGCAGTTCAATGATTTAACAGGAACTATCAGGGCTCCAGCTACCGCTGGGTCGACTACCTGTACCTCCATTGTGGAATGCCCATACATCTTATCAAGAATTGTCACACAAACATCATAAAGCCCCTGTTTACGAGCAATATGAGCAAGCTTGTTCACATTCCATGCCTTGTCTCGGTACCCAAGGTGGTGAAGTTGGTTCGTGTTTGCAAAATCCTTAAATGCATCAATCACCACATTGTACATTTCATTCCTCCACTGAAGCAGATCATACCAAACAGACATGTTGTCCCACTCATTGGGTGTTCTAAGCCTCCAAGTTTCTAGAATTTCCTTCAGATACACGTATAAATTCCCATGGCCACCAACCATGGAATTCCCTGACCTGTGCTTGTTCCCCTCAGCTATGTCCATGAGACCCTTTGCAGATTCTTGAACTTCAACTAGCTGCTGAAATTGCTGTAGGAGTGGAATCCTTGCATGGACAGACATTTCAGGGAGCTGCCACCATTGTTCTAGGGCAAGATCAACTCCCTTCGCCACCATGTTCTCAGCATCTGCAAGCCCATTCGTGTTCCTCTCATGAAGAGCAAAGAAAGCCTGAATTAAACGAAGTTTTGGGGTTTCCTCCACCTGGGCCTTAGGGATCACTTGATCCTTCAAATATGACCAGTCTGGCAGTTTCCAGAGACTGTCCAGAAGAATCTCATAGTTTTCAACACTCTTTCCAAAGTCAACCAATGCATCCCACTGACTCAGCTGAGTAGCACAATGGAGCCACTGCTCTTCCCATAAACACATCTCTGCCTTTGGGACTGTGTTATTGTAAGTGGCCTGAGTTGCCTTCATCATAGCCTGATAAAAGAGGTTCTGAGCCCGATTCCAGAACCCATGCTGAACTAAAGAAAGCCCAGCCTTTGTTTCTGCCATAACAGATCTCTTCTTCCACAGACCAGACCTCATATCTTCCTCGTTTAGTAAACGATAGAGCTCTGCAAGAGATTCAGAGCACTTAGTCTCATTCATGAACAGCATGACATGGCTTTCTAGAAGGGCCAATGCGATATGCCAAGCATTGTAAGTTTTCCCAATGTACTTAATTAGTTCACTGGGCATTCGAGGCTGAGGATGGCTCAACTGCAGTCCTTCTAAGAGTGCCTGCACAACATTTGGTCTGCTTGCTTGCTGTTTCTTGTGGTAGTCCTTGGACAACAAAGTGATCATTGGCTTAGCCAAAGCTACCTGCTCTTCTTTGTGTAAGGTTACCCAGACAATAGGAAATACAAGCACCCACAAATGGTACGCGACATTGGGATCAGTGTGAGCAAGCTCTCTCAGCGAAACAATCAGATCAGCCACCTATTACAAATTTATAAAAATAAATAGGAAGAACATGATGCTTACTACATCAAATGCATGAAATCGACTTTAACAACATTATACAAGAAATTGATAAAAGATATATTTCATCCAGGTGACAGATAAAAGCTTTTCAAATTTTCAATTTAAGCCCACAAGAAAAATGAGAAAATGAGGTAAATAAAGCTAGCAAAGTTACAAGATTTCTCTGACATCAAACTGACAATGACAGGAGTAAGCGCAAGGAAAATAATGCAGCAGTATTGGAATACCTTTGTAGGAAATGATATAGTCAATTCATTGGTCATCATCCAAGAATCGGAATTAACATATGTAATATACTAACCAAGCATAAAAGCTAGTATAAACAAGAATAGTAACCTGAAGCTTGCTCATCTCATTGAGAAATTTGGCATGCTTAAGAACAAGGCCATCAAATGTCAGAGGAGAATCCTCAGAGCCCTCTGAAACATCAGTGACCATAGGCTGTGTAGTCATGGGATCATCAGGAGGAGAACTAGAACCCACGAGGGGTGGGACCCGTGCAGAATTTGAAGCAAGTGTGATGGGTTTGTTCACCACTAGTATTGCAAGGAGGAGATCAAGACCTTGTTTAAGCCAGAAAACATCTCCTAGAGCTTCCCAATCCTGAATCTGTATAATATGCTGCAGTCTTGCAAACAGTGTTTTCTCGATAGATTCATTGTAAATTGTAAAGAACTTTTTCCTCATTTCAGGATCCCTTGCTCTAAAACCTAGCATGTATTGTCTCTCTACCTTCAGAAACACCTCTTGGCGTATGCCTAGTGGATACCTGAAGTTAATCAGAAGACATGTTGCTATTACAGATTGAAAATGCAAATCAATACTGTAGACAGAATGACAGTAACACTATTGCACACTTAAAAATGTACTAAAAATAGTTTTTCAAGGAAATCTATTGATGCAGTTATGTGTAAATTCTATAAATGAAGAATTTGCAGTGGCGGTATATCCTTTACTAAATAATAACAAAGTGAATAGGATTTTCAGGAGTTAATATCATCAGTAGCAGTTACCATAGTCACCAAAATATTACGCTTACGTTAGTCCTCAACATCAACAGAAGGGAGAACAAATCAAGTGGAGAACAGTATGATAGGACTCTGAAATGCAAATACTGATTTTCACAGCCATCTACAGCTTAATTTTAACCACACTGTAATATGGCTATAGGACATATAAGTAATTAGATCTTGACTTACTTCACCTCATTGGAACAAATTCCATAAAGAAGCTGAAGATATTTACTATCCCATTCCTCAAGAGCACTTGGAGAGAAACTCTGCTTATCCACCTGAGAAAGCCTCTGGAGAAAAGCAACAATTTCCTTTGGGGAAAGGAAAGCATTTGATGAGACAGCCACACCCTTCTTGCTGAAGTCATCTTCAATCCACCCTTTAATCACATCAAGCATGCAAAGCAAAACACTAGGATCTGTTCCCTTCTCTGATAGGAGAACATTGAATGTCTGGATTATAGACCTCTTATAATCTGGGACAAGCATCGCTCTTTCATTAATAAGTTTCAAAGCTGACTTCAAGTTTGAGATGACTCCCCCAACATCATCACTTTGACGGGAAGAAGTGACTGCAGAGTCTGAATCTGGTTTCTGTCCCTGCATGAAGGTTATCCACCAAAAACTTTTCTTGAAAGTACACCAAATAGAGAAGCCTTACAAAGTCATTGTATAGTGAACATGATTGATTTTATGTCATGTTCATGATACTTAGTAATGGCCCTTAACTTTCAATATAACATTCTGCACCATCTTGATGAAAACTAATCAACTTATTTATTTTCCAAGGGGAGAGAGAGAGAAGCCTTACTAAATCACATGCTACAATTACCAGGAGATTCCTCCCACTTTTGTTAGAAATCTACAGTGAGAAATCTCATCAACCAGACTACAGATCATAAAATGATTTATGAAAGGGTATGCCCCACACCTGTTTCAAATGGGACCCAGCCGAGGAACTCATATCACGTGTTAATCGTTGAAGGATGCGAACCAAGATTTGGGGCTCAGCAAAGTTCTTCTGCACCTCAGTCAAGGTTTTCATGATGAGCAACACAAAGCTGATTGAATTAGAAGAGTTATCATCAACTGTTGCCTGTGCAGAAGTAAGAGCATTTATGTGCTTCTGTATCAGCTCTTCAACTTTCTGATATAAAGTCTTCACATCTGATGGAGTAGTAGCAGCGTCCAATGGAAAGGCAATGAAAACCATCTTCAATAAGGAGCACAGTGATTTTCCAGCATCTAACATCTTGTACTTGAAGCAGGGTTCCAGAATCTGCCATAAGAAATATGCATCAACACCCAAACAAAGAGTATTTACATATCGGAGCAGTCATTAATTGGCAAAAGAGTAAGAACTGAATGGTTGACAACTAAAAATTTAAGAGGAAGGAGGAGACCAGAAGATCTTTTACATGCAATGAGATAATGAGGCAGAGAAACTAGAACGTATATATCACATGACCCATCCTGCTTCTATGGTCAATGAAAATTATGCTTTATAAATCAAATAAAACTTTTGACATTCAGATCCAAAATTAGCCTATCCAGAAAGAGAGTGATGGGCTACACCAGGAACATACTTGAGAAATCTGATTGATGTTGTTTCTGATAAACAAATGTGGCTGCTTTTCCAAAACCTTGTTCATGACATCTAAGCCCTGAGCCAGAGCTGTTGAAGGATCCTTTGACTGTGAAGGCTGGATACTGCCAAGGAGCTTCTCGAGATAATTGAACTTGACATTCGCATTTGGCCACACCTCCAAAGCTTGTGAAAGGAGCTCTAAGGCTTGCTTGTACATGATGCTCACCTCCTTGTCCTTGGGCTCTATAACTAAGGCAACCTGTTTGAAAAAGTAGAGGATCCATTTAAAAAATCATGTGTGATAAGAACATCAAAATCACTGCAAACAAGTACCATGAATAAGACAATACAATAAACAGTTTTCTACATGCTCTAGTGCATATCTTTGGAAACAATAAAAAGGAGAAACAAAAATTTCAATAACATGATCACAAGTCATACAGCACAAACCCCAAAAAAAAAACATTAGTGCTTCAAATCAAGACATGAGGTCATCAAATAGAGATCTATAACTCTTTAAATCTGAAAGCTTTAGGTGATGATTACCTTTTATCACAAATCACTGATCCAGAAAGAAAGAGACAAGTTTCTATAAGTAGTCTTAAAGAGGGAACTGCCATTCCACATAGAAGACTCACCCTTATGAGAAAATTGATAATCATCTCCTCCATAGCGGCATTGGGCTTAAACTCTTCATCAGGCTGACCACTTGGCCCAGGAGTCTCTATATTTGGGATTGATGAGGGCCCACCTGGGGACATGACACAAATTGCTTGCAGGCCAGGCTCCACCTTTACCCGCTTAGTCAGATCATCTGAGAACATGGGCCCATCTACTGGACGCTTGGGATCTGAGACAGTGGGATTGTTAAGTGCCTCATTGCTCTGAGCAGGGGCATCAGGATCAGCTAATACTTTCATCTCGTTCTGCCTCTGTCTTTCCCACCCAACCACCAAGCCAGCAAGCTCTATTGCAAGACGCCGATTTTCCAATGTAGTATTATAAGGAAGCCCTAAGCGACTCAAAGAATTCACCATCTGAGGCACAAACTGTGCTCTACAACTGTAGAAGAGATCTGAGTGGCGGACAATCAATTGGAAAATATGAATAAGATTAGGAATCGAGTGGCCTTCCTCAACAAGTATCTTCTTTGTGTATCTTATCCATATAGGCATGCGAGGATCCTGAGGTAACCTTCGTGGTAATGCAGGCATTAGAATATCAAGAGCCTGCTTAACCAGCATCTTGTTCTCAGGCTGGCATGTTCTAAGAAGTGCAACAAAGACCTGCACATTGATCATATCTTAGAGGATATTGTCATTTGATGAAAAACGACAACAATATGCCATTAGAAAAACCTTAACAATAACTTTACACTATGAGCAGCATCACACTTGACCCCCACGGAAAAGACCACATTGATAGTACAGATAATATTTCATAAAACATAAAGGCATAACCAAATCAAGTAAAAGACTTGTTATGTGAATTGAAAAGCAGAGAGAAGTTAAAGACCAAAGTACAGATCCCTATGACATGATCTGGGCACAGGATCATGGACATGAAGAAAGAGAGAGAAGCCAATTTTGGTTAGGAAGCCCACCAAAAAATCAAATATGTTATAGGCACTTTAATTTGTCATTAGTTAGGGACACTATAAAAAGCATGATCTCAAAAAGAAAAGAATGAAGTCATAAAAAACAGAAAGGGGGAGAGAGAGAGAGAGAGAGAAAGTGAACTGAAAATTAGTGCTTTATATGTCAGCATAAATAACCAGTACCCTTTTTTTTGGAACATCATAAATAACTAGTACGCTATTTCAACATTTCGAACACGGAAGTTTCTCTTCTAATATAACAATTAAATCTGAAATTTGCAAGGAGTTATGCACTTAGATTCATCTTTTCTATACATGGTCAATTCACAATCATATGACTAAATATATCCATGTATATAGTTTCATAAGCTCCAGGTATTACAAGGTTATAGATCAATTATGCACGGTTTCTTTATGAAATTATATTGTATCCGGGTAAGCCTTATGCTTTAACATAATTAAAGAATTTTAGATACTACATTAAATAAACTGTCGGCCCCCTTTTGAGTATATGCTTCACCAAGAATCACAAGGTTAGATTGAACAAAATAAATTGATAGAACTGTGGGATTAATTAAATATACATGTGCATATCAAATCATCTCCTTTTTGTCCATAAACAATCTTCCCATTTCCAGTCAACACCTTCTAGAGTATTTATTTTGAGTAAATATATTTCTATGTAGAAATAGATCATGTTGTTGATTTTTATTTTTTATTTTTTATTTTATACAATAATGAATTTTCAGGACACTGGATTCTTCAAGGATTCATAATCTACTAAAAAATGGGCAAAAAATTCTTTCCTTTATGAATTATATAAATGCAAACACACGTTTTAGTTAAAATTAAAAAAAAAAGATTATTGACAACTGCACTACATCAATATTTAGAAAACATAGAGTGAGACCTATGAAAGAAATAAGAATATGCTTGCTCTTATTTAGAAAACATAAAGTGAGACCTATGAAACAATTTATATTACATACACATTTTCAAGGAAAAAAAATACCTGGAGTATTATCTTTTCTGGGGCCTGATAAGCTTCCAAAAAATGGCAAACATTGACAAAGGCCCACTGCTTACTAGCACTATCTTCACGTTTGAGATGATTCCAGCCAAACTTGATCAGTTCTTTCCTATGTTGGACAAGGTCAGTTTGGAGATACTTAAGAAGTAATGTGGCAAGCTGCAGAAGCTCTATTCTCAGAGTCTCATCATACTCAGCAGAAACCTGAGGGACAGATGTTAGCGAACATGTAATAAATCAACTAATCATTCAACTGAGAAATATCATTAAAATCTTGAGCAAATGTGTCATATGGAAACAAATGAAACTACTATTCTTAAAAATGGATCTTTTCAGGAAACTGTCCGAAGAGTCAAGGTACAAACAGTTGAACCATCAGCAGGCTCAAATTCTTTTTCATTTTCCAATTTTACTCCATATAATATCCATGATAGTACCACCCATCCAACTCACTTTAATCTCGTGTCTTCTTCCAAGCCAATTATATAATGTGAAGGGTTAAGTTTAGCAATCATAAACCAAACAAAGCACAAATGAGATGATAATACTGGTGAATAAGGCAAAAAATTTAAATTGTTCAAAATGTCAATATTGTTCTTGAGATTTCTATCTCAATAAATAGATGGAAATTTTTGCATCCAATATCACAAAAGATTTATCAAAATGCATAGTCAATATCAGAACAGAGATCTTTATATGCATTTATGGACATTAAAAAACATGATTGGTTCTACCTGACATGAGAGATGTCCTTAAATGCATGTAAATCTCATTTTTACCAAATTATGAAAAGATTTATAACCCTACTCCATCATATTAACATTAAAAATCATGGAGCCTTCTTATACCTCTCCTCCATTGTTCTCAAAAGATGGAGGAAAACAAATTGAGATATCCAAAATTTCTAAATCAGAGACCGATAAAGAAATTCATTTCTTATATAACCATATAAAATCATTTTCTGGATTAGATATTTGTAGAGGTTAGCAAATTTATAATTCTTTGAAGTCATTACTTTTCTAGTTTCAAGATTAGGAAAAAGAGTTATTAATGTCCAAAAGCCAGCTCACATGCATAACAGTTATACCCATTCCAATCCCACTCAAACCAGATATGGACCAGGAAAAGCTCCTGATTCCTGGTTTTAATGTCTATACAGTCCAGTCTGCTCTCATTTCCAAAACCCATTTTGATAAATGCCATGTAATCTAATGAGACATTCGAAATTAAGTAAACATCCTAAAGAGATAGTCACCTCTTCTGGAGGATCCAGAAGCTTCTCGACAATTGTTTTTATGATGCCATGGTCAATGACCTCCCATGTTTGGCCATTCTGGAAAGCATGTGCAAGCATAGGAAGAATGAGCATCTGCATCACCACCACCAAGTGACTGTGCCCAAATTGTTTCGATTGGAAAAGGTTCAAAAAATGTAGGAGAATTGACTTCTTCATAGCACTGGGATAACCTTCAGCAACCTAGAGGAAAAAATATGATGACTCAATATGAAGCCATGAGAGAAGACCAAGCTGTTAACACTGAATTGTCATGATCAATACCTCAATGATGTAAAATTCCTTCAGAAAAGTGAAGTCGATGCGAGTGTGGAATAGGAAGATGGACAGGATATCAAAGAGAACATCTAGTTCAGTATTACCATTCCGCAGATAATTCAGGAAGCACTTGACAAGCCATTTGCTTTCCTTTACCTGTCCATGGACTTACAATGTTAGCAAATAAATTCAAAGCTCCACAGCACTCAGATCTCTACATCCTACAAACATATGCATTAACTATTAAAATCAACCACTAGATAATGAACAGGATCATAATTGAAAAAAAAAACTGTGGAAATTTGAGCATGTACATGCAGCTTCGATCTTGAAAAGTTCCTAGTAGGAACTACCAGATCTGGATATTCCACTAGTAAATCCAATGAGCAATGAAATTAACAAAAAGCAAAAGCAAGAGATTTCATAAGTTAGCAGCATAGCTAGTCGTTCACACCTTCAGATTAATATACATATAAGGTCAAAAGAACAAGATCAATAATATCAATATACATCCATAAAGCATAATCGAATAATCATTTAAAGAGAATCTTACTCATGAAATTAATGGTACAACCAAATATATCTTCTTTCAACCTCAAGAAATGACCAACTGCTAATGTACTCAAACCAAAGTCAAACCTTCAATTTGATAAAACTAGGAAAACTAATTTTTAATATCAATCTATCTTTATTTTTCGAATACATGCTTATTCTCAGTGAGAGTTTGTCTACCTTTTTCTCTGTTTTGAATACATCACTATAGTACCAAGAGTAAAGGATAATGTACATTACGTCAGATAATAAGTCTCAAGTTTCAAGTGATTCTTCCTAAGACTTCAACAACATACAGAATCAAGAATATTATTAAAAGAACTGAAATCTTACATCACCCAAAAAAGGGAGAATAATGCCCAATACATTCATTATCTCAAATTAAACACTACACTGCCCACGCAATTTAGCCAGAGACCTATCTTCCCCTTTTAGGGTGATAGATTTAATTCTATCAAAAGGCAAAAAGAGGGAGTGATATACAAAAGTATACGGATCAATATTGAAGAAATTGAGAAGAACATGTGTCTGTGTGAATGTTACATGAACAAAATGGTCAATTAAATCTTATTTTTGCCAGAAAACTTACTTGCACCAAGTCCAACTCCTGTTCATTTTGCAATCGAGTTATTCTTGTGGGTGACTTCCAAATGAGTACCAGAGTATCAAATACAATCCTGTTGCTCTGTAGCCAGCCAGGTACCAATTTCACCAGTGTTTTTATAAGAGCAAGACCCCGAAAATATCCATCAGAAGTTGCAGCAGGACATGAAGTAGATAAATTAGGAACGTCAGCTGGAGGAACAGCTATGCCTTCATCACCCCCAACTGCAGCAGGGGATGATTGAGAACTAGAGCCAACTGCAACTTCGCATTTTGGCATAAATTCAGGAAAAGCATTTGCAAGTATTTTCTGGGGCGACTTTGCAAGCTCATCTCTTAAAGGCTGGCCTGCATCTGACCGAATTATGTACATAAACCTGAAATGCAGGATACAATGTAGTAGCTTAGCAACTTCAAAAGAATATAGAGACAGTTCCTGCACTTTGCAATTTATACTAATTTAGACCTGAACATTTTTTTAACAATAAATAATTTTATTAACAGTGACCAAGATTGTGCAAAATGACATGTACAGAAGTGAGGACCTACACACGACATAAAATCCATCATGTATGCTGTACACTAATTCCCCTACCTATAGAAAAGTGTGCCAAAAATACAACTTCCCAGCCCATCCCTCAGCTATACTATTATCAGGAGTTTCAATCCCTTCAAAAGCCCTTCTATTTCTCTCCCTCCAAGTGGTCCACAAAATCGAAAAAGGAATCATCAGAATGAAGCACTTCATCTCCTTGGGGCTACTAATCCCAAACCATGCTCTCAACTGATTCTCCACCATTTCTACCATCAACCATTCGATCCCTACCACCCTATATGCTGCTACCCACAACCTTCTAGTCCAATCAAAATGCAATAGCAAATGACTCATGGGTTCCTCCTCTTCTTTGCATTTGTAGCATCAATTAATGACGACTCTTCCTCATCTCCTTAAGTTATCAATAGTCAATACTCGACCCCAAACCACCTTCCAAACAAACATACTTTCAGTGGATGTTCTTATAACATACTTGCCTCCAAGGGACGTTCTCAATTTTCTCATAATATGACCTAACGAAGAAACTACCCAATGGCAGCCTCTCCACCCCAAGCCATCCTCCACATTTGTCGGTGTATGCCTGTACAAGAAGTACTATAGATCAGCAAACAGCTCTATTCCCAATCTTGTGCATCACGATTGAAGTGGATCTCCCAACTACCTTCATTCTCCACCTCTCCATACTTTGCTAACTACTACATTCTTATAACTGGCTATGTTATAAATCTGTGGGAATCTATGGCGCAATGCCTCCCATCCACACCAAGGATCATGCCAAAATGAGATCCGACTCTCATTACCCAAGACAATCTCCACAATCACCATGAATATGCTCCAGCCCTTAATGATTCCTCTACACAAACTCATGCCTACTGAACCCCTCCCTTGAAATTTTATCCATCCTGCACCCTGCATACTGAATGTGTCAACTACCACCTTCCTCCATAGCTGATTTTGATCCATGTTGAACCTCCACAGTCACTTTCCTAACTGGGCCTCATTAAATTGTGATAGAGATTTAAACCCCAACCTGCCTCTCTCCTTGGGTTGTTTCAATATTTCCCACTTCACCAAATGATATCTCCTTTCCATCTCCGTATCACCCTGAACATTTTTTTACACAACTTTAGCCCTACTCTACTAAGTTTCTGGCAGTTTCAGTGCTTTCACTCTCAGTTGGCATGGTGTACTTGGAATTAATTTAAACAATTTTGTACAGATATACCAGCAATGCACTATGTCTAACAAACTCTTACTGAAATGAAGAAACAGAGGAGAGAAGGGGGAGGGAGTAACAATGTTTTGTTTGACAAGCTCATTTTCCTTTAAGAGGCAGCATACTGGTTTGGATTGGATTTTTTGCTTTAATGAATGGCATTTTGAGTTAGGGCAATACATGAGCCTTGTAGATTGAAACTCTTGTCATGAAATCTAGGCCAGCCATAAATCAATAGATCAACCTCAAAAGTTAAAACATAAATAAGTACATAATTAATACAGCATTTAACTGAACTCAGAAAATAATTGGCAGAAAATATGCCTTACCGCCTAAAATATTTTGGTTGACCTAGTCGAGCAAGAAAATAATCAACAGCCTGGGCAGCATATTTGTTTAGGAATTTTGTGAGTGGCAAACGGTAGGGGCTGTTGATTTCACTATACACATGTCCAACGGGAAGAACCCCTTCCAAATCAATGGTCAAGGTAACAAGTTCGTCAAGGAACTTCGCAGCAGCATTAGGAAGCAGGTGGAATAGTTCAATTATGGCTGCAAATAAGGAATAACAAGATCACCAGTTTGGGCAAGCTGCACACTAACATAGATTTTGATGAGGGGCAAACAGTAGATGCATATACCAGAAGCAATTTTTGGTTCTTCTCCAGCCTTCCATAATTTCTGAGTCTGTGCAAGTTTCTCAGGTTCCAACCATTTTTTTAGGTGCTCTAACAGCTTGCCACCCAAAGTAACATTGAACCAATTGGATAACAGCTCAAGCAGCCGAGCCAAACCTTGCAGAAGGGGCATGCTAAGATTCTTGGTATGTGCTAAGTTGACCAATATAGGCCTAAGGCTGCTTTGCAGAAGTTCTTTAGGCATTCGTTGCTGATTGATAACCTAATGCAAATAAAAACACCGTATGAAAACAACATGCACCATAAAAATATAAATGAAAAGCAGCAAGAACTATAAGCCCACTCCAATGGCTCAAAATGATCAAAATCATTGGCTCCAAGGGGAAAACAGATAAAGGCCTGAACTTCACAGATACCTGCCGAAGACCTTCCTTTGCAACACCAACAATCTCCGGTATCCTACATGTCAATGACTTGAAAAACATAGATATAATCTTTGCACGCAATTCTGCATGATTTGGAGTTTTGAAATCTGCCCAGGCCATTGTGGTGCATAATAGCTCAATGCAAGCTGTCCGAAGTTTGTTTAAAGATGATGCAACTTTCATGTTCATGAACTTCACAACCCACGAATTTTCATCAGCCTCTGCAATTTGTAAAGCCTCTTGAAGAAAGCTAACCAACTCCTGGGTCAACTTCAGAAGAGGAGGCCTCAAAGCCAAACAGAAATTCAAAGCAGTAACAGTTCCCACCTGTGAACACCAACAATAATTAACACATCTGCCAGACACTAGTATAAAGACCAAAATATTTCCTTTAAGAAGCTCGACTGATGTAAGTAAGCAGCAAATGAGTGATCACAGATATATTCAAAATTGAATAGAGAATATGTTCGAACATTTTAGGAGGAAATGATACAGAAACTGGGATAACAGTTATAGTATGAGAAAAAGCTGATAAGACCCGCTAGAAACAAGGAATCATGAGGCAGCACGAGAAGGCTGACTTTTACTCTCCACATCTGTACGCACATAAACCAATAAGGCCCATCACAATCATTGAAGAATTCCTTACCTGCTGATCAACAGTTTTAGAACGAAGTGGCCGCACAATAAGGGGCTGAAGCAGAGGCTGATATAGTGATTCAAGCAATTCAGATACTTCACTACCTGTCCGACTGGCCAATAGAGCCAAACACGACTGCACATTCTTCCTCACAGTTAAAGAGGCATTGGGATTAAATAACTCTGAAGCAAGAAACTCAACCACACCTTGAAAACTCTGCCTCCGTGGTTCACTATTCGCTTCATCAACATTATTCACTACGCGAAGGACTTGTGTCAGCACTTGACTCGTCTCTTCTTGCTCCTTTGTGGCATAAGTAGGAAGTTTCTTAAGAACATATACAAGAGCCCGCACAATTTTAACTTGAAAAAGACACAAGGTCTCAACTGTGACTTTTCCGACAAGAGCACTGAGACCCATCACACCACCTATCTGTGCCTGCCATGTATTCCCATAGCAACAATGCAAGAGACGGGGCAGAAGTTGCTCGAATACAGGAATCCTAACGCTAGGTGGCGGAGAGTAGACAGGATTCATTGATGGGCTAGATACAATCATAGGGGTACTGGGTCCAGCTCTAGACATCAACATGTCAGCATGTTTCATACGAGCTAGGAAGAGGAGAGTTTCAGCAAACAAATTCAATGCATTAACTGCAGCTTTTGCACGAAGTCTGTTTTCATCAGCAAGAACATCAACTAGAGCATCCAAAAATATCAAGGGATCCAATTCTTTCAAGTTAGAATTGCTATTTTTTGATCTGATGCTGGCATTGGCATTTGACGAAATGTTAGGAGCCCCAACAGCAGGATTACCTGACAAGTGGTCAATATAGAATATCATAGCAAAGTGGCGGCAAATACTGGAGACGAAGTCGTCTTTTGGTTCTTGCAGATCAGTTTCTGCACTAGCAGCAATAACAGTCATCAATAGGATCTTGAAGACAGATTTCTCAGCCACGAGTTGAGTCTTTGTCTTTACCCCTAAGTCCGCCTGCAAGTTAACAGTACTAATATTAAATCATTTAATTATCAGAATATACAAGAGGATCTATTTATTAAGATGAAACGATGATAAATCAAAAGGTAAACTGAAAAAATCAAAAGTACAAATCAGATGAAGCAGAAACTACTCAATGATTCAAATAGGATGGAACCACTCCTGTTTTAACCATGCTAGTATACACCTTTCGTTTTTGGTAGAGGAAGGATCACCAGAGAATATCAAAGGCAGGCAATAAAATTAGAAAGCAGACAAATGGCGCAAATTGATTAAAAGTAACATCAGACAGCATGAAGCACACCTTTATGTCCAAGGGTTCAGACCTCCGCCAAGAATTATCAACATTAGACACCAACAAGGTTGACAATTGCTTTGGTGTATAGCAGTCATCTGTGATATTCCCAGGCAAATTAAGCTGGGATGAGAGGCAAACACGAAGAAATTTCAATGCCTGTTTCCTGTAGAAGGCATCAATTCTGCCATTTTTGTTCATAACAGCTGCCACAGCAAGATTTATGCACCGATCTAAAGGAACCAGAAATGGGGTTTGAGGTTCAAAAGTAAGAATCAAGCGAAGTCCATGTTCTGGGTTATCCTTGCACTCCAATGCAAGAGGCTCTTTGAGGAATTGCCTATTACGACCACCCAATTTGCCAAGGAGTTGCAATGACTTCCCACCCCAAGGATAAGGAGGAGGTCTCAAGTGAGACCACAAGGCTAAAACAACTTCAGACATTACATTCGCCATACGAGGTTCCAGGAAATCAGGATTCAGACTTTCAACCCAGAACTCAAGTGTTCTCAAACCCAGACTCACCAGATCATTACTTCCCTTGATGCACCAAACTAGAGGCTTCATAAGCCAAGTTAAGTGAGGCAACAATGAGCTCAATCGTGCAGGAAGAGTCAAACATAGCTCCAGCAATAGATCCCTCATGTCCTCTCCAGTCGGACCCTCGAGCATAGTTAAAAGCATGTTCAGGCAGGGCTGCAGCATAGGAACCAATTCTCGAAGCAACAGTTCAAACTTGCATCTTGAAAGCGGCTGAAACATCATTCGCAGAAGTTGCATGTAAGCGAGAGGCTTTTCCAGTTCAGTCGCACTTTTTATGCAAGTTTCCATTATAATGGGAACATGAGGCTGTAGAATCCTCTCAAAGTCTGATGGAGCCTTAGGAACAGCACCAAATATGAACCAAAAAAGCTGCAAAACCAGCTTCGTAGCTGGTGAATCAGGATGCTTCAAGACATCAAGTTTGCTGTTCACCAGGAAATTAACCAAAACATCAGCAAATGGCCGGTACGCTTTAGGTGCTTGCAGGAGAGTAGAGAATATATGAACCAATTGAGTGTTTGAGATCATGCACTCAAAAAGTTCAGGCATACACAGAGAGAACATGTCCATAAGATCCCGAGGTTCCAAGATCGCCAAAATTTGAGAGAACAAGTGCGGTATTTCTCTTTCCTCTTCCTTCTCTTTGAAGAGAGCCAAGCAATGAACACCACTCTTTAGAACACCAGCAGCTTTTGAGACCTAACAAACAAAGTGGTTAGGCAACAAAAATTAATACAATGTGAATAGCCAACATTGGATCTGCAGTACCTCATCTTCTCTCATCCCTTTAAAAGCCTCAGAAGCTGGCATACTGGTAGAGGGTAAAACAGGCACCTGTAGAAGTTTCATGAACACCAGACAAATCCAAACCATCAAAAAGCCACCCAAAGTAGATAGCCAAATCACCAACCAAAAAGAAATTATAACCGTCTCTTCTAAACAGTGATGAGGGTTATTTAATTGGAGGAGAAACCTGAGTTCTAGGGACATGGCAATGAGTGATACTCCATATAATTGTCTTCATTCCTGGCAGTGTTTTCAGAAAAAGAATATTTAATATATGAAAGCCAGACCAGAGTACTTAATCAGATCTCTGAACAGAATAAGAAACTGTCATCGTAATCAAAATAAAATGATACAGAAGAAACTTAACATACCCATCACTAAGGTCTTAATCAATTGCTTACAATCATTCACCTCCTTTGCATGCTCCACAGGAACCTGCATATTCAAAACTGCCTGCACCATAATATCAGAAAATATTTCAGGAAGCTGAAACACAATTTATTATTATTTTTTCAGAAGCATTACACAAAAAATACTCTAACAAAAATTGACCGACAAATACAATCAGCAGGAAAGGATGAATCTGATAATCAAGAGCTGTCTTATGCATCACAAGGCACCACCAATGATCTTTCAGATCAAAAAAATGTTCCAGATTCTCACAATTAAGAAGATTCAACATTGGTTTGAAGAACTATATTAATAGATATTCAAGCAAACCACAATTGCTCACAGCCCCACAATTAATCAACATTTCCTTCAGTGTGTCCTTGCAAGAAATGGAAGCTATTCATTGATGTTTAACAGTTATCAACCTACATAATAGAAATATATGTTATGGTAATTACTACCACTTTGATTACTTTTCAAGTTTACTGGCATCTAATCATGCTAACTTCAATTTAAATGGCTTTCACAAATAAGAAAGTTCCCTGTCACAATAAAAGCTATGATTTATGAAAGTGAACGCAAATACCATCTTCAAGAAGCCTCTAGACTATGTAAATCACTGTTTCTGCCTTTTTATGCACAATCTTTTAATGGGCTAAAATTCCCTCTAGAGACAACTACATACCCCTTTGGTAGCCACAACAACACCAAACCCCATAATTGTTGCAGTATCAAATTTGAAAGGGAAAAAAATTTTCCCTCTGCAACCATCTGTACTATATAGCTAGGTGTAATTTTCCTAAGGAGATGTACGGAAATTAATTGCAAATGCCCAAAGGTAATTGTCAAGTTCCTTCAACACTCTTCACATGTAAATTTAGTCATACACAACATGTAAACTATTAAAATACAAAACTATCTTTACTCAGAACCAATACAACCTTAGCAGGTAACAGCATCCTATGAAAATCTTACATGAAACAAATAAAAAAGAAATTATGCAGGAAATAATAGGGAAACGATGAAAGAACCTGTACAGGAAGTTCAAGTTTCGCCTTCAAAGTCGCTCGATCTTTCCCCTCTTCGCCTTCCTCCAACAGCTACATAAACAAAATAGACATACATCATTAAATAGAATTAGATACAAAGAGCCTCCCTCCAACATAGATAATCAGTACCCAAGCTTTGGAGGCAAAACATGATCCAGGAATAACATCAAGTATTTAAGGAGCATTTCACCATTCATGAGAACATTACATCATTTTACAACAAACTGCAGGAGAATTATTCAAATCATTATAACAAGGAAGTTGATGATTGTCTTGGACTCATTTGAGCATTGCAGATCTCAGAAAATTCACAAGAAAGATGTGCAGAATGAAATGACAAATTCAAACCCAGCAAAATGAAAGATCAAGCATATTGGATGATAAGATGCAAATCACAGAAACTAGAGGATATGCAATCAAAATTGATTTAAAAATTAAAAGTACAATAATTTGGGGTGTCAACCCAAGCCACAAGAAATGAAAAATACAACCACAATCAATGCTGTTCAACTACCTGGGGAATGGTACGTTTGAAAGTACTGAATTTGCCTACAAATGCATCCATTATACGCCCCTAAAACCATAAAACAATTATCTCATAGTTATGAAATATAACACATCAAGTAACTTATGCAACAGCCAAAAAAGAGCTCCAACCAATAATATGCGAGCTTCATCCATAAATGATGGATCGACACCTTTCTCAAAAATAGGCTCCACCTTGATCCCATGTAAAAAAAATATATACAACAAAGTCAGTAAATCATAGCACAGAAGAAATTTAAAAAGATTCCCAAATCAATAATACAACACAAAAAAGTTTAGCAAATCCAAAAAATGGAATGTAAAGCAGATGTACCAGATTCAACATCAACCGAGCACATGTTGTATGAATACTAACTGATAGTGACGCATCATGCATGTTGCTTGAGAATAAGTATATAATCCGAGATAACTGCAAGATGAAACCCATAATTAGAAGACAAAAAAGAGGATGTCTTAGTCAGCAGAACATCAGAAAGCACCCAGAAAGGCTTCAAAACCATTATTTTGTTTAGCTACATATCAGAAAACTAAAAAAAAAAAAAACTAGTTTGAAATCAAAGTGGAGTATTCTTCAACTTAAAAAATTAAAATAAAAATTAACATGACCCTAATTGCAGATCAGAAAGAATAAAATTTAGTTTTGTGATGTATGTACAATTTAAAGGAAGATGAAGCATTTCATAAAACAGAAAAGTACCAATTCTCCCAGGAAACTCATCTATCACCTATTTGAAAGGAAAATATATGCCAGAATTGCAAGCAATCAGCATCAAATAATTGACCTGTGAAAGAGAGAGATCCCCACGAACATGATGCACTATCTCAGCCAGTAAACTGTAAGCCAATGGCCTCAAGGTTTCAAAGCATGCCCGCCCCGGTCCAACAAGCACTCTGTTGGAAAGGAAGTAAAGCAACAAGTAGCCAAACAGGGATCAGAACACAAGTATATACACACATATATATATCATAAATTTGTGGATCAAGATTTACTAATTGAATCTAACTATAAATATGAAAAGTCAAGTTCAATTGGAAATCCACAGATGCATTAAAAAGAAAACAAGTGAGACTGTGGATTGAAATATTTCATATTTTTCGACAGTTGCAAATAAAATTGAAGTACATGTCAAGAGAAGTTGTCTACATTAGCTTCATTAAAGTACCAACTCATAAATTATTTGGTCTCGAGACAAGCATCAGCAGCTTCAAGCAGAACGAAGACCAACTTTTCATCATATAGTTAATAGTCAGTGTTGTAAATTTGTAATTCCTATGGTTAGTAGCTAGTTCTGTAACTCATAAATTCCCTCTCAGCTTTAAAGCATAAATAGTCTAGATCGTGTATAAGTGGAGTATCCTCAATGTTTCTAGAAAAGATTTGATCACTTATTCCAATAAAAGAGAAAATTCATCTTTGAAGCATTGTTCAGATTGACCAAGTATTCTTAGCATTACCTCTCATTGTATACAAACATGTTTTTTCCACGAAACAATGAGAACAGCTCTTTTCTAAAGATGCTCATAAGAGAATATGCCAAAAACATTGATTGAGAAAGGGGGAAAGCTCAAATATTACATGATGAAGTTTACACCGGTTAAGATTCAAAACAGTTACCTCTCTTCTAAAAGTGTGTCAATTAAAGGAAATAAGCCCCTCTTAAAATCTGTCCCTAGGACATGCTTCAACGCAACTAACAATTCCTGCACCAAACATATTTTGAACATCTCAGATACACACCCCAAAGCCAAAGAATCACCCAAAAAGAAGAGGTCATAATAAGAATATCTCACCTTTCTGATAGATACAGAATCAGAACATGTGACAAGCAGGTTTACAATACTTCTAGATATGCTTTCCTCATGTGGTCTAATATAATCCGCAAAACTCTTCAGCAAATACGTCAGAAAAGAAACGGTCTGCAATTATAAAAAGGGTTATGAGCTATAAAAAAATTCACAAGATGATCTTTTTTCGATGAATCACAAGATGACATTTATATTTACTATCAGTAACGGTTACTTATCAATAAAAGAAAGAAAAAGAAGACTAACACTGGGAATTCCACTTTTGTTCTCTATAACTAAATCAAATTTTTAAATCCAAGGGGTTTTTTTAGGAACCATACATATGAAAATAATGTTGATCCATCACAATGTCTTCAGGTACCAAAAACTCTTTCCCAATACAACATGAAAGGTTAAGCTAACATTGAAAAGTGGCTCCACATTAGTTTCGAGATAGTCCATTAGACTTGCTCACATCTACTTATCTAATTTGAAAGGGATCTTGGTACCAAAAGAGTGTTTTTCACCAAGAATTAAAAAAATCATCCCAAAGAACTTGTCAAGGGGATCCTATCACCTATCATAAAGGTGATCCTGCCACCAGATATCAAAATGCACCATAATCTACCAGTCAATTTAGTTAGGATATTTCTTCAGGGAATATTGACATATACACAACAGGAATAACATACCTTAACCTGAGCACCCTTTAGCTCAAGGAAATGAGGTTTTAGATGGGAAGGAACCTTTTCAGGACCGCGAACAGATATAGCAGTAACCATCAGGGGCAACAAGTGAGGAATATTTGTTTGAACAAGCCGGCCATATAATTGAAATAAGAACATGACAACAAGCGGACTTTCTGTAACTATCTTGAAGGACCGAGTACTCGGATTCAGCTCTACAGCTTCAGTATACATATTACCAGTAGGAGAAATCCCTTGGTCAGAAGCATCCATTGGCCGGACATCTTCACTACTGACTGCCCCACTCACAAAAAAATGGTTTACAGTAGCACCAAAATTCTGGTAGATCTTGCAAACAAAGTCTAGAAATGGCTGCACCTCATTTTCTAATGTTGGCCTAAAATTTCTCAGCAAATCAAAAATAATACGGATGCAGATTAGGCCATTTTCCTCGTTATCAGTAGTGAGAACTTGCATGGCAACCTTCAGGAGGTCCTGTACAAATGGCCGCAGGACTTCACTGTGGGGTAGACGGTTTAGTATTTCCACTATAACATTACGAAGCCTGTGCTCTATGTTATCAATAATTTGAGGTTTTGTGATTTGCAATAATATCAAAGAGAATGCCCTGAAGTAACACTTGAGAAAATTAAGATATTCTGCAGTATGAGCTATCTCCAGGCTGTCCCGCACCTCCACGGCAAGATTGAGTCTCACCTGCATTGCTGTTGGAAAATGAAAAGTATTTGATGACCAATGGTGTTCCCAAAAAACACATTTGACAAACATCATCTCCCGTAAAAATTCACCAAACCAATTTTTTTGATGGAGGAAGAATAAAGGGTAAACCAAATGGAGCATTTGACGCAAATAATGAAGTTAAATAGGCCTACTTTCAATATATCAACAAGTTTACCATCTTCCGTGCAAAATTAAGCAGAAGGACAGTCTCAAAAGAGCTCAGGTTTCCTTCTCCAAGCTATAAAACCCATAAAAAGCATAGAATCAAGGAGAGAGGGAAAACAATTTTCAGCAAACTCAACATCCTTACGTGTTAATCCCTGTGCGACGCTGAGGTCCGGCTCCAGCAGCTGCCGCGAATGCGCCTCGAAATTCTGGATCGGGCCCATGTAGTGCAAGGAGCGAGGGAACCATAAAAATCCTGGCTTTTGGAAGCTCGTATAGGATCCAACGCTAGAGAGCTCTTCTCCGGGCAACTTGGTATGGCAACGCGAAAATCTCGATACAGATAGACTGCTAGCTGCAGAAAAACGATGGGGGAGGAAGAAGAAATCGCAGTGCAAGAGAGCAACGATTCTGAGTAGAGTGAGGAATTAGGGTTAAAGTCGAGGGTTTTCTTCAGTGCTTTGGAAGCTGAAAGTGACACAAAGTAAACATTGAAAATTTTCCACTCTGGCGTAGCGCTCACTTTTAAATGTAAAAATAATAATAAGTATTAATTTTTATTATAAAAATTTTTAAATATTAAATCAACTCCAAAATTAATTATTAAATAAAAAAATTATATATAGTTGAATAAAATATCTCCTCGAAGTTTGCCAAACGGTTTATATAAGTCAATAGATTAATCATATAAATCAATTTTATCCTTTCTAAAGCTTTACAAAATTTCCTAATCAATTTGATGATGAGACGCACATATAGGCTAGCTTATAAATGATTTCACAAATAAATATCGATCTCATATTTTTTAAATATTTAATGTAAAAAGGGAAAAAAAACAAAATTAGTTATATGCTGGAATAGAAAAATATATATAATTGATCTAACTTGATAAAATTTCTTTGGTTGGGTATCATCGTCTGATTTGAGTATATAGGTTGTGTGAACATGTATGAATTTCCAATCGATTATGGGCCTAATTGTATGCCTCGTCTTCCCAACTCCTTACTGGCCATTCAGCTTTGGCAAGAACAGCCAGCAAAGACAGCTTTCGAGGAAAAAGCTAATGAAGAAACATGAGCAACACATTCCTCCGCAAACTCGTATAGTGTACATAGCTTGGGTTGATGATCAGATTCCATTTGGTAAATTTGTCCCATGCCGTAAAGTTTTCGATGACGAGTAAGGTACGTGCAGTATATCACGTTTAGGATTCGAAACTCTCGATGGTCGGTATCTGAGATTTAATTGGCGAGTCTCATACTATACAATACACCACCCAGTGAATTAGTCGATTGTTACGACGTTGGTCACCACCGATATAAAAAAAAATGTACAAAAGAGATATGAAGGGTGTGAGAACATACTAGAGAATCTTACAATTCAATATATTAAAATTGGTATAATCAATAGATATATATATAAACCAAACCAATTGATCGATCAACTCTCATAAATTCTCTATGATATAACAATAGGTAAACTAAACATTAATAATTTATAAATGTGATCCTCACATGATATAGCTAAAACAAAAATAAAAATTACAGGAGAGACATTGAGTTTTTTTTTATATCAGTGATATCCGATATCATAATAATCAACTAATTCACTTAGCAGTATATTGTACAACTTGGAGTCCATCAATTAAATTCCAGATACCAACCCTCGAAAGATTCGAACATTAAATCTAACATATTACATATTATCAACTTACTAATTGACCTACATGAGGGCCATGGAGTTAGGTAAGGAGGAGGGACCTAATTCAATTAAAAATGGATATATATTAATTTCTTAATTATTAATAAATAAATAACTTTTAAAAATATTAGTAAACCTTGAAAAATAATTATGAACCAATATAAATCGGTTGAAATGATTTAATGTCTATCTTTAAATTACAATTTCGATTTTGAATGAAAATTATTGATATTCAAAAAGTTTCATTTGTTACCCTTACAAAATAAAAATAATTATCTCCCCATGTATAAACATTTTATGTGAGAGACGGCAAGCATCAGAAAGGCAACTTTTATTTATCACACACACACATATATATATATGTAAAACTATATATATATATATATAAAAAAAGAGTGAATCCTATTCCTCTTTTAGTTTTCTTTCTAGCTCTTTCTTCTATTCTTGCTTCATTATTTAGGGCAAACTCCCTGGTCCATCTAGTCTAATTCTTGATGTAATTTCCGAGATTAATGTCAAATGCCAACCATATCTTCCACTATCTAACCACTCCAGCTTTTCCCAACTTATTCTTTACATTTCTCACAGCAGATCCTGTTAAATTCGTTGTGAGTTCATAAGAAATCTGACCTATTTCCACTTAAAATCTTAAGCTGATAGGTGGTGATACTCAATATTCTTATAAACCCACAACGTTTTCTTCATTTAATCCATAGGGATCGTACATCTCAACATCCGTCCTCACGTGGCAACGTGGTTCACTTTGCTACATGCCATTAAACACCCACTCTCAACAATTGTCTACGAGCCGGGTGTTCTTCTTCCAACTTTGGACGAGGGAGACAACTGGTCACGAGTTGGACAATCTTCTTCCGTATTCAAGCTTGTATCAACAGACCATGAGTTAGACTTTTGGACTCGGATCGGGTGAGATGCGAGCCCACTTGCTCTAATACCATGTTAAATTCATTGTACGCCTATAAATGATCGGACCCATTTCCATTTAAACTTTTAAGTGAAAATGGACTTGATCGCTTATAGGCTCACAATGAATTTAACAAATCTGATGACTTTGTAATCTATTCTCTTTTTCGTTTCCCTAATCTCGCGCCAATTCGAATACAAAACTACAAGGGAGTGGTCACAAACCATTAGAAGCTCATGTAGTTAGTGCCTCATGCATTATTGAAAAGCACTACCTCCACTCCAGATTTATTAGTGCTTTGTCCAATTAATGCTCTTTAACTGTACTTTCTCCATCACGACTGTTACACCAAGTGTATCTTGGACCACTAAATCCTACATCCATCAAATGCAAGCTATTTGTAAGCTCTTGGAAAGCTTTTAATTCCCCTCTTATCCTTCTTCCACCACTCTTCTCATCCTTGCTGGCTATCTCATTAAAATCACCAATGCATAAACAAGGTAGATTCACACTACCAACTAGTCTCATCAAGTGTTGCCAACTTATTCTCCTCATATCATGTTGGATGTCTCCATAGATCCATGACGCTCTCTCTTCACAATTGCTTTTGCTGCATATGAGATGAGTGCCTATGCAATTCCTGTCCTTAGTCACAAAAACCATACTAATTTCGTCCTCCCACCATGGAGCCAGACCGTCCCCTGTGCCATCTAGCTCAACATACTCACCAAAATTAAACCTTGAACTTCTTCTCAGCTTCTTCTCATCAAAATTTCAAGGTCTGAACTGTCAAGGCCAGGCTGATACCTCGTGTGGGACCAATAGTTTTCAGTCGTAACTTATGGCATTCATTGGACCTGTGTGGCTGATTCTAGCCAACCATCACGACCTTGATCATTATTCAGCCCCTCTTCTTGGTTCTATACATAGACAAGACCCTCTTCTTCTATCATAATCTCTCTAGGGAACCCTTCTTCTTATTGGCCTTCTTAAAACCCTAGCTTTCTTATCAACTTTCTTTCTACTTTTCTTTAGAGAATCATCCCTTTGTGACACCTTCCTTCTCTTTATCTCCAATACCTCATCACCCCCATTCACTTTCCTGTCCAATGACAAGCCTTTATTCCTGATCTCCGTTAAAAATGCGACAATAGGCCTACTCACAACTTCTCCACCATCATCTGGAGGCAATTCAACTATATATTCTTTGCACGCATTTTGTTTCTCCCCAAAGTTAACCTCATTCTTTCAAACCCTATTAACTTCCTAATTCCTCCCTCCTTAACTGCATCACCTTTGGGCCTTTTCTTATCTTCAGCTAGCTCCTTAACTACTTCTACTCCCCTTTTTTCCCCCATATACCTCATTACCAGTAGCACCATCCCCTACGATCTCAAGAAGTTGTTGCATCCTTAGTCCTTTATCCCTTACAGACCAGGAAATCTTCGAACCCCTTCCACCGCTATCTGCCTCACCTTCTCTATCCTTACTAGAGCCTTCCCTTTTCCTTTCACAACTACTCTCACCCATTGAATATTTCTCCTTCTTTCTTCTCAAGTTTGGGTTAATGGCAAATTCTTTCTTCCTCGTCTACCCAGCCCTCATCCATGGTCCTTTGAACTATTCCTTTTCCCCTCAATATATATTAGGCTTGCAGGTTTTCTCCTTGTGATCCAATCTTCTACACCTATAGCAAAGGTCTATCAACCTCTCATACTTAAATTCTGCCCCAAGACCCTTGTCCATCCCTCAACTCTTTATCCACCTCTATTACCCTTCCTAATCGTTCATCAATCAGCATCGCACGGGAGATACTAATCTGATATAAGGCCAACCTTTGGATTTGGACCCAATATTCAACTATTCTTAAATTAACTTCCCCCGGTCTCTGCTCAAGGCTCCATGTCTTTAGATTCAAGTGGCTCCCATTAATCGATCATGGCCCTTCCTCTAGGACTTTCTCTGCATCACCATCCTTCAAAGAACACATAATAAGATTCTTCCCAATGCTGAAAATAGTAACTTCACCAAAACTACTCCAAGACCATTTTAACACTCTCCATAAACTACTTTATTGCTAATTTCCTTCTTCGAAATCACTTTCCCACCAACACCACTCCCTGATCAATATTTCCAACATCATACACTAGTGAAACTACCTTGTGATTTCCTTGCCACACCGGCTTCAACACGGTCAATCCATAGGAAACTAAAACAATGCAAAGTAACTAAAATAAAGGCAGAAAACAAACTAACTCACTCTAAACATAGAAACGTGACCCGCATAGGTTGAAATCAGAGAAACTAGAGACTCGTTTCCACCCACTCTAGGATCCTCGCATTGCCAAAACGAGCACTCCCAGCAGGAATAGAAAATGAGAAAACTGGCAGAACAAGTCATGATAAGTGCCAACTAACGATAGGCTATATGAATGCGATGGAATCAAATATTGCACCCACACTCATTCAAAGGACCAGTTCTTACTCAGATTAGATCCTCACACCACCAGAACGAGTGACCCATTGAGCACCTAAGATGGTGATGATTTCTCGCCGGGATTAGCTTGGGGACCTAGCGGCTGACGCAAGAAATTTTGAGGATTAAGATGATCCTTCCTTCAGAAGCCTGGATTCGAAATCAGAATTTCGATGCAGGTATGATTGAAATTCTTTGGGATCGGAAAGGAATCATTCCAGGAGAGGTCAAGATGAACTTGACAGTTAGCACTCACGATGAGAGAGTAATTTCTCACTCCATATAGGTAGCTAGAGATCAGGGAAGACCCACGTAAAATTCTGCTATTGACCTGTATAGTATAAGTTAGATATCTCACACAAATTCATGAATGGAAAACCATATTTACCAATTTTAATTCTAACAAATTGTTATTTATACTTTTAACATGAAATAATAACTCAATAACTTTTCTTCAAATTGTGTGATATCGCATTATTCAATTGTAATATAACAATTTTCGAATTAATACTCACGAGTAATTATCCTAAAATTATCAAGATAATTGGGTCAAATCATCTGTATATATACACTATAACTAACTCTTATAGCTGCTCTTGTTAGTCACCACCTCATCTAGAATTACAATCTAGGCACCAAGTCATTTAATATGGTAAAAATCATATTTACCACTAATAAAGAGGCATTTATTCTCGCCGGAAAAACTGTAATTGTGCTCTTGGAATGTCCAATTTTTCAAGAAAAGTCCGAACGTTGGTGACTCGGCGGGCCGGATCATAACTCACGGTCAAACGGAAAAACCGATGAAATTTATATAGTATTCCACGGTTGATACCGATTCTGATGTACTTGCACCATAACCGTTGCGTGATTATGCTGTGAAAAAAAAACGTGTGGATTCAATTTTCCTATTTTCCTATTTACATTACCATGCCAATTAATAGAAAATATAATTTTTATTAAAAAAAAGCGGAGTCAAATAAAGTATAGACCTCATAGCTAAATGAGACTGGACCGACTTTAAAAGCCCATATACGTTATTTAGTGGGCCTTCCAAACTATTTCTTCCTCATCTTTAGGCCCAGCCCACATTTCCTCGGCTCTCGTCACTGAGGCTCCTCGCTCCCCGAACGTGTCCTCTCTGCTCCTTGCCGTTCCCTCTCCGCTCCCGTCTCCTCTGATCGTCGGCTTCCTGTGGCCTGCACCGGCTGCTAATCCCCCAATGCATTCCTTGAAAGAGGTGACGCTTTAATTTTGTGGGTCTTCCGGTTTGTAGATTTGTTTTCCGTCTGGCCTGTTGTAATCGTCTAGCCGATCGATTGGTTGGTTTGCCATTAATTTTTGCCCTGATAATGCTCCGAGAAGGGGAGGATGCTTTCTTGTTAGTCTCAGTCATGATGGGGGCAATTGTTTTTAATTCTTTGTCTGGGTTTTAGGTTTCTCTTTGGATACGTAGCTTTTTTTTTTTTCTGGCAGTAGGTTCAGTTAATTTCTCATTTAGACTGTGTTTTTTTTTCCCTAAATGTTCTTACTATGCGTAGAGCACAACCAAGCGGCTGAAGGATGTTGAGATCAGTGTCCCGATAGTTTATGGAACGATAGCATTTTATCTTGGAAGAAAGGCTAGCGAGTAAGGAGTTATATATTTCAGTCCAATCTTCATTTATGTGCTGTACTATGTTGGGTTTCTGTGCAGTCAAATGAATATAAATTCTTATATCTTGCACCTGATTAGGTCCCAATCGCATAAGTGGACTGTCTATGTCCGTGGAGCAACGAATGAGGATCTTGGGCCAGTGATAAAGCGAGTTATATTCCAATTGCATCCAAGCTTCAACAGTCCTACTAGAGTGGTGGAATCACCACCTTTCGAGCTTTCAGAATGTGGTTGGGGAGAATTTGAAATTGCCATCTCCCTTTTCTTCCAACCTGATGTTTGTGATAAGCAGCTAGATTTGTGAGTACTCTCGTGTTGGCACTGCATCGAATTTCTTGAATATGCAACTTAGTGATGTTGTTTTCTATCTTTATTTTTAGATACCACCATCTGAAGCTGTACCCTGAAGATGAATCTGGTCCTCAGTCTACCAAGAAACCTGTTGTTGTCGAATCTTATGATGAGATTGTCTTCCCTGATCCTTCAGAGAGTTTCTTTGCACGGGTTCAAACTCATCCTGCTGTCATAGTGCCACGGATGCCGGCTGGCTTTAACATATCTCTTCCCTGTAAGTGACTATCTGTTGTCTTCTATCTGATGCCTGGATGACACTGACTTTTCTCTCCGGACTTCTGCAGTATCATCAGAGAATATTGATGAAAAGAAGAGAGGTGATACCAAAGATCATACACTGAGTCAGTGGTTTATGAATTTCTCTGAAGCGGATGAATTATTGAAGCTTGCAGCAGCTCGCCAACAGGTTAGAATGCATTTTTAATAGGCAGTCTGAATTCTCCAGCCCAGGAAAGCCATTACCCTAGTATTTTTTTGGGGTGTGGGGCTTTAGCTGATGGAGCACTATTCTTATTTCCAAAAGCCTGTAATGTAAGAGAAAAAAAGGAACATGGATGATGACTTCTGGATATCTAGGTCAATGATAAATTCATATAAATTTAGAAAAATGAAATACCTGCAACTCCTCATTGCCTGGTAAGCTCATGCAATGTGCCTTTATGGATTACTAGTGATCATCATTTTTCTGCCATCCTTTCTTGGATAAGAATCATTTAGTGCTTTTCTAATATTCTTGTAATGAATCCTCAGTTCTCTACGTTTTTTTCTGCTCTGATGCTAACCAATTACTCTTAAGTGTAGCCAGTTCTAATGGGATTTATGATGTTGTAGGTGCAAGCTCACATGCACAAGCTTAAGAGACAGCTAAGTTTGATGGATGGGCTGCCCCAAATTCCAAAGCCTTCCTCTGCATATGAATGAATATAGGCTGTGGCACTGACGCTGGCACTTATGAAGTTCATTGTCAGCATTACTCTAGGATAAAAGATGATATTTTGAAATTGTGTAAATGTGTATTGACTTGATTTAGATGTTCTTCTTTTTTCTGATCTTACATTTTAAGCTCATAGTGGTTAAATTTTAGAGTTTCAAGGTTTGCTCGATGATGAAGAACAAAGAGACTGACTAAGACAAACTATTTTTTAATGCTCTAAGTCCTGCATTTGCTAGATGCCAAACAGAGTACATATCATTTTTGCTGACCCTACAGGCTTTGGGCAGAAGATGGGCTTTGTGAAGTGTTGGAACTAAGGTGCTGGTGGGGTTGCCATCACTATCATTAGGTTTTGGACACCCTGCATTTCTTGAATGGAACATGGGATAGAGACAGTTTTAGGTGATAAGTATCTAGGACTTTCTCTTTCGAGGTGTTGGAGTTTGTATTGTGTCTCTTGCAGGACTGAAGGAAGTCTTTGTCGACTCTAAATGGAGGAAAACAATTTTTTCCTTGGTTGCTGAGTTGGAAACTTGGAAGTCCTTCTCAAATCTTGGCTTGCGGATTATCTGCCTATTTCCAGGGTGGAGTAGATCCTGACAGCTGGAGAGAATCTGAAAGTAGATGATACATTGCCCCTAGTTAGGGAAAAAAATTGGTGATTGAACTACCGGACCATTGTGTCAAAATAGGACATTCATGTAATGTCTGGATGAACTTCAGAGTTCATGTTTTTCCAGTTACTAGTAAATTAAATGCTACCCTGTTATGGCACTTTGGGGGCATCTCAATCTCAATGCTTATGACTAGGAGCTGGGGACTTACATGATCTTTTATATTTCTAACAGTATCGAAACAATTCATTGATGCATTTCTTATCAAACAAAGAGAGAGAACAAATGGAGGATGATAGTTGGCAGGTAAATAAATGGTGATAAATGTTTGTGACTGGGTTTACATTTATCTTATCATGTTGTATGGTTTCTTCTCAAAGTTTCATCTGTACAGATGATCTTGAGAAACTACGAGAGGGAAAATTCTTATACTGATGCAGTAGATTTTTCTCGCACAGACAATCTTTAAAATGAAGCAAGTTGCCTGTACAGCTTCAGGTTCTTGAAATATATGACTGTCTTATTGCAACAAAATATCTGCCACTGCTGAGCAAGCTTCATGAGATTGTGAATTATGTGCAATTATGAGATGTGCTGCTGCAAAATATCACCATGTTAGTTGTCACTGCAAGTATCTAGAGGTACTCCCTGGAACAATTTTCTTACGTGTGCCTGATATGCCTTTTTCATGAAGTTTGTTGTTCTGTACATTTATCTTTTTCTCTTACTATTTTCAGCACTTTCCCTTTTTATGGCCCCTGAAGTCTCGTCTTTGTGCTTGTAGTGCCTAGTATATATTTTTTTATTAGTGCCTTGTAGATGTAGGTCTTCATGTTCTAATATTTCTCAATCCTTAAAAGAGGGATGAAATTTTCTTACTTTTCTATAGATGGTTTGTTGTATGCCCTGGACTTATGTCCTACCTATAAGGAAATGAAAACATATCTTGTCATCTGTGCAGTTTCCCTTTTTAATCTTCCATGAGATCTGTGCAGCTTTCTTGTTTAAGTTTTCAACCATGCATACTTTAGGCTGATGGTGTCAATACTTTCAGCTTTTCTTTCCTCTTTTTGTTTCTTTATTTTTAAGGTTTCACAAAGGCTGAAAGGGATGCTATTCTACCTACCATGTTCTTCACCACATTTCTCAGTAAGGAGGGGGTGGGGGTGATGGGATACACATCTTTTGGTAGCAGAAGACATGTCAACAAAAACTCATATTCTTCATTACGGGGTGCTCATTGATTAGTCACCTTTACAATTTTGACATGGAAGATGTTCTTATGTGGCCTTTAACGTTTTGTCCTTTTTTCACTCCCCAAAAGAAAAGTTTTGCCCTATTAAAAGTAGTTCCTGGAAGACAAGAGTAACATGGCATTCAAGCCCTTCACATGGTTTAGCATTCAGCAGTCTTGACCTTTTTCTGGAGCAAAACTGCCCCGTGTTCATTGTTTTTACAGTAAATTTTTTAAAAGTCTGTAAACAAAAATGGGTCATTGTGCTATGAATATTATAGTCCTGATGTGTTATCTGTCCTTCATTCACATAGCCTAGGCTGCCTAATTCCATAACCTTAGTGAACTTTTCTACATCGTGAATGGAATTCCCTCATACACATTTGATTTGATTCAGTGGCCCTAGTATGAAAATCACATCTTTTCCTTGCAGTCCATTGGATGAAGCTGTGCTTTCTTATTCCAGTGCAAGACCCCCATGCACAGACAGAAATATATTGGTGAAATAGGCTGATTCTTTAATGTGTTCAGGCTTGATCAAATCAGTTTTCCTGCAATGTTTTAAAGTCTTGTCTTGGCCTCAGAACATGTCAAAATTTTGGGCTTAAAAAGAAATACCTATGGTGCTCTTTTGTGAAGAACTTTTGTCATCTTCTGTCTCTCTCCTTTCCTGTTGTTTTATTCTTTGTGTTGTGTCGTGTTATGGTGATGCTCCTTGTGGGGACATAAGGGTCGGTAAGTCCTTTAATGTGGAGACGTTGATCATAACTAACTGTGAGCATGGAGGGCTATCTCAGGTAGTGTTTGGGAATCTCCTTACAGTCGGTTCCCTCCTAAGTAATCTCTGAATAAAACCTCTGAAAAAGATTTGAGGGCATTTTTTTTGAAACATGTGATGTTTACTTCAATTTGAAGTGTCCAATGACTAGAGACACCATGTTATTATACTCTTACTCGATGCAGGTACCACGCACAGGAGCTCAACCCAGGTTGTTCCAGGTAATTTGAGTCAATGGACAGGTATTTTCGAAATCTTTTGCTTTGGTGATCTCAGGGACAGAATAATTGGCCTAGTGGCTAACCCTGCAGGTTGCTCCCTCCAAATGAGGTAATCCAAGATTACTTTGTGGGAGCCACTGGACCAACCCTTCTCAGTACTTCATTGAAGTACTAAATGCCCTTCCCTAGAGGGAAACGCCTACCCTGTCGATGATCTTGGAAATAAGACTCTCACACTAGAAATTTTATTTCCATGTCGGGTGCGGTAGTAGAAATTCACAGGCTGTAGTGTTTCCTCTGGAGCATTTCAGGACTGTTTGGCTAGTTAATATCCTTTGGTAGAATTGTATGATTAGGAGTCGAGAGGGACATGGAGGAGAGTAATGGGAACCTACTTGCTTGGGGGAAATCATACACCATTTCAAGAGCTTTCAAACCTGAGGGCACTTACCGTCACCAAATCCGTTACTTTCAAGAAGGGCATTACAAAGTTCGGATTTCACACAGTATATTTACAGTGACTGGTTGCATAGCTTGTTATCGTCTGATATAACACGAGTTTAAGTTTTACAATACAATCGGTAAAATTTTGATCCGGTTGAAATGTTTCATCGTAATCTTTATCATTTCCCGTAGATGTAACAGTACTCGGATTATGTGCACTGTTGACTCAACAAGCCATTGGAATTATGAGGGTGCAAATTGACCATTTTTTTATGTTTAAATGGAGAGGACCTTTTCCTTTATGGATATGGAGGGGGAGGGGCCCTATGTAAGCGGGATTCAAGGGCAGCCAAGTCATTGAGAAGAGAGAGAGAGAGAGAGAGAGAGAGTGGAAATCATGTGTGTCTTGTCGGGGGCATTTTGTCAAGCGAATTGCGCGGTTAAGCATCCCCTTGGAGATCCATCGATGTCCACGAGCCCTTGGCCTACCGTTGCTTTTCCCTCTATCTTTTTGGTGGGTCAAAACCGAGCCCCTTTAAAGCACATGGTTAGTAATTTGATCTACATGTGACCTTGCCTGTCCCGCATGTCGGGGGGGCCGAACCGGGCTCCCTTGCTGACAACCTTTGGCTTACCGATGCCACACGAGGGAAATGTTAACAATCTCGTTCGTTTCATCTTGCTTTCTCGAGGATCGGATATGACTGTGCTCCCCTTGAAGCATAAGGAATAGATAAGGTGAAAAATGTCGGGTGATCCGATCAGAAAGGATAAAGCTTTGGACTTAATAACATGAATATTCACGAGCTCCTGAAATTGCTTTCAAAGTGAAGGCTGATAAATGGTTTCTCGCATTCTTTCCCATCCATTGCCCTTGTCGGGGCAGGAGTCATCATTAATGGGCCGACCGGGTGGGCCAAGTCACAGTTCTCCAAGAGAAACCAGTCACTTTTGCTTCCCTTTTGTCTGTGTGGAGAGAGAGCCCCCTGACTCCCTCACCTTCATTTGTCTGCCAAGAAGTTCTCTTCGGCTGCAACCCAACAAATTCTGCCTCCCCAGAATTTGGTCGATCTCGAGTTCCCAGTAGGACCAAATGCCAGGAGGGGCAACCGGCTGGACACAAGATTAAGGTGCAGCACTACACCTGGGCAATTCTTTTAGGCCAGGAGAGTCCTGACAGACCCGTCCTGGCCATCTTCGATATCCATTCAATAGCAAAGAAGGAAAAACGGAATCTGGGTGCTGGAGCAGATGTCGGGTGAATATCACTTATAGAATGGGGAGTGTGATTCTGATCTTGCAACAGTCCCACAGCTTCCTGTTCCTATCCTCGGCTTTTGTGGCTCCAAGTCCGAGAGCAAAAATGCAATGTCCAATCGAAAGCTTTTTTTCACGGTTTGAGCCTCACATGTACCAATGGAATGAAATGAGCATTTCATCATTCCATTCTACTTACTTACTCGGTTTTGAATCCTTTAATATTCTCATCTTGGTCATACCTAATATTATCCACTTGTTATTTAAAGAGGAAAAATGAATCAGACAAAATCACAGGCCTTTGGAGGTCGTGCTAGGTATATCACACGATGGATTTTCATGGAAGAATAGATTTAAAAATATGGATTCTACAATTTATTGTAAGTGAATATACTGATGGCAATTCAAATTTAAAAAGAAAAAAGAAGAACATGTGAGAAAACTCCTAGTTCGTTAATCTTCATCCACTGTAAATCCCATTCATACATGTCCGAATCTCAGGCCCGATGAATGGGATTGAAGAAATGCAAGAATTCTCACCCCAAATGGAAAACAGATTAGTGGCGTAGACACCCTCGAGAGGGACAAAGTAGATCCTCTGGTTTAGGACGAATACCCAACTGGACAAGTCCCATTTATTGCTTTCCTTGATTGGCCAGCTAATAGACTAATCGATGAATTTGGTACACTCCATCAGTACAAACAAAATGTTAGGAAGAGAGAAATTCAATTGGGTCCCGTCTTGTCCTAAGAGAAACTACGAGATTACTAGATGATTGTCCGTAACACATAATGACCGTTATGTCTCATACGGATTTAAAACTAATTTCTATAAATTCTGATAATTCAAATTTTCTCAACTTAGAAATTATTTTTATTTTTTATATAAATCAATTCGACGTGGATTAACCCATTCACGGAGTAAAACTCTATTAACATAAGTTCATTATCTCACAAGACTCAAAATGAGATTTCGTTTAAGTAAGACATACATCGAACAACAGTCTCAGGCAACTCATGTTGGTTGCATTGATTGACGACATCACCCCAGCCGAGTGAAATTGGAGAGTTAATTGCTTACTGATCGGTGGCTTTGGTTGATGTCCACTTACATTGGTATGTTTTGCTATGCGTGGCGGCTTCACATGCTTTGCAAATTGCAATTCTCTATTGAAGACGGGGTTCGATGCTGATTTACGTGCACATTTGACCGTCAGCATCGAGCGTCTCGTCATTCAACTCATCGAAAAATTTCCCCTACAATGATAAACCATTGCCCTTATGAACAACTCGACACATTCTTCTTGTCCACCTAGTTACATCGAACCCGACGGGTTACCAGGAAATGTTCATCGTGCAACCATGTCCACGTGTCATGTATGGAGAAAAAGGGATTTACATATATATATATGTATTTTTTCAATTGTCTACTAAACAATATTCACAAACATAATAACTCCTCACATCTAGCTCGAATTTGGGCAGGTTTGGTACACTAAATCAAAATCCTCTCCTAACAACAACTTTTTTCATTTAATACCTCAAATTTAAAGGTAAGAAATATCATCTACCGTAGACGTAGTAGAGTGGTTCGACATTCATCATTCCAATGGGAAGACTCGAGTTCGAGTCCCACCTACGGCGAGGAGCTCTTAACCCCTTAAATGAGCTGATCCGGGGCGATACGGATTAGTTAGCTGAATAATTTATACAAAAAAATGGTAAGAAATATCAAACTAATTTATTGGGCATTATAATAATTGTTCTTTTTACCTTTTTTAAGCTACAAAATGGGTTTATGAAATTAAAAAATAAAGGGAATTCAAAGAATGTCACAAATTAATTAATTCATTAATTTTGATGGAGAACGATATTACTGTGTTATCTTATTGGGGTATTTAAAACTCTTTTATCACTTGTTTTTCGCACCACTGCAACACGTGTCAATGTTCCACCCATTCTCCTCCCATAAATACCCTCCCCAACTCTCCCCACAGATCCCATTACCCCAAAAAGGAGACTTCGACAAGAAAACCTCCCTTACTCTCATTCGCTCTCAATTGAAATTACCAGAAATGGAACGAGAAAGTGTCTCAGAGATGGGCATTAGGAAATCAGCCCCAAAAATGCCACAGACCACGGCTCTGAGGCAGATTCTGAAGAAGTGCTCGAGCTTCGGGAGGAGGTCGTCGAGCTGGTCGGTCGAAGAGGACGAGGGTCTACCGCACGATGTCCCGAGGGGACACTTTGCGGTGTACGTCGGGGAGAACAGGAGCAGGTACATAGTCCCGATCTCGTGGCTGGGACATCCTCGGTTTCAGTGTCTGCTCCGAAGGGCAGAGGAGGAGTACGGATTCAGCCATGGAACGGGGATCACTTTACCCTGCGAAGAGGTTGTGTTTAGGTCCCTCATAACTTCCTTGGTCCGACGATGATCGCGACATGCACGTTCGTCTAAAATCGACCGAACTGTTCTTAGCTTAAGTTTCACTTAGTCTCCATTGATTCGGTTCCTTAATCGGATTAGAGACGGAGTTTAGGAGGAAGACACACCAACGAGTTCATTAGGAAACAGTTTACGAGAATGTCGAGACAGCTTTGATCCAATTGCCACATCGAGGTTCACCCAACGGTGATGGGGGAAGATTTGGGGATTGTCTTGATGATCTTTAACCGTCTGAGAATTCTAGAAAGTTGTTTCATCTGACCAATTTCCTGTACTACTACTAAGTGCCTTAGTAATTGACACGTGTAAATTGAGAGTTCCCACAGTTAATGTCTGTTGTCACCTACCAGAGAGATGTCCCTGGTCGTGTTTTGTAGCTTTCCAAAGCTAAATGTTTACTTTGCTTTCCAATGCCAGTCAGCCACGATAAAGTTCAGTTCAAAATCCTAAGAGGAAGCCTCAACGAAATTCTTCGCCTCCTGATGCTCCAATTGACGGAGAAATGGAAGCTTAATCGGGGGCAGTTAGCGATTCACTGGCATAAAAACTAAAAACAAATGCCGAGCCGGGCCAACACTATGGCTTATCGTGTTGTGTCAGCCGGGCACAGTGTCTTGAAGAAGGGTCGTGCTTGGGCTAACCCTTGACGTGCTTACAACTTACTGTCCGATGCTGAACGAGCACAATTTGCCATCCCCTAGTTTAATTATCTTATTAATGAATTTACTATTACATTCTTATTTTCATTAGTCTAACTACTATTAAAATTGAATTTTATATATCATGCGTATTTGGAAAAGAGAAATAGAGACAAAGCAAGAGACAGCTCTTTAATGTAATTACATAATTAATTAATAATATTTTTGTTTACTACTTCCATCTTTAATGAAGGGGAAAAAAAGAAAACTATTACATAAAATTTATTAATATATTTTTTAATTAAAATCATCTAATTTTCACAGTTTAATTCTTTGATCTGGCAGTTATCGCTCAACCAGACTCAACCACAACCGGATGGCTGCAGTTAGTTGAGTCTGGAAATACAGGAAAGGAAAACAGGGGGGCGTCTGTTGACGAAAGCGGAAGAGAATTGCACCACGCCTCCGTCCGTTTGCGCTCTCATCCAGCAAATGGCCGTAGAGGCATCGCGTGCCAAATGACCGAGGCGTAGAAGTGGGAGCCTCCAGCCATTGACACAACTCTTCCGCATTTTTTGGTTTCACAGGAAATGGAGGGCGGGAGCTGCTGGTGGGACCTGTGGGTTGAGGAGGCCCTGGCCAGGCTCCAGTCTCTCAATCTACTCCGGTCTCTGCGGCCCATAATTGTTTCCGTCCCGAAGACCGTAGATTCATCGGCCGCTCCGTCTCAGCAGACCGACGATCTCGAAGTGTTCGACGAAATGCAACCCTGGGACCGTCGGTCTGTAGAAGTCGACATAGCCGTGCCCACTATCCACAAATGGCTCCTCGATATTCCCAGCTCTGGTATGAACCCTCATATGTGTCTGAACTTAATTTTTAGCTAAAGTTTTTTCCGGCATTTCGTGAAAACTCAAAGGAACTGATATCTGAAGTTCAAATCACTCAAAATTTAAAAGAGAGATATAGGTAGGTAAGTAAAGAAATCGAGGAAGGAGAGTAGCATCTGAAGTTCTTCTTGGAAGACTCAACAGTACATGTAATTTGTTTTTGTCTTCTTGCTGTTTATGTTCAACGATATAGTTGTTTTTTTCTCTGATATTGAGCTCGATAAATTAATATAAAGTCTATTACCTAGGAGAGGAGACGATGTGTGGAGAAGGAGCGGCTGGTCATGAGAATGTGGGGAACAATCAGCACTTTAAGAAACTCTTACTGTTTTCTGGCAATGATTATTTAGGGTTGAGTATACACCCGACAATTGGTAAAGCAGCTTCTAAGGTCTGATTTTTGGGTTGATCCAGCAATTCATATAAGTTTTTATGCATCGCATTAGCTTAATGATTCTTGAATATTTCTTATCATTATGAGTCGATTGGAGTAATTTCCATTGCAGGCAGCACAAGATCATGGGATGGGTCCTAGGGGTTCTGCTTTAATCTGTGGATATACCAATTACCACAGGCAACTAGAATCTAGCTTGGCAGAGTTAAAGAAAAAAGAGGCAAGTACCATGGACAACAATCCAGCTCCTTCCATGCGCATGTGACTGGGTTTCTACAATGTATAGCGTGTAATATGTTTTTTTATGTGTACATGTTAGCATTGGCATTCATGTAGCGTGATGTCTTTAAGGAATTATTGTCACTGGAAAATGGGGTATTTGTCATTGCCATGAAACAAGGGATCAAACATTTCTCTTTTGCTTATTGTGATTTTCTTGTGTTGTCTATGAATTATGGGTCAGCACCAGAAGCTTATTTTGTAGCAGCATTTCTTTGCTATGTGAATCATGGTTCCGTTGTTTGTATTCTCGAAACTTATTCTATTTTTGTCTATGGAACAGGATTGTCTTCTTTGTCCTACAGGATTTGCTGCTAATATGGCCCTGATGGTAGCAATTGGTGATATCAGTCTTCTCCTTTCTGCAGGCTCACAACCTCTAGAAGAGGAGAAAGTAGCGATATTTTCTGATGCTCTCAATCATGCATCTATCATTGACGGAATTCGTCTTGCGGGAAAACAGCAAGGGGTGAAAGTCTTTGTATATCGACATTGTGACATGTCTCATTTGGATGAGTTACTGTAGGTATTTCCCTACGATTTTAGCCTGCATATTTTCTTTATGGAGTGGATTATCATATTTCCATCTTGCTCTTGGCTTTGACAGATCCACTTGCTCAATGAAGAAGAGAGTTGTTGTAACCGATAGGTTAGTCAAATGAAAAACCGTTCTTTCTTATTACCTATTTCATTCCTTCCACTCTGATAAGATTTAAGTGGAAGTAGATGAATAATGGAAAATGACCTTTATTAAGTTGGCCGTTCTCTAGACAGGTCCCTGCATTAGGATTTGGTACTGTTACTTAATTGCTTGAATTAAGATTCTCTTGCAAGCAAATATATTCATGCACTTGCTTATTAGCTGCATTGTAAACCATGAATTACTTCTTGATCTAGTTTGTTCAGCATGGATGGGGACTTTGCACCAATGCTTGAGTTGGCAAGACTTAGAAAGAAACATGGTTGTCTCTTGGTTATTGATGATGTAAGTCTCCCCAAGCTGTTCTCTTTGATTTTGACTAGTTATTTTGGAAGGTAATGTAATCATGCGGTTCTGCTGAACTTGGACCTGTCTGGTGCATGATACTGCCCCCTTTGTATTTGGTTTCTGACACAAATCTCCATGGTATTTTGTACCTCAACACAGTTGTGGAGACTATTTAGATGAATGAAAATATTCTGATACGTTGATCTTTCTGGTTACATTTATCTGCATTTTCTTTTATGGTACTTGCAGAAATTCTTCTCTCAAACTCCTATTGATGCAACTGCATCCAGTCTGCAATTATTTGATCTTATTTGGGAGTTGTCTTCAGGCACACGGGACATTTGTTTGTGGCAAAAATGGAGGTGGAGTTGCTGAAGCTTTCGACTGTGAAGTAGATGTCGATATCTGTGTTGGAACTCTGAGCAAAGCTGCAGGTTGCCAAGGTGGATTTATAGCATGCAGGTATCACTTAAAAGAAGTTGTTTTCTCTTTCTTTCCAGGCATTTTTTTGTTTCAGCATTTTAAAAGTAAAAAATATTGCCAACATGATTCATTCTATTCAAGTTACTATGCTAGTTATGCCTGAATAAGTCTATAAGGAGACTTCACATTTATTTTTAAAACTGGCTTTTCTTGTTTACTCTTCTTGATGCATTGTGACCAGCAAAAGGTGGAAGCAACTGATACAGTCAAGGGGTCGCTCTTTCATATTTTCAACTGCTGCTCCAGTTCCACTTGCTGCTGCTGCCCATGGTAACTAACCGATCTCTTGTTAGGTTATGGCCCACAAGGAGTTTAATTATTGCTTAAAATGTGCACATCTTATATAAAAGCACTCTGTTGAAATATTTACATTTGTTCATGTCAAACATGACTTATGCCTTTGAAATTCATGTTGTTGCTGACTGTCTATAATGAATTTAATCATGCAGTCATTGCATATTGCTGGTTTTTTTTTTTAATTAAGTGGTTGATACTAGTAACAGCATAGTATTATTATACACAGCTGCAGTCATTGTGGCTAGAAAGGAGGTGTGGCGTAGAAGGGAGATTTGGAATAGGGTAAAAGAATTCCAAATTCTCACTGGAATCCCCATAGCCAGTCCTATAATCTCTCTGATTGTAGGCAGTGAAAAGAAGGCCCTTGAAGCAAGCCGGTCTGTCGTTTTGTCTTTTTCTCTGATAAACTTTTCTGAGAAACACCCTGATGAGGTTCTTCTTTTAATTGTAAGTAGGCACTTGTTGGAATCCGGGTTTCATGTCACTGCAATTAGACCACCCACGGTTCCTGCCAACTCTTGCAGGTTCGTATTTCTTCCAAATGTTCTGTTTGTCATTAGCATATTGCCTAGATTTATTACTAGAGAATGAATTCGGTTTTGCTGTTTTCTTATTCTGGAAATTCATATAATCAATTAGAAACCAAAGGAAATTCACGTACTTTTATTGAGATCAGATCTTCTTAAGCATAGTCTGATACATGTCACCATATCTGTTCTTGATCCAGGTTACGTGTGACTCTCTCTTCAGTACACACGATAGATGATCTGAAGAAGCTTACTGAAGCACTTTCTTGTTGCATCAGCTTACAGGACATTTCCGTCCATTGCTCGAATGGTAATTCTAGGCTTTAGAATGAATCCCCCTAGATCGTCTAGGCAAACATTTCAATTCATCCATTCACTTGCCTCATTGAGCTAATCAATTCTCGATTTAGTTAGTTTAATCAAACCTGTAGGTTGGAAAATATTGATCCCAAGATCCTCTTAATTTTAAGTTGGGCAGTTGCTCTACTACTGATGCCACCTCTCTATTTTTGAGCATTCAGTAAGCAAGTGTATAATGCTATGTACAGAAGGGGTCTAAACTATACTAAAGTATGACCTTAACTTATACCACTCATGATTGACTGACAGTGAGGAGCCCCTGTGCGCAAGGTGTCTGAATGTGTACAAAAAGTATGAGCTTAACTTAAATGGAGAAACCCCTATCCTACTACATCAAAAAAATTACATCCCTCTTCCACCTCTCTGTAAACTTAAGATCATGTGATCCCATTTTCCACTCCCTCAAAGGGCTCGCCTGTAGCCTTCCCTCCATACAGACCAAAAGATAAGGGTACAAATCCAATCTATTCATTTTTCCCCCTACTTGCCACAAATGCCCCGACCCGTGCTGCTGATCAACTGTCCCTTCCTCCATTAGGTTTAAACTTATATAGAAAGTTAAAATGATAATAATAACACCACTGACTCTTGCTCCCCCAATCCTGTACTTGTCGATTATGTTCTTCTCCCTTGCTACACTATGTACTTGTCCATCGCCCAAGCTGATCGACATGTCAGCCAAACATTTCTGCCAGCCTCTGGCTATCCTTCTCCATTCGCTCATTCCGAATGACTCCCTCCCTCTCTCGACGAGTTATCCACCCTGTGTGGTCAGGTCCATACTCTGCCACGACCAGTCTCCTCCATAGGTGCTCTTATTCTGGGTTAAATCTCCACAGCCATGTCCGGGTAAAGCTTCATTAAGATGGGGATAAAAGATTGTATCCTCAAGCCGCCTCCCTTCTTTGGCTTGCTTCACAGCATCCCAGATTGGTGTCTTTTTCTCATCTTCCTTACAAGTATCGTACCTATCATACTATATATTATGATAATTTTATAATAAAATTTGAAAGTTCAGAATTTATATAGGAATACTCGCATAACATCAAATCAAATCAAAAGGGAAGTTTTTTCCTTTTTATGGGGGCAAGAATATCTCCAGTATACGTGGCAGTTAATAATTGGTCATAGGAGAAAACCAACGAATGCGCGTCATGGGCTATTATTTCTCCCCATTTCCTCCTCCTCCTCCTCCCCATTCGTCTCTTCCTCTGCATCTCCTCCATCGACAGCTATTAAAAGGTCTTCCGAAGTCCACCATTCATAGCCTCTCCAATCTTCTCTCTGTCTCCGTAATAGGAACATCACCGACGAGCGGGACATCAAGACAATGTCGACCGAACCCGAGGCACCCAGATCTGGATCCAGGACAGATTCCTCCGCCGTGGCGAACGGCCCGTCCGAGCGAGCCTACAAGGTGGCCTTGATCACGGGTATCACCGGGCAGGACGGGTCGTACCTGACGGAGTTCCTCCTCGGGAAGGGCTACGAGGTCCACGGGCTGATCCGGCGGTCGTCCAACTTCAACACGCAGCGGATCAACCACATCTACATCGACCCTCAC
Organism: Sonneratia alba; assembly: GCA_900174645.1. NCBI lineage: Eukaryota > Viridiplantae > Streptophyta > Magnoliopsida > Myrtales > Lythraceae > Sonneratia > Sonneratia alba. The sequence goes on from FWPY01000031.1 coordinate 3,987,915, forward strand.
AACGCCCACAAGGCCCGCATGAAGCTCCACTATGCCGACCTCACCGACGCCTCCTCCCTCCGTCGGTGGCTCGACACCATTCAGCCCGACGAGGTGTACAACCTCGCCGCCCAGTCTCACGTTGCAGTCTCCTTCGAGGTCCCGGACTACACCGCTGATGTGGTCGCCACTGGGGCTCTCCGCCTCCTTGAGGCCGTCCGATCCCATGTGTCTGCCACTGGACGCTCCCACATTAGGTAATCAGCATTAGCAATCTTGGCATGTGGATGCACAGTCTCGTCTCACGTAGCAAAGACTCCTTGCTTTTCCTAATTGCTCTGTTTCTTCTGTCTCTGCTAATTCTATGAGTGATCTGAATCCGTTAGGCTCAATTCTTCCTGCAGAATTGAGATATTAGCTGTATGTTATTGAATAGTTCCTTTGTGATCCAAGGAATGCCGATGCAACTATGTCTGTTGGTTGTGGAGATATCTTCCTCTCGAACATGGTCTCAGGTTCGGGTATGAGTATTGTGACCTGGCTTTAACATGACTTCGATTGACTTCTGGATGCTAGTTATTGCACGATAAAGAAGGAATGCACATGCAATGAAATGGGATCATATAGCATATACAATGGTTGCATTCGACATGCATTGAGTTTTCTCGTTCATTTCCTGGCTGCTGTATAGAACTAAAGCTTTTATTATCGATTCAATATTGTATCAGTCCACCAGTTGATAATCTGATAGTTATGCCATAGAGAAAGAACCTTGATCTTCTTGTTTGAACAATGTTTCCCTCAGAAATGGATTTCAATGGCCTGCCCTGTTTCCATTCAGACAGGACCTATTCAAAGCAAAGACCTTGAAAAAGGAGGACCCATTGAGAATGCATGCAATGCCATTCTTTTGATCAGAAGACATGAGAAACCTTCATTTATAGTAGTAGATAAATATTTGCAGTAAAAGCCGGATCAAAGTATTCTTATGTCTTTTCTAATAGCTCATTCAGTTTTTCTTACCAAGAGTGATATCGGTATCCGTTGTCAATTATGAACTGTTGCTTTTATCATGAATTCAGATATTATCAGGCAGGATCATCAGAGATGTTCGGTTCTACTCCTCCCCCACAGTCTGAGATGTCACCTTTCCACCCTCGATCTCCATATGCCGCCTCGAAGTGTGCTGCCCACTGGTACACAGTGAACTATCGAGAGGCTTATGGATTGTTTGCCTGCAATGGTATCCTCTTCAACCATGAGTCGCCCCGTCGAGGCGAGAACTTTGTGACCCGCAAGATCACCCGGGCTGTTGGCCGGATCAAGGTTGGGCTCCAGAGCAAGCTCTTCCTTGGGAACCTGCAGGTAGAATACTTATCGATGATTCTTGTTACAGAACAATTCAGTGAAAGCTTTTAGCTGCTGCAAATAAGATCATAATTTCTAACTGGGGCAGAAGCATTACATCTTGCAATTATTTTGGTCTTTCTGCATAAAAGAACAACTGGGAAACAATCAATTTAGCATGTAGCGTAGGGATGATGCTACTTTAGGAAATGAGTTTGAGCAGCCGATAAATAATCTGAAGGCTAACAACAGATGTGAATATTACAACCGCCTCTTTACTTAATGGAACGTGAGCCAAATAGAACACCATTTGTGCAGAGAGATAATCAAATGAGTTTGAAATAGAATCATGGTAGAAGCCGAAATTTGTTTACATCGTAGTTCCATTTCTTTTCTTCTCCATTCTTAGTCAAACATTTGCTGGTCATTGCCTGCTACAGGCGTCTCGGGACTGGGGATTTGCTGGGGATTACGTGGAAGCAATGTGGATGATGCTCCAGCGGGAGAAGCCTGACGATTACGTGGTGGCAACTGAGGAATCCCACACCGTGGAGGAGTTCCTTGAGGTGGCCTTTGGGTACGTGGGCCTCCACTGGCGGGATCATGTGGTGATCGACAAGAGGTACTTCCGGCCTGCTGAGGTGGACAACCTCAAGGGCGACTCAAGCAAGGCCAGGAAGGTCCTGGGGTGGAAGCCTAAGGTCGGGTTCGAGCAGTTGGTGAAGATGATGGTGGACGAGGATATCGAGCTCGCGAAGAGGGAGAAAGTGCTTGTCGATGCTGGTTATATGGATGCCCAGCAGCAGCCCTGATTGTTCTTTTCCTAGAACTTTTGGTTGGTTGGTTGGTTCGTCCTTTCACGGCTAGGTAAGTGGCAAGTACAACGGGGCAAGCGTGGTCGATGACAGACGTAGTCACGGTTCTTAATGATGAGATTAGGATAGCTTGCAAGGGTACATGATGATACATTCTTCTTGTTTGTTGGTGTTAATCCTTGTTCATGTCTTATGAGTTCTGTTTTCTTCTTTTAAAAAAATTACTATTTTACTTTAACAAAACTCAAAATAAAATAATGAAAAAGAAATTAATTAGGTGGATTTTTTTAATTACAAAGATTACTCATATATTTAAAATAAGATAGAAGAAGCAGAGGAGAACAAAGAGGTATGAGAAATTTTACGATAAAAATTAAATTTATAATATATTAATTATTAGGTCAAATACAATCTACGTATGTTAATCTTTTTTCCCGTGTGGATTGTTTTAATATAAAGTTTATGTTAATTTACAGTGAAACTTATTGTAATATGATACTGTGTGTTCGATGGGGTTTTGTTATTGACAACTTAACAATTATTTTAATCAGTTTTTATATTTTTTTGAAAAAAAAGAATCAATATAAAAACATTATTGTCTGTGTTTTTTTTCATGTTTTCTAGATTACCCACATTCGAAAAGAAACATTTTGATGAATTACTTGGTAATTCTTGCTATAAACTGTCATAAACTGAGGATTTTCGACTATTATATGGTATGCAATCACTCAGTAAAATTTCCCCGCCAGCAATGTCTCGGATCAACAAAAAGGCACACCGCATAGGAATAATAATGATAATAATAATAACAATTAAAAAAAAAAACAGCACAACAGCTTGGGTACCGGTCAACCTTGTCGGTCTTTATCTCAAGGTTCCACTTTCCAGAAATACATTGACAGTTCGTGTTTTATAACAAAAAAATGTTTTAATTTTATTTTACTCCCTGTGGCTGATAATGATAAAATACTATTTGTCTCTTTGCCAGGAGCAGGTTGTGGTTTTATGCAGCCCATTGGTAGCTCAAGCGCTTGCCCGGTTTTGTTTCATGGCATTCAGGGGGCTGCGCGCATGGAACTATGGTCTGCCTTGCTATGCAATAATCTTCTACCAATTGATTCGTGATGGAGTCGACTTAGGATGATGGACGGAGAGTTTACGATACATGAAAGGGTCCGTCCAGGACATACTATCAGTCCCGGATGTGACCCTGTACAATATTTTTCTCCTTAAAATGGTCGGATGAGAATCTTGAGCCCGACTCGTAGCAGGATATCGATAGCGTGATGGATCTAATCTATAGTCACGAAATATAGAGAAAAAATTGTAGAAAATATACAATAAAAATGATAATTTGTATTCGAAGAGTGAAAACAGTATCCGATTCTTGACCGTTTCTCCTCGTTCGAGCAATATTGTGACCCAAATTTCCTCGCCTACAACTTGATGAAGTGCCATCAAGAAAATTCGAACAATTACCCACAAAATTTGGTCTCAAAGCCATCGGAGAAACACACCCTCCCTTTACATGTCCATTTGATGAACAAGCTGCAGGGGGCGAATAAAGGCCACGCTGGAGATTTTATCCCATTTACAACGACCGGATCATCTCCACGTGTAGGTTCCAGATGTTTCGTCTGACACGCTGGCAATCCGCGAAGGAGAATACGAGCCAATCAAAATCGACACTTCGGAACTCACGTAGATCGTTCTTCTGATATAAATGGAGAGAAATTCCAGAGAAATTATCGTCATCAAATCGTCTTACTTTCCAATATCTAAGAGATCGTGTTAGTGAGAGTTAACAAATGTCGGCCACCGGAGAAGGTGAAGCGGTCCCCGTAGCCGTCGAGCAGCCACCGGAGGAGCAGCCGAAGCAGGCGGAGGAGCCGGAGAAGAGGGCGGAGGAGCCGGAGAAGAAGGAGAAGAAGCCGAGGGCGCCGAGGGAGAAGAAGCCGAGGGCGCCGAGGGAGAAGAAGCCTCGGAAGCCCAGGGCGGCCTCTCATCCCCCTTACTTTCAGGTAAAGGGAATCTTAGTAGAACGTCGGCTTTACGAATTCTGATACTTGAGGTTAAAGGGTCGATCGAACTCTTCATTTAGCTGTTGTGGTTTTCCTCTGCAATGGAAATGTTCTGCGGATTTGTAGTTGTATCATAGTCCTATGGTTTTTTGGAGAACATGTAGAGCATAGTGTTCTGGGTTCATTCGGATTTATGGTTTGCTGCAGATGATCAAGGAGGCTCTGCAAGCTCTGAACGAAAAGAGCGGATCGAGCCCGTACGCGATCGCAAAGTACATGGAGGACAAGCACAAATCCGTCCTTCCCGCGAATTTCAGGAAGATCCTGGCCCTTCAGCTCAAGAACTCTGCAGCAAAGGGGAAGCTGATCAAGATCAGGGCGTCGTACAAGCTCTCGGAGGCCGGTAAGAAGGAGAAAGCCCAGAAGGCAGAGGCTGCAAAGAAGCCCGCTGCCAAACCGAGCAAGGCTAAGCTGATCGAAGCAGCTGCCCCGAAGAAGCCCAGGACGACCAGAAAGTCTGATGGTGCTGCGGCTGCCAAGAAGGCTGCGAAGCCAGCCAAGAGGACTAGAAAGGCAGCTGCTGCTGCTAAGCCGAAGCAGCCTAGGTCCATCAAGTCCCCTACAGCCAAGAGGGCCAAGAAGGGAGCCGTAGCTTGAGGAATCGTAGGGAGAAAATATGCTGATAAATGTAGTCTTACCTTCTTGGTGGGGAAATGTTCCTGTGAATGTGGTGGAATATGTAGCTCTGCTTCTGTTAATAGATGATAGTAAGGCTCTTTCCTGTGATCTAATGCGATCAGGTTTTCTGCTTTATGACTGTCAAATGCGATGAGCTTTGGAAAAGCCTTCTTTTAGTTTCAGTAAATCAGAAGTTGATGAGCCAAAGAAGCTAAAAAGGGAGCAGCTTTTGGAAGAAAGAATTCTGTAATATCATGAATCGAATGCGAGGATCGAGCAGTTCGTGGCCAAGTAGATTTGACAATACAGCCGGTTCGGTCTAAAATCCGGCAATGGATGGGATGTCTCCTTACTCATGGAAAAATCCGGATGAGGTTTTGATGCGGTGAACATACTAGAAGAGCTTCGGTCCAGATGAAGATGGTTCTCCTTTCTTGTGAAATGAAGGTGGGATCGCCGGGTGGGCGAGGAAGAGGTGGGGTTCTAGTGGACTGGTCTGTGACCTAGGACGAGAAAGTCTTCAGTGAAGCAGTTGTACCAGCCTGTACATATTGACGTGGCATCCCTAACCAACTAAAATTCGACAACTAAGCATCATTAACACGATCATACTTTGCTATTGGGAAGTGCCGTTCTCTCTCTTCATCCTTTCCGTCTCCCCGACATTTTTCCATCTCAGTATCTCAAAAAATTCAGATTCAAAGTTCAATCAATTTCAAAGCCCCTGTTTATATCAAAAAGATCAAAGATCAATCTTCCCTGTCATCATTCTTCTTCCGTTCTCCACTTTTTTTTTCACTGATTATCTCATTTATTAAATCTGTAAATAATGATAAACAGAGTTATTTTTTTCACTCTCGACGAAACCCAGGAAGAAAAAGGGGAAGGAAGAAGAAAACAGTAAAGCTGTGAAGGATGACTGCGAGAAGTTTAAGCATTCATTAATGGCAAGAACATTTCACTAAGATTCCTGCAATGCCGACATATTCAAAAATGCAAAAAAAGAATCTTTCCAACTCCCAACTCATCTTCGATTCTTCCCGAGCTTTCGACCTTATTAGTGGCCTCTGTAACTCTGCCCCGTGTTTGTGTTTCTTCTGGTGAATTGTTCTTCTATTCCCATCTTTCGTTATGAAACTTCATGGGCTGTGGACATGAAGGCAACCGGCCAATGAATGATCCTTTGGGGCCGCTGTTTCTTGAGAGGATGAAGAGGTGAATATGGCATGGAATATTGAAGGAGACATCGAAGATGATAGCAGCGGTTCCTTTAATGATTAGTTGTTGAATTCTGATTGGCTAGACACACCGCGTGAGCATTGACGGCGTGGTGCAACAGATTCATCGAAGACTTTCTCGTGACGACACAGCGGTGGTGATCAGTGCACTGTTCCACGTGATATTTGCCACGTGGCGGTATCTGGTGCACATACTGTCCTCGGCGATCATCTTCTGGCCAACGGTCAACCTTGGTCGGTTCGGGGACGCTCTTGTGATCCGCGGGATAATCCTGTTTGTCGGATTACAGTATTGGGCCATTTTGCAGTTTCTACCGAGGGCTGTGTGAGCAGTGTATTATTTGTACTGCACCACCTTCGTGAGCACTATAATTTCCTTTCCACTATAAATAAATTATTTAATATTCATAAATTTATTAAATTTACGGATTTGAACCAAATTAATATTTTAAGAATAAAACTCTTATAATATAAATTTTTTTATTTATAATATATAAATATAACATCTTATTTAAAAAAAAAATATATCAAATTATCTTATTAACATGTCCACCCGTTACTCAATCTTTCTACCATTAGATTTATGGATTTTTCCGATATCAATTTACCACGATATCCAAATATCTGATGGGGCTTTACTGTACCTGGTCTAAGGTGGGATTGGCCATTAAGTTATAAAATGTTTTCTAATCGTAATTAGCCTTTCTACTTACAAGATTTGGAACCGAAATTTGCTCCGCCGGGAAAGTTGTAAGACCCAGAGTGGTGCAGCACCTTTTGCACAGTGAAGTATATCCGATGAGCCCATGATGGAGGTGAGACTGACCCATAATTTTGAGATATTGGGTTCGACCGGCCCTTGGAAGAGGAAGCCGGCCATTCATCAACTGGCACTTGAATTCGATCTTCGCTCTTACCTCCTGTCCCCTCAGCCTGGCTGCTCGTCACTCTAGAGAATGTACAACTAGGAGAAAAAAAGTGTTCATTTCAATTACATTGCCTTCTTTCTTCTTCCCAGGAGGAACCTAAAATTAACAAACTCTCACGATTGCTCTCTTGCGTGCCACTCAATGGCATGATTGCACTTCTGAAAAGGAAGTCAACCGTCCAACTCATCGCGGCACCCACCCTCTCATGCATCTCGACTACTTTCATGACACTCGACACGACACTCTCCACAGTTTTAAAGTTCGGAGACATTACACTGTGTCCATGTGCAACGTGGGAGCTCTCGACTGGACGATCCGCCCCGACCAAGCCCGGAGGAATGTGTGCGGTGCACTGGTTTGAACTCCCTTTTTTCGGAATCGGCAATCGAGTGGATTGAAGGGAATCTCAGTCTTATTTGCAGTTGATGATCAGTTGCACTCATTTGGCAGAACGTGATTGGCCCGGGCTGCCCCGCATGGCCGAGGTTCCCAATTAATGGCCAATTTGATAGGGAGGTTTCTCCTTTTGGACATGGGAGCGGAGGCATGATTCTTCTTGTTTCTTTCCACCTTTTAAATTCATGGGTTCAGTAGCATCCGCATAGATGAATACGCGTGAAACAATAAATTTGGTGCAGTAATATCATTCTCGATTCAATTCTCATGAGCGAAATTTACAGTACTCCTTTAATCCCATATTCCTCATAACTCTCTTATATTCTGAAACGTTTCTTACAATCGGAAAAAAAAAAAAAAAGAGAGAGATGGGACTCCATGAAATCACGAACTTCGGTTTTTTATTTTTAGCTTAGTCAAAACATGATAGATTACCCCTAAAATTGATGATTTACACGGCACCGTTACAATTTTAAATTTACACTTAATTACCCAATCAAATTTCAGATTCATCCTCGTAGCTCTCTCTCTCTCTTTTTTCCCCCCCACATTTTTTCGTAAGAAATACGAGAAACTCTGGCAAGTTTATCTTAATTTAGATATATCTTATTCGATCAAAATTTTCCGTTCTTATTCCACTCAGTTGTGTGGCACGTGTCCACGATTCGCTCGTCAGTCTATGAGTGGCAGAAGGGGGACAAGTGGCACGTTCGGAGGACAATAATGAAAAGGGTGTCTACCTCTAAATTCCCACAGATTGGACAAAGCATGCCCAGTCGGAGCCACGGTTCAACGCATGCCAGACAAGCCATGGGCCCCCTCCAGTCAAAAAGGCATTAGAAAAAGTTTACTTTTCTTAATTATTTGCACACGCCACTTAGGGCTAAGGCTAATAACCCTTTTTTCTTTCTTTTTTTTTTTTTAAATTTTACGGGGTAAAGATAAATACCACAGTGACATTTTACCGAGTTGGATGGGGTTCGGGTCGGATTTTAATGTGCTTTATGTCTAAAGTAAATAGAGAGATTGCTTAGTTATATGTAATAATTTCTAAGTTTAAATTTTTGATATAATTCGTTTCGACATTATTAAACTCATTATATTGAACATGTCTGTTGGAGTACTTGCTTGATTCTTTTTTCGTAGTATTCTATTTCTCTAATTCTTTTTTTAATTATTATTTGTTATGAAAGTTGAAAAAGTGCTAATAAAACGTGGATCATGACCTTATCCAATTAATATGCTTGGATCATTTGAGTTAATTGTATTTGTACTATGTCAATCATGTTATTATTAGCATGTTGATTCAGATATCTGTATATTAATCGGATAGCATGTGCATATATACATATTTAGATAAATTTCATTAATGTCCAAGTCAATCCGACGATGAGTATTTCGCATTCAAACTCGAATTTAACAGTTCTTGACCCCTATAGCAATAGATCATGCATGATATTCAAGAATTCCTCCTTGTAAACCCTTTTCAATACAGCCCACTGCACACTACAGAGCAGCACTTATCACCGGTCCTAAGTTAGGGCTGAGTTTGTTGTCTCTTTTTCATTTTTATGGATAAGTGATTTTGTTGTCAACAGTGAATCTTGTAATATATATATATATATACGTATGTAAATATCTTCGTGATAAATTTTTCTGTCTTCGTGCTACTGAAGACTACTCTCCGAATGATATGTATATATATATCTATAACGCATAATTATACGCACAGTTCACTTTACAAGATAAAGGTGGCACAGGTTGTTGAGCAGAAAATTTTTAAATATTGTGTTAGGAGTTAGATCGTAAATGTAAAAATTTTTGTAATGGGAAGGATTTCGCTTTTCGATTGACTAACTTCCGACATCGCATTCGGCATGTCAATAAGCAAGCTCCTTCAACCCTCAATTCGGCTTTAAAATTTTGACAAACCCTAGTAGAGACAAGTAGAGAAACCGGCAATAGCCATTGCATGATCTTCATTTTATTCCAACATATCTGGCATAATGCACATTGTTCCAGGGATACAAATCAATCGCGCCGATGCTGCAATGGGTCCATCTGCAACTGCACTGCCTGACGAGAAAGAGATATACCGCCGATCATCCTATACTACAGGCCGATCTCTTACCCGAGAACCCACAAGAAAATATCACTGTAACTATTTTACTTGACTCGCATGAGGAGAAAGAGAGTGATCCCACTTCTTCATAGCCATTCACTTACTACTTTACACAGAAATATATGTAGTACCCCCGAGATCTTCTCCCTTTCTCCTTAAGCATATATTCGTATTAGGGCAACAAATGCATGCATGCATGCATCTTACATGGAACCTCTTCTTCTCTTATGTACGAACCTTCACTTGTTCAATATGCATATCCCGAAATCGCAATCAGCACAAGGACTCGAGAACCCACTCATGAGAGTGCTACTGTTGATGTTCGATTCATCCCTTCCACCACTCTGCAGATGCAAGAATGGCATTTGATCCAAACAAATACTCGAACCAGTACCGCTGGTGAAGCTCGTAGTCAAATCGTTATTGTTATTAGCGTTCTCAACCTTGTCCCCGCCATTACTGCTATTGTACCTCTCCTCCTGGCTCAGCTGCGATGCAACAAACTTGTCGAGTGCCCTCCAGTCGGCAACCAACCTCTTTGATGAGCTGTCTTGGGCATCAGGTTCTTCCTCAGAAACGGAGCTTATTGGCCTCTTCATTAGTAGTAAAGACGGGCTCTCCAGCTGGGGAAGCTGTAGGAAGTCGTCGGAGTTAACGTTGTTGATGAAGTTGAGATTGTCTCCCTCAGTCTCCTGCTTGCACGCCAAGTGTGAGGATGAAGGGAAACTGTGCAGGCCGTGCCTTGACACGTAGTCGAAATTGGTGTGGTCGATCACAGTGCTCATTCCACTAGGCTCATCATAGAAGTAGGCCGGATCCCATCCTTCAATGCTCTTGTAGTTGTGCCCGTTTGCACGCTTCTTGAATGCCCGGCAGACTACCCATCCCTCCTCCTAAAAAGGTTAAGAAAACAAAAGAGAAACCATTACCTATATAAATGGAAGGAATACAAATCACGGATTTCTCGAATGTCACCGCATAAGTAATTTTCAAGATACTAGCATGCATTGAGGAACTTAATAATATCAGAACCGGAGATCTTAATTGAAAGGAAGAGACATTAGGCCATCTCTATCAACCCATTTGATTAGGATTTGAAATTTTCTGGTTTAACCAAGAGATAAGGCTCCACTATGGCCTTTCAAAAGAAGATAAATGATTAAAACTAGCTACCTAGAACTTTATGATTCCCAACCCCACAAACTTGCCAGGAGATTGAGCTATCCTTTTCGACTGCAATATTTGACTAATGGAAACAAAACCTAACTTCGAACCTGCTAATTTTATTTTTAAGATAACTTATTCTAAGATTGAAGACGATATTAACCGTAGCAAGTCCCCTTTTTATTGTATATGATCCACTGAAATTAATAGGGGAAAGGGAATATTTCTCTTGACGAGCATACTCTGGGGAAGAGTACATGCATACCCAAAAAAAGGATGCTTTCAAAAGACAGTCATGGGGCATGCTTTAACTTTTGACTTTCAAAATGGTGGGAGTCGATTTTTAATCAATAACAGAGGGCGCGAGGACTGCACGTACACATCAATTTAAGAAACACTGGAGGTAAATGACCAAGATATACTTGCCTGAGGAGGTCCATTTTTGTCAGATTCTAGCCTGTATTCATGCATGATCCAATCGGTCTTCTGTCCGTTAGGTGCTCTCCCTTTGTAGAAGACCAATGTCTTCCTCATCCCGATCAGCTTCGTCTTGTCATACACAGCCTTGTCCCTTCCAGTTGCCTTCCAGAACCCAGCCACGGTGGCTCTATTAGTCCTTGTCCCTGTCGGGTACTTCTTATCCTTGTGGCTGAAGAAGTACCATTCATTCTGCTCTTCGTATCCGATCCGACATCTCTCTGATCAGTTGCAAGATCAGTACGCTTAACAGTCCAAAACATTGCCGATAGTTTGATTGGAGTGCATGAAACTTGTTTTGAAGGACTCAACAGGAATAGCTTTTGAAATTCGTTGCCTGAAATCGACCACTAAAGACCTAGGGTTTAGAACGCCACGGATGTGTGTAAATGAATGAAGGCAGACACTCACCTTCGAGATCCCATGGTTCAATTCTGTATAGGTCAATGTCCCTGATGACGTCGAGGTCGATCTGCTGCAAAGCGATCTTCTTCCTCAGATAGTACCCGATGAGCTCCTCATCTGTTGGATGAAACCGAAATCCTGGGGGAACAGAGGACTCCATCATACCCGATAGTTGATTGCTGCATCAATACGAAGTCTTTAGCACCAATTACCCTATCAAATGGAGCTGCACATATAGCTTGTTCGTCATCCTTCTCATCCTTATATCATCGAGCACTAAAACGGAATTATTGTGAAAGATAGTGCACAGAAAACCATATAAAGAAAATGTGGAGAAGAGAAGGGCAAATAAATAGCATGAGAGGAGATATAATTATGAAACCTACGAATTGAAAGGTGAGTGTTGTCAGCCCTAATCATGAACTCATTTGGTGGTGAGCAACATTCACCGTTCACCTCTTCCTCTCTTGTCTACTATATATATAGTAGTCCAATATATATATATATATTTGTTTCAATTATAGAGGAACATCATAAATCTAACAGAAGAAAAATGATAGTAAGGCACTGTTCAATACATGGTATTTCAAGAATTTTCTGACATATTTATATATAAGAGAGTTTTTCTTTAATAGATTGACTATTTTTTTATTTTAGATTATTTATTAGAATTTATTAAAATTCTAAATATAGACACGGCTAAATGGCCACTAAAGAAGTTCTGTAGTTTTTTTTTTCATTTTTAGGTGGTGAAAACCAAGCGAATGTTGGACGTCAACCGGAGGTCTGTGCTAATGATGCTGTCTTGTGTCGGTGAATGGAGGAAATGATGCATCATCAACGGCGTTTACACTCTACCCTGCACTGTACCATAATTTATTATATCTTCATCATCATCATCATCATATATATATATAATATTATATACACACTGACACACCAGAAATCTGTTTGAAAGGAATAGAAAATAGAACCCCTTCAAGAATTTCTTCCTTTTGTAATTTATATGCTCATTTCAAGTTTGGTGGACTAGAATGGACCTAGAATGACAACTAATGAGTTTGTAGAGTAAAATCTAATAGCCAAATAAAAATATTGAAAGAAAAGGGCAATCAAAATATGTGTTATACATACTCTGTTTCACTCCTTTATACATAGTTTGATTTTGCAAAAAAAAAAAATCCATCATGTGATTGAAGATGAAGGCGATGGTCCATAAGCAAATATGCATTGGAATAAATTCGACTATATCCATGTAAATGCTCACAGTCAACTCGACAAGACACCAAAATATTTCGTTAGATCTGTGGGTCACAGCAGGGTCTAGCTGAAGGAAGCTCTAGAAAGAAGAAGAGAACATCGGATTATAGGAATGAGTAGGAAGTCAAAGGTGGTGAGGAGCTCATGACGTGATCGAGGTTTGTAATTCAGCACGCCTTCCTCGAAGGTCGAAAAGCAAATTGAAAAACGTGACCAAAAAGACACTCAGCAAACCTTTTCATCCCGTGCTCGATCAGGCCTGCCTAGAAAAAGATACATGTCGCGTTCACATAATTATTTATCCATGTATATGTATATATAGATTCATTTATGCATGTGTTTTTCATATATAAGAAGCCTGTGGTTGAAGAAAAAATTAAAAAAAAAAAAGAAAAAGAAAAAGAAAGAGGTAAAATGGAGTGAAAGTAGTGGGGGGGACGACTGCCTCTCCTCTCTGATCCATCTGTCTTCTTGTCTGGGATTTACATGGCAGACATTCTATTGTGATCACCCTCCAATCCTCTCTCTTCGTTCATGGTCTATCGGAGCCATAAGAGCAAAATTCAGTATGATAATCATCTGCATAATCACTCATATAGAATACATTTATGAGAAATTCAGTTGCTCAACCCAGGAGTTTTTCATATGTTTCTATTCAATCCTTAAGTTGTATCGATCGAAACATTGCTCCTGTGAGATCAGGGGCAATTCGAAGCTGTGACCGATTCCTTGGAAGATGGAAAATTTTTGAGACATGGGTGTTTATTTTTTTTCTTTATTGGCAGAAGTATGAACATAGTATGTTTATTTGTGCAGAAGACACTAATCTCATCCACTCTGGGTGAGCCCGGGAGGATAATCTTTATGCGCTTGAAGGAAGAACGTCTTCGAGAGATTATGTGGAGACTAATTGTAAGTCGACTGCGCTAGTAAAAATGAAAATGGTGTCAATGAGAAAGCAGAAGATAGACTAGGAACAGTAGCTCCTTCTATTCAGGAAAAACTGCCTAGAGATCTCCTCAATCTGTCGGCCAACTCTAGCGCCCGATCTGGTGTCAGCTTGATTCTGCTATAAGGATTTCCAGTGGATTATGAATCTTGAAGCAAGTGAAGGTCCATGATCTATCTGCCCACGAGGAGCACACTACGGCAAGTGTTTATTGATTCAAACCAAGATAGAAGCATTTGTCCACTCCCCTTCTATCTCACGAGACACGTATATTCCCAATTCTGAACATCTAGATTTCACTGTTGCACATGGTCACTATATCTTTCTAAAGGAAGAACCTGAATCGGTCTCAAGTTGGATCAAGATCAGGAGAGAGTGAGGAGGACCAAATCACCCAGCTCGACCTTGGGCTTAAACACATTGATACCTTGGACTTGCAGAGCGGATCCATGGGTAAGCTAACGTGGCAAACGCGGAGCCAAGGGTAGAAGTTCACGGTCTAGGGTTCTTGTGATTGATCCTGAACGAGTTTCCCGAAGAAGAGAGAATCATTGGAAGCAAACTATTGTGATTCGTCGTACCTGAGAAGGGAGTCAGGAGCAGAGCGACACAGCCTGCAGCAAAAGTACGGTGTCGGATTTACGGCTATGAAGACAGAAGCAATGAAGAAGAAGAAGACAATGGTCAATATAAAGAATAAATAGAGAGAGAGAGAGGGAGCGAGGACCGCCCTATGTTCGCGTGGGGTGGAGGGCCGTCCCCAGTCCCCACCCCTCCTCAAGCTGCTTACGTCACTTTGCCTCCTTTTCCCCTTCATTATTCCTCTCCTCTGTCGTAATGGCTCGTGAAATGAGACAGTTAGACCATCCACGCTCTGGAGGAGAACAAAAATTGGTACAGTGCATCGACCTTTATTTTTATTTTCAGATATTTAGATATTAAATTAGAGTTCGATTAATTCAAATTTTGATATAGTTAATTTATAAAGAAGTATTATTAAGTTTAGTAATACGGAATTGAAAGGAATAGAATGAGATAAGAATTATAATATTTTTATTTTTTAATTTTAACTTAATTGCACTTTAATGAGTTTGTATTTGCATTTTATTAAATTAGATTTTTATTATATTGGTGGAATAAGAATTCATTAAAAAAATGGAGGAATGCTTATTCTATTGTTTCATACGAGTTTATTTTTCTTTTTTTATAAGAAAATTTAAAAAATGACTAATTATAGAGATACTTTTAACACCATAAAATTGATACAACTAATTCCATTGTAGCCAATGCAATTTAATAGTTTTTAGGGACGAATTTTCCCTCTTAATAAAACTACAATCGATGCATTATTTAAAATGAAAACATACCAAGGTAATTTAATGAGTTTGTGGCAGTGTCGAATCCTTATGGACCACATGCCCCTCGACAATTGTCCATGAACCGGGCCTATTTTCTTATGTACTCAAACAAGATTTGGGTCTCATTAATTAAACATGAGTTGAATATTTTTCTTCCGATTTCGAACATTAGCTACACGATGAGCCAACATTCCAGTCTTGGGCTCGGTGTGGTGCGAGCCCACACAACAACGTGCTCGGTAACCATGTAAAGTTTTCACTTGACTTATAAGAGAGTCGGACCCATATTTGTACAAAAAGTTTAATCAAATATGATAATAACGCCAATTTCTCTTATATATTAAGATATTTTATCTTAAATTTTTGATGTTCATCCTAATCCGTTGTCCGCCCGGGTGAACTAATATGAGCTCACACGCAATAAAAGATCTTGGAATTCGTGACTTCCCAAGTAGTGCATAGTTGAATGCATTTAGTTTAGATATCGTCCGGATAAATTTGTGCATCTGAAGATCACCAAAGAACCTTACTTACTGAAAAATACTTTGGTATCACCTGTTGCGAAAATTTTCCGTAAAGTAACACCATAATCGAGATATGAATTGCTAAATGAGATTAAAACTTTCTAATATTGAGTGTTATATATATATATATATATTAAATAAAATTAAAATTAGAAATTTCCAAACGGGTCTGTCTTATCCTGTTCTGTTCCGCATGTCCGTATGCTGTCGCCTTCTTGGAATGGACGACTCCACTTTTTCTTCCTTCCTTTCGCTCAATTTACCGTCGAACTCTCGCGATAACTGATCTTTATATTTCCATTTCTCGTGTCACCTTCACTCGTTTTCCGACCGATGCCTCGCCACGCTGGGACGGCAAATACACACCGTCGCCGATTCACCGCCCCGCTTGAGCCGAGCCCTTTTCCGCTGGTGCATCGGTTTCACATGGCTGGTCTAGAACGGGTCAAGTAGCCTACTCAACAGCGGATTTAGACCAGAATTTCGATATATTCCGGTCCAATGTTAAAAGAAATTTCATTGGATCGTCGATTTTAAAATCCGTCCCACTCAAGCAAACAGTCTGAGCTTACAGGGACAAGGCTCGTCCAATGTTATTTTGGTCGTATATATGCAGTTTGAGGTCTACGCATACTTCGGTCCCATGTCAGTCTCCGGGCACTAACACAGAGCAGAAGCACCGCTGTTCGACATTCGACTTTCGTCTGCGTCCAACACGGGACTCGTCGTAATACGTTGCTCGGACAGTCAGAGTAAAGTTTCAGGAAGGGTAGGTAAGGAAGACGGGAAAATGAGAAGATCTTAATCTCTGCGACAGCTAGAAGTGAGAGCAACAAAGAGGCCCTGAAGAATTGAGAGAAAAGAGAAGCAGAACTTTGTCCCCCACCACACGCATGTGTCGTGGATATAAAGAGATATGGCATGGACACCCAAGAAGCAGCGAGATTCGAGATCAGCTCTTCGACAGCTCGACTGGGAATCTCGAGAGTCTTTCGAGTGAGACATGACTTTCGGAAAGCGAATCAAGTGACCGGCTTCCTAGCTCGGCATGCGGGAGAAATGCTTATGGTTTGATTTGATGGTTGTTTGAAAGATATTTTGTTGTGTGATCATATGGTATTGTGCACTCCGAGACAATTTGTCGTATGGAGAATACGAGAACTTCCACTCCTCGACACGCCGCTAATATAACGTTTCAATGATGAAATGTAATATCTCTTGTTATATGAAAAGAATGACTTATGAAAGAAAAAAAGTTTGGTGTGTAAAATACTGTTCTCGTGTAAACAATTAAAAGTTTGTAAGTTCGATTTTCATTGTGAAATTTCTTATACCCTTTAACTATTCTTATCTTATACTCCTTCCTAAACTCGTATATCCTCTGTGTAACAAAAAAAAAAAGGGAGAAAAACTTACTTAGATTTGATTTGATGCTTGATTTTTTTTGGATTGACACCTATATTCAAAAGTAGTAATTTAATATATTAAATATAAAAATTTCAAATTATTAAATTTCCACCTTCATAAACACTAGAATTAAAGGCATTGCTAAAAGAAAAGAGATATTCAACCACCTCACCAGCCTAATAATAATAGACGAGTGATCTAACGAGTCCAATCTTGATCGAAATCGTTATGTTAATATTATGTTTGGTAGGAAATAATAAGGTTGAACAAAATAAAATTACTTTTTACATATTTTGATCCCATATTTTTATGTTGTAATGTTATTGATGGCAATATTTCACCAAAAAATTTTCATACTAAAATTCTCCACTTTCATTAAATTTATATCAAATGCATTTTTTTCGCATGTTCAAAATTATTAGTAAAATTCACTAATCACTCACTCTCAATGTAATTTCATTTTACTCTTTTATAATCATTTCATTTTATCCCATCTCATTCATCTCTATCAAATATAATATAAGGTTGTGTTTTCGTGGGATGAACTCAAAAGAAATTTAATAGAATTAATTTTATAGAATAGAATATACTTAATCATAAAAAATAATAATCTTGAAATTTTAGTTATAAAAAGAAACTACTAAAATTGTGTAAATTCTCATTCTACCAAGACGTTGGATAAATATAATTTAACAGAACGTAATTATGAACTTCTTTAAAATGTAAATATAAGCCACATTTATTTATTTATTTATAACCGGAAATATTCTTGTTCGAGGAATTTCGTAGATATCGAGGCAGATTCCCTGAGCTGCCGGGAGGCCAAGCGGAGATGGCGAACTGAGAGTCTCTCTCTCTCTCTCTCTCTCTCTCTCTCTCTCTCTCTCTCTCTCTCGTCTTCTTCTGTAGGTTGATACTCGATGTTCCACTACCGACCTAGTATGATGTGTCGACAAGTATTAGGGAGAAGGAACATTTATAGGTCGATGAGGAGGATGACGTGGCAGTCACCGTTTGGACAGTCTCTCCCCGTTGCATGCTTTGGTCGAGGAGGTCCTTCGAACATGTGTAACCAATGACCCATCCAAGGGCGGTGGGAGCGGTCATTTTCTTGTACTATTATTTAAAATATTTTATCCCGATAATCCTTATTTTGGCATTTTTACTTTTTGTCGATTTTTTTGGTAGCTGTATTTCCCGCATTGAATTTTTAAACCCTCCCTTATGGCACGGAGTACTGCAATTTTCTTTTCTTCTTCATAGAGCCGTGTGATCTCAATTTTTAGGTGATACTACCGGTCGACCGAGCCCGTATTTCTGCACGATATTGTCTCCTCCAATTAGATATTTCCATTCCTCTGTATTATTGGTCTTGTGGAAGATACTTGCAGTGCAATGATGTGTTGTTGTATGCGTGCAATATACGTGTCCGAAAGTGGGAGCTCTAAATTTGGGATCATTGTGTAGAAGCAAAATGCCTATCTACACATACGAGAACATATTATATATACATGTATGTGTCCTTAGGGTGCGTTAGAATTGAGGGATTCGGAGGGGGAGGGGAAGTAGATTTGCCTCTTTTGATATTAGTACGGAGGAAAGGAGAATTGAGGGTTAAATTGTTAGAAAAGACCATTATGTTCTTAATATTTCTCTCTAATGATTAAATTTGATAACAAAATCGTAAATTTCACCGTTACCTCTCCCCAAAAATGGAGTGTTGGAGGAGGGATAAATCATCCATCCAAATCTCTCCATGACCCCCCCCAGCTGAAATTCCCAAATAATAGATTCTCTTATCCCTCTGAATCTCCCTCCTTCCGATCCCTCCAAACCCCTCGATCCAAGCATAGGTTTGTGCAGTAGAGAATTGTAAATTTCAAATTTATGTAATCATGAAGTGTTTAGATGCATGTTCCGAGTGGAACTGTTAATGGATAGGGATATATGCACATTTCAATCATCTTTGAAAAGTGGCACCTCAGTACCACAAAATTCTTAAGAGTATTTTAAGAAGCCTAGCAGAGATGGAAATTTTCCTTGTTTAATCGTGTAGATTGAACAACCGTGGTAGATTATTAAGAAATATAAACCGACTTAGCTGAATGGGGAGGGCTAGTAAAAGGCCTTAGATAGTGACATGGACGGGGGAGGCCACGTAGGACGGTGGTTGTCGGCCGTTTGCCAGCAATCATGCGGCGGACCGCATCATTGTATTCATCAGACTCTCTTGTCCCCACCACTCTCTCTCTCTCTCTAAATTAAGCTAGAAAAGCTTGGGCGGTGAGGCGAGTGGAGAAAATATATCCCTCGATTATCAGAGAAAGTATTTTATACACATAAGTACAATATTATATTCATTTTAAAATTTAAAAGTTAAAGCTCTCATAATTTTTTTATTTAATTATTTCACCGCACAGCACATAATATGATATAACTACTATATATTATGCAATTTTTTTGTCAAAAAAGTCAATAAAAAGTTCAACTTTAGCTTGTTGATAGGTTGGACCTTAACATTAATTATGATTTATCAACAATGTTAGATGATACATATTAAAAATAGATTAAAAAAGAATTGCAAAATTGGGAGATGAAGATAGACAATTTTAGAATTATAATTCAAATTGAAGAAATTCAAAAAATAGCATATATATCATAAAAATGAATATTAATACAAACTGTCAGTTTTTTTATTGGAAGTTAGAACGATCTCTTATATGTAGGTCTTTTGCAAACATGGTTTTAGGGCCAAAATTAGGCTCTTCGTGGGATGCACACCTTGTCCATGCACGAATATGAAATTTGTTGTTAGCAAGCTCGATTTTGGGAAGAAGAAATATGCCCGGTGATCTATTAATTTATCTCCCTTCGCCTTGATACGAATGACTAATTGTCTAGCCCGACGTGGACAGTCATTGAACAAGTAGTTCAAAGACATGTAACATGTTCAGGGTTGAGGTTGATAATAAAAACCTGAACTAAGGAAAATAGAAAGAAAACTATATAATACAGTTATAAGAAGAGTGCACTAACACTTTGATTCTCAAATTTACGAGTAGACAGTACTTAAAAAACCCGAATTAATTTTACCGATAAAATAGTCTCCCAATTTTCTTTTTCTTTTTCTTTTTCTAATAATAAGCTGCACTAACAATTTCTTTAGCTAACAAGCTGATGTAGTGAAACCAAAATCTAACGTGTTAATGTGCCATGTGGGTGCCACATCAACTTTTCCACCGACAAAATTGTTCGGGGGAGTGGTTGTTAGAAAGAATGGAAGTTGAGAGATTATATTGACGGCAAGATTGATTCGGGTTCTCAACCATTATTAAAGGAACAGTTTATCAGCTTAATATTTTGGGCAAATATCAACTCAATTTCTTACAAATTTAGCGTAAATTTAGGAATATGAAAGGAGAATCTCACTGCAGTGAATCAATCCTCTATGCCAAACACAAACTTTCATAATCATATAGGAAGGTGCGGTTTTCTCGAAGAGATTCTCACTTGTGCATATAAACACACAGGCATCCATCCCCCTTACACTTTGGATTTTATGCGATGGATGAAGTCGACCACACAATCAAAGAGAGAGAGAATTACATTTTAGGGCATCATAAAATTTAGACTGACCCCAAGTTTGCGATTTTAATAGGGTTATTATTGGATTCTTTCCTCTCCACTGACTGTGCTTTATCCAAGCGTACGTCAGGGTTACCTTCAATATGTCAAAAAGCGGTTGTGGATGTGGCGAGTTCAATCTCCCCACCTCCAGATCGAGATGATCCCAATATCTTAACTCGCTTACCCTTTAATTACATTGCTCAAATTGGACTCTTTGTCGAACAAATTCATGAATTTGATGTTTTCGCTTTCTCAATTCTCAATGATTCATGCTTTTCCGGTACCAACATGGGTGCAATAAATTTTAAGAGAATCTTATTGGCTATCACACAAAATAATTTAATACGAATGAGTCGTATTTTCTTTAAATAGCATGTCGAATTTAACCTCTATAAATAGTAAAATCTATGAGGTCTATTAGTGAGTGAAATGTTAAACAAGAAAATAAAAATGTTAAGTTATGTGTCTAATTTAAAATATACTATATATATCATGTTATCTAAAACTCCCAACTCAGATTAATGTGGACGAGGAGTTAGCGTAACCAGCTAGAGGATCTCCTTGTGGGGGTCCAATTGGGATCCACAGCGTTTGACATTGACGCATCTTCCCATTCATGTCAATTATGCCTTGGAGGTAGTTGGTGAAGAGAAATCACCTACCTAGAAGAAAAGGAATTAAACAAAAAGAAAAAAATTCAAGAAAAATTCACAGCGGGACAATTCAGTCTGCAGGAAAAAGCCATAGCATGCCGATTATTAGACGCTCTTTCATAATATATATCATCAATTATAAATTATTGCTTAAATTATGGTGGGATTCCACCGACTCAATCATGCGAATTTTTAAGGGGAGGGAGAGAGGGTGAGTGATCAATGAAAGTCTTGAGCCCAAGAACAACTCTTCAGCATCACTCCTCTTTCTCTCATCTGTCATCAGACTTGTATACACGTTCCTACACATGGTGCTCTCCCTTTATTCCTATTGTGTGAAGCACAAGCTTCTCCCAAGGGATATGAACTATGATTACATCCCTTCCTAGTTGGTACTTCACCCCTAATACCCTAAAAACTGTTTAAAAACAATCGTATATATTAAGGTTTTGGAGCTTGATGTCTAAAAGAGTAGAAATTTTAGAACTCTCACGGTATCTTAGCCTATAAAGAAATACATGGCTAGGAAAACACAACGATGGATGCATCAAAACCATTAATAAATTAGACAACCTCGGCCGACCAAGTACAAAGAAAGCGAAATTCTGCAACCTGAATGCTATAATAACCCACTTGATTCTCATAATCATGAGTAAAGCTTGAGTAATCTAATAGCTCATCCACTCTTCTAATGCAGTGGGAATATTATAAATTCGTCTCTTTTTTTCTTTTTTGATATTTTGCACTAAACGTTTCACTTTATCGGCTCTGAAACATTTATACCATATTGTATATATAGCTTAATAAGTTCATGCAGTGACAGACGATTCACTGCTGGTAATGTGTGCGTAACTACAGGAGACCCGGAAGATTGTCGCATATATGTGTCTACCGAGACCCTTGTTGATCGATGAAGAGTATTTTGTAATACATGGTTCGATTCTTTCTATCTGTTTCCAATTTGGGAGCATGTGTACATTAGTGTGCTCTGGTACACTTGCACGATAGAGATGTGCTTCAATCATCGTAGGAAATGACAATTAGCGAGACAATTTAAGAAACCCGTGAAGAGCATGTTGTGGGGGTGGCACGGACAGTGATCTATGCGTGTCGCATTCGCATGCAAGGGTAGGTGTCGCAAGGCACAAGATAAATTATTGCCGTGGTCGATTCCGACTGCTAGAAAGTTTCAGTTCGATATGGACTCTCTAGGGCATAAACGTGGGAGGGTGAAGTGAACATGGGCCTATTGATTGAGAAAGAATTGGGGAACCAAATTGATTGCTCTGATGGGCAAGATGTTCAGTACTCTCAAGCGTTCTAAAGAGAGGAGGAGAGAGATAATGAATTCATGAGCATGAGACCGCTTTCTTTAACCATGGCTCTGTTAGGTCTGAATCCCACAAGTTCTACACATCATCATATTGTACACATGACATCACATGCATTTGTCATATCAATAAATTAGAGTTGATGGAGAAACCATTAATGTCACGCCATTATTATTAGTTTAAAATATATTAGGGAATGAAATTACAATTTTAAAACTCATCGATCAATGTAGATTAACCGATAGACAAATCTTATATCTCTTTGTTTCAAGTTAAGTATGAGTATGATTGCGATCAACCCGTTTTGCTCCTGTCATTCTTTACTAACCGATGGAATAAGTTGTTTTCTCAACATAACCAATGAATCATACTAAATTACTCGTGTTGATAATAATTTGAAATATACAATCATATGCTTGAAGTCAGTCCTAATACCGCCTCAGGTTTATGGATTGACAGTGAACAATGGCCAGTGGTGGGTGGGGTGGTCCAATCCCACAATTATAACTATGATTCGTATATATATGAATTGACAGGTTTGATCTTTTGCTTCAGCTTCACTGACATGTCCTTGTGTGGGTCTCTAGAATTCAAATTCTTTTCTCCCTCCCGTCGGACTTGACATATGCAACCCTGTTCTTTCTCCGGTTACTTCGACAAAATGTTGCTTATATTTGGTCCATCTTAACCATTTTTTCTTATTAGGGTTTCGGCCTAATGCAACATGCTTCCACCCTGAATATCTTAGGATATCTTATTCTTCAACACGGTAAGTATCAATTTCTCTCAAGCAATGCAATTATTTATCTGTCTCATTTAAATTATAAGATATACTTAAATCAATATAAAAAATAATAAAACTTTTGATTTCCGATGTGAAATGTTGGTTTGTCACACAGTGGCATCACGTCTTTAATTGAATCTTAAGAAGTTCTTAGTTGCATGTTCTTATCTTTCACGGGCGTTTTTCATACTCAATGTGTCATTCACCTTCTTGTAATCTTTAGGGATATCCCGCCCAAGGTTATAATATTAAAAAAATAATAAAATAATAAGAGAGACACAATTCAATATAGAGACACTTGTCATCGATTTGAAATTTGAACAAAGAAGATTTTGGTTTAATTCTTAATATTATTGATCTTCATTATGAGCAGAAAGAAAAATATAAGTAATAAATCTATTATAAAAAAAATTAAAAAATGTTTGATGCAGGTTTTTTTTGAATATCAAGAAACTTATTCTCTTCAAACTGTGAACATCTTACAAAGTCATAAATTCAGATAAATTCATGAGCAAACACACGTGACATTACAAACGAGATTGTGAGTTTAATCCCTCATTGTACACAGCCCTTATTGAGATCAAAACTCACATATGCACTTTCATGTGAACTTACTTGAATTTATGAATTTGTGAGTTATTCATGGAATTTAGGAGATTAAATTTCTCTATATCGAAAAGGTTTTTAATGTAATAATATCATATTCTATAGAAAAATTTATGAGGTCTTAATTTAATTCTTATTAAAAAATTCTCTTTCAACCCACTCGGACACGCATAGTTTTACAACCGGATTGAACTAGAAAACCGGTGTAGGCACGGGTTCATGGGTCAAAGAGTTCAATAGGTCAAACTGCATTTTATGGATACATATTAATAATATATATTATATTTAATAAATTCACCATAATATCATAATTTGAATATGATTTATACAAAAATTGATTAATATAATAATTAATAATTAAAAATTATTTAAATATAAAAATAAAGATAAATATTAGTAATAAAATACATTTATAATAGATTTTTATGTTTTTTTAATTTTAAGTTGATAGGTTTTTTTTATCGTTCAATTGGGTTCATTGATCAACCAAGATCAGGCAGGTTCAATTCAGAGTTAACTCATTAAAAGTGGCAAAATTAGATTTTTTTCATAGGTATTTTGGATTAAGATGAGTAGTTTGGTTCCGTAATTGAACCAATGAACCAACCAGTCCGGTCCAGTTTTTAAAACTAATGCCCGTGACCCTTAATCCCATTTAATTCTTTCTCAATTTTATACACAATGGCGCTCCTCCTTATTATATTTATATATAATAAAATAATAGCTACATCGAGGGGAGGAAGAGACTGAGAGCACTATCCGAAAGCA